>NW_026847771.1:35770047-36090261 GCF_025583915.1 Anolis sagrei ordinatus
AAGAATGGAAAACAAACGTTGGAGGACAGGAAAAGAGATTTAAAGACGGGCTCAAAGCCAACCTTAAAAACTCTGGCATAGACACAGAGAACTGGGAAGCCCAGGCCTGTGAGCGCTCCAGCTGGAGGCCAGCTGTGACCAGCAGTGCTGCAGAATTCGAAGAGGCACGAATGGAAAGAGAGAAATATGCCAAGAGGAAGGTGCGTCGGGACCGCCTTCCACCTGGAAACCAATGCCCTCACTGTGGGAGAAGATGTGGGTCAAGAATAGGGCTCCACAGCCACCTACGAACCCACAAGGAAACGCATAATGGAAGACCATCTTACTCGTCCAACGAGGGATCGCCTAAGTAAGTAAGTACCTCTGCTTATAGTCTGTCTGCACAATCTTCTTGCAGCAGCTGAGGATATTATCTATTGTTTCATCTGCTTCCTTGCAGAGTCTACATTTGGGATCTGTTGTCGACTTTTCAATTCTGGCGTTGATGGCATTGGTTCCAACCTCTTCTAGTGTTTTCTGTTGGTCATGGGAGTTCTGTGTGCCAAGTTTGGTTCAATTCCATCATTGGTGGAGTTCAGAATGCTCTTTGCTTGTAGGTGAACTATAAATCCAAGCAACTACAACTCCCAAAAGACAAAATCATAATTTTTGAGCGATGGTCACTCCTTGTGTTGTGAGATGTTTTGTTGCCAAATTTGGTGTGATTTCGTTCATTGGTTCTTTTTTTTAAAAGTACTCATTATGCACAGAGCATATATATATATATATATATATATATATATATATATATATATATATATGAGATTTGGATTATTTTTTTGGTTATCATCTGTTGCTAAACCTTTTTGGATTATATATTTTCCTTTCTAATTCCTGCTTTTTAATATGCTTTTAATGTGTTTTACAATAAACTGTTTGCTTATATTCCTGGATTTTTGTGTGGTGTGGTGGTCATAGGTATTTCCAGGCCTGGAGTGCAACAGGAGTGTAACTAGCAAAACCACCTTTGAAAAAGCCTATGATATTTATAAGGATGCCATACGGTGATGGACAACTTGAATCAGCCCTATCAAGACTGGATTCAGCATCTGGCATCTCAGAAAATTTAGTATCATCATCATCATCATTATCACTTTTTCTCTTCAAGCAATTCCAAGCGGTGAACACTGTTAATAACAATACAAAATTAACAACCTTCAAGTTTCCACAAAGATTCAGACAAACAACACCAGAATGCAGTCTAGATGGTGGAAGTTGTGAATGTGGAAGGATACCCAAGCTCACAGAGGCCACCGCAGATTGTTTTTGCACGACTCTATTGGGAAGAGTAAAGTGCCATCCCATCCTCATCTCCCAGCCCTACTAAGTTAATTGAATGCAAATTGTTTTTACATTTTAGATGAGTTTCGAAATTGTAAAATTGATAAAAGGAAAAAAATAAAATAAATTCATGTTGTTTGTGTTTAATTTGGGGGGGGGGTCAATTTCTTGAAAACAGAAGGAGGAAGGGAGGGAGGGAGGAAAAAAGATGGGGTGATGGCAAAGAAAGAGAGAGAAAGAGGGGTGAAAGAAAGAACGAGAGAGAAAGAGAGGCTTTATACAGCAAACCAGATAAAATGATGCTATGACAACCAGCACCATTGCCTTTTGTCAATGGTACGGTAAATATCAAATGTCAAGTTGGACATTATTTATTTATTTATTTATTTATTTAGAACTTTTGTATACCGTGGAGGGACTCAGGCCGGTTTCCAACAATAATATCACAAGCAATCGTTTAAAAACATCACGTTCTGTAAAAACATCGGCCGCCCAATAAAACTATCGGAATGGCAGTCAATATGGCGAAAGAAGCTGAAGTACACGTACTCCTCCACGTTAAAAGAAAACTGGCTGAAAACCTTCCACCAATGGTATCTAACACCACATAAGCTGAGTCAAATGTATCCAAAATACCAGAACACGTGCTGGAAATGTAAAGTCCTCCCCGGCACCTACTTCCACATGTGGTGGTCCTGCCCAAGGGTACAGAAATTTTGGTCAGAGCTTCAGATTGAATCACAAAAAATACTGAAGAAGAAATTTCCTAGAAAACCTGAGTATTTCGTTCTAGGGCTGACAGACGACGACTTCGAACTTAACAACAACGAAGACATAATATGGACGTACATCTCCACCGCAGCGAGAATAGTCCTGGCAAGGCACTGGAAGGAAGAATACATACCCAACATCGAAGAATGGCTAGACAAAATCTCCGAAATAAGAGATATGGATAAATTGACGTTCCTGTTGAGATCATGCTCTGGTAGACCAGTTAGACAAACAGACTGAGTTTCGAAATTGCAAAATTGATAAAAGGAAAAAAAATAAAATAAATTCATGTTGTTTGTGTTTAATTTGGGGGGGGGGTCAATTTCTTGAAAACAGAAGGAGGAAGGGAGGGAGCGAGGAAAAAAGACGGGGTGATGGCAAAGAAAGAGAGAGAAAGAGGGGTGAAAGAAAGAACGAGAGAGAAAGAGAGGCTTTATACAGCAAACCAGATAAAATGATGCTATGACAACCAGCACCATTGCCTTTTGTCAATGGTACGGTAAATATCAAATGTCAAGTTGGACATTATTTATTTATTTATTGATTTATTTATTTAGAACTTTTGTATACCGGTTTTCTCACCTCCGTGGAGGGACTCAGGCCGGTTTCCAACAATAATATCACAAGCAATCGTTTAAAAACATCACATTCTGTAATACACTAACACATTAAAATACAAAAATTACAATCATATAATTACAATGGCCAAGTCGTCACAATAAAATCATTGTTCATCACCATCCATCCATATAGCCACGAGTTATTGACTCACTCGTCAAATGCCAGTTTCCAGAGCCAGGTTTTCACCTGTTTTCTGAAAGTCAGGAGAGAAGGGGCAGTTCTAATCTCCAGTGGGAGTTCCAGAGCCGAGGGGCCACCACCGAGAAGGCCCTGTCCCTCGTCCCCACCAGGCGCGCTTGCGAGGGTGGTGGGACCGAGAGCAGGGCCCCTCCAGACGATCTTAACAATCTTGATGGTTCATAGGGGAGAATCCGTTCGGACAGGTAAACTGGGCCAGAGTCGTTTAGGGATTTATAGGTTAACAACAGCACTTTGAATTGTGCTCGGAAGCTAATTGGCAGCCAGTGGAGCTGGCGCAACAGAGGAGTCGTATGCTCCCTGTACCCCACTCCTGTTAGTAATCTGGCTGCCGCTCGTTGGACTAGTTGGAGCTTCCGGGCAGTCTTCAGAGGCAACCCCACGTAGAGAGCTTTGCAGTAATCTAAATGGGATGTAACCAGAGCATGGACCACCGTGGCCAAGTCAGACTTCCCAAGGTACGGGCGCAGCTGGCGCACAAGACATGAAAATGCAATTAAAGAAAATAGCAATCCGTATACATACCAATAAACACACTTTCACAACAACGATATAACTAACTATATAATTCATTTGCAGACCCTCTTCTAATCAGGTGGCAACCCTGGCTGTAGAGTTTTGCTTGGGTATTATGGGATGTCTAGGGAGGAGCCTTTAACAACCTTAAACTACAAACCCCAGAATTTTGCAGGAAGTAGAAACCGGATTTCAAATGGATTCAATCTCTAGTGTGATGAAGTCATAGTTCTCCAAAGGAACACTGCCAAACTCTGGGTAATCCTATGATTGGCAGCACACAATACTGTGGAAGGTAGGATTGCAAGGTAAACACTGGAAATGATTTCTGAATCATGGCTGTGTTGCAAGATTTTTCATGCAACTAACTAACCTATTTACTCGATTCTAATGCTCACCTTTTTTTGACTAAATTACCTTCCCAAAATTAGGGTGCACATTAGATTTGCATAATATGGTAAACAATATGGTAAATAATATGATTAAAAAAGACATGGATGAGCTGACGTTTTTACTGAAGAAGAATATGGGAAATAGTTTTAAAAGGACAAATTGGGATCTCTTTTATGACTATCTAGAAGATTTTAGAGATTGCTGATTAAAACAATTATAAGAATCTAAGAAAAAAAATTACAACCAAAGAAGAGACATAACCAAGAAGATGGAATGGAAGTCAATGTCTCTCCAATTTTTGACTTTCCTATTATAGTATTGTTCTCACTCTTTCGATGTTAATACATCACATTATTCAAATACCTTTAATAAAAAATTTAAATACAAATAATAATAATAATAATAATAATAATAATAATAATAATAATATTCCGTCTCCCAGGAGCCTGATTTGCCTTACTTTACAGTTGCTTGAGGTTGCTCCTTCTTGTATTTTCTCCCAGGGCTGCTGTAGCTTTGCAAGAGCCCTGAAAGTTAATAGTATCAGAGTCTGCAAAGCCAGTCTGCAGGCCTCCTTTGCAGCTATTGGTTCAGAAAGGTATCTTTTTGGGTCTAGGGACCGCCTTTTCTCCCAGGGAAGAGATCTCCATTTTGGAACCTCCCCTGCCTTTTCAGTTTAGAGGAAATACTTCAGACGTGCTGATGGTTAGGCAGGTAGCTCTGGGAAAACCATTGCAAAAACTATACATTATATATTGAGTATTAAGCTATACATTACATATTTTGTATTGTATATAAAGCTATATTAAGTTAATATAGATAGTATATTGTGTATTGAGCTGTATAGAGAAATTATAGATAGATTAATAGAAAAGCTATTGAGAAAGTATTGAGTATTGAGTTTATTGAGAAAGAACTATTGAGTTAGATAGATAGTATTGAGCATTTGCCTCCAAAGCTAACTTTGAGCAATAGATAGGGAAAAAAACTGCTTTTTTCTGACCATCGGAGCTCAGGGTTAGGGTAAGGGATTCCAGAATTCCTTTTACTTTTTGGAGGAAGGGAAAACTCATCTCTATGCTTTACCAATTGACTGTTTGTAACTTTGATGAACTGTGCCAAGTCTGCATGGACTTTGTATAAATAAATATCCTTTTTTGATGTTTAAAACCACTAATAGCCTCAGCTGCTGAGTATCTCAAGCTTCTCAAGAAAGATACTCGCAGTTTGCTCAGACATAGAGAGAAGCACATCACAGTTTTATTTTTTATAGCATCTGGGTGGATGGCACAAATAAGATAAATAAGGGGCCACAGTGGCACAGAGAGTTAAACTGCTAAACTGCAGAACTTGCTGACCGAAAGGTTAGCGGTTTGTTGACATGAACGTCACAATTCAGCAGCAGATCAGCTGCACAACTTCAGCGCTTTCCAGTAGCTTCTTCCTGCACAGTATTTTCAGTCAACTGCTCCCACAACCTGCAGTCACTCTGGAACCTTTTACAGACACTTGAGCACATGCCCGGCCATTGTCAGTTTTACTATTGTCTTTCCCTCAGTCTAGATGATATTACCGACTTACCACAGCATACAGTTATATCTTGTCTTAGCAGACAGGTTCTTTAATTACATATAGCCTTCGACGAACAACATCACAGCACAAGGAGAAATATACACTGTACATGACTTCCTTATATACAATTCATTTACACATAGCAATCACTGATTGGTTCTCAACTCATTGACTTAACTCAGACCCAGGATTACATCATTCACAATCACCTGGACTAGGCCAGAACACATTCCCCAAATGATTACCTATATACAGTTAATGCATGACTCAGCATTTCCAATAGAAGCCCATTAGCAGTGCATGACTCAGCTATATTACATTACAATACATTGTAAAACCTGACACGGTTTGAATCCACAGGATGGGGTGAGCTCCCGTTGTTAGCCTCAGCTTCTGCCAACCTAGCAGTTCGAAAACATGCATTTGTGAGTAGATCAATAGCTACCATTTCGGTGGGAAGGTAATGGTGCTCCATGCAGTCATGCTAGTCACATGATATAGGAGGTGTCTATGGACAACCTAGGAGGTGTCTATGGCTTAGAATGGAGATGAGCACCACCCCTCAGAGTCGGACTCAACTAGACTTAATGCCAAGGGAAAACATTTACCTTTGCTTTTGTTGTTTATTTATTCAGTCGCTTCCGACTCTTCGTGACCTCATGGACCAGCCCACGCCAGAGCTCCATGTCGGCCATCACCACCCCCAACTCTTTCAGAGTCTAGCCAGTCACTTCAAGGACACCATCCATCCATTTTGCCCTTGGTTGGCCTCTCTTCCTTTTTCCTTCCATTTTCCCCAGCATCATTGTCTTCTCTAAGCTTTCCTGTCTTCTCATTATACCTAACTGTCTCCTTTAATATGGTAAATACTTTTTTGGGTTTCAGAGTTTTGAAATTTGAAGTGCACATTAGATTCGATGGTGCATTACATGGTAATAAGGAACACTTACTGAAAATCGTGCACAACTGTTAAGGTAAAGTTGGCAACTTTGGGGCATTTTGCCAAGGCTCCCCTCAAACCTAAAAGAGCCTAAATCCCATCCTTGTTTGTCCTGGTCACCCCAATAAACCAACCACAAATAAGGTCAAGGGCGAGTACGGTGGATGCAGAACTGCTGGGAGAAAACAAGACCAAAAAAAGGCATCTTGCTAAGTTTATTCGGAGCCCTCCATCTCTGTCTTATTTGCTGATCTTTTCTTCCTCCCCAAGGTAGTGAGCATTTCTCCCTGCCTTATCCTTCGGCTGTGAGTATTTATGTGGCTCGCACACACCAAAGTAATGGCAGTGTCTCCATAGATCATCCCCACTGCCATAAAAGCTGGCAGAGTGAAATGAGTTGAGTGCACAGGGGAAAGGATTTGGAGGCAGGGAACACACCAGGGAAGGGAAATGATTGAGAATGTTGCAGATTGGGCCAAGGGCTCATCTGGCTTCTGCAGGGAGTGCATTGCTTTGCCTCCTCCAGTAGACCATCCGCTTGCTTTTGATTAAATTGGCCTCTGCCATCTTTTGCAATAAAAAAATAAAAATAAAAATTACTTGGCTTCTGGAGAAAGCATAGGGATGGGAAGGACTGAATCTCTGGAGGTGTCCCTGGGGTTGCTGCTGAACATTGCAAGGATGCATGACTTCACTGGTCTTGCAAAGGGAAGGGCGTAAGAAGGTCATTGTGAGAAACCTCTGGCTTGCAAAATTGAAATCTACATATAAACAAGCCAAAGTATGCATGTAGGTATGATTGTTGGTTAGTTAGTTGGTTTGTATGTTTGCACCACAAAGGCTTCTCCGTGGCTTGATGGATCTGGATCAAACTTGGCACACAGATCCTTTATTATCCTAATTGAAATAATTTAGGGGTTTGAACTAAAAGACCACTTTTTCAGTCCCAGAGCAGAGGGAAAGAAAAGGAACTACCGTATATACTCGAGTATATGCTGATACGAATATAAGCCAAGGCATCTAATTTTACCACAAAAAGTGAGAAAACGTATTGACTCGAGTATAAGCCAATGCTGGGAAATGCAGCAGCTACTGGTAAATTTCAGAATAACAATAAAAATTACATTAATAACGGCATCAGTAAGTTAAATGTTTGTTTTAAATAATTTTTTATTGAAATATTAAAAAAATTACAACGAAAGAGGGAGAATATTTAAAAGAAGATAGAACAGTAGGAAAAGATAGAAAGCACCCCCCCCCAGGTTCAAAAAAAGAAAAAGAAAAATTGAAAATAATAATAAAAAAGAATAATACTAAAAAAAGAAAAAAATTAAAAAGAATTGACTTCCATCTCCACATCAGGTGTTGTATCTCCAAAAATAGAAATGTTTCCGTTACTTCAAAAAAAAAAGTTCCTCTTACTTACTTCTTTCTTTCTTGTAATTGTCATAGAGGGTCCAATCTGTCCTCTTTATCGGGTTCCCGGTATATATTTTTTTTTAAAAAGTTAGTTCATCCATCTCTCTTATTTCTCTAATTTCCCCTAACCATTCTTCTATGGTAGGGATACTGTCCTGTTTCCAAAGTTTTGCCAAGGATATTCTCGCTGCCGTCGTAAGATAAGTAAATAATTTGTCTTCATTTTCGTCTAATTGTAATTCTAAATCTGTGAAACCTAATAAGTAATATTCTGGTTTCTTCTTGAATACTCTCTTCAGGATTTTTTGTGTTTTTTCATGTACCAGCGACCAATATTCCACTATTTCTTTGCATGTCCACCACATATGATAAAAGGTACCTATCTGGTGACAACCTTTCCAACGTTTATCAGAAGAATTTTTGTTTATAAGAGCCAGTTTCTTAGAAGTGGTGTACCATCTGTGGAACATTTTTATCCAGTTTTCTTTTAAATCTGTCACATAGGCATATTTTAACTTTTTGTTCCACATCTCCTCCCACTCCCTAAATTGAATAGGTCTTCTTATATTCTCTGCCCATTTTATCATACATGGTTTAACCTGTTCACGTTCCGTTAGCCAAGTTAAAAGTGTATTATAAATGACTGAGTAAGTTAAATGTTTTTGAATATAGCTTATCTGACATAAATGGGCCAGCAGAACGTCGGATGAACAAAACTGTTGGATAATACAGAGTCTCCTACTGTTACTCATCCGACACAGTGCTAGACGCCTAGAATACTAACAATAGGCACTTAAAGGGTTAACGAAAGGCAATGCCTCAGGGCTAGAGCATCCCAACAGGAAGTGCCCGGATGCAGAAAAGGAGCGTGGAAATCACCGAGGAAAGGAGGAAGGATGCTTCCACTTCCAGTCCTGCCTCTTCCTCCCTTCTCCTCCTCCACCTCCTTCTCATCTTGCCTTCATCACTTATTTAGGAATGGAGCGCTCCTTTAATTGAAGGGGAAATGCTGGAGGAAAAGGGGGGCGTCGGATAAGACGGTATGTCGGATAAGGGAAGGTCAGATAAGCAAGATTCTACTGTATTTACATAAAACTGTAATTTAATAAATTTAATAAATGCAATAATAATAATAATAGTAAATAGAGGAAGATAATAAATATAATACTAATAATATTTATTTATTTATTTACTGTATTTGTATACCACCTTTCTCAGCCAATTGGCGACTCAAGGCGGTTTCCAACAAATCAGTATACATAAAAGATAATAGACAAAAGACATTGAGCAGTATAAGACATCATAAAAACAATAAAAGCGAGATCATCAGCGTCTCATTATTCTCAAGCATTGTCCAATTCCATTGTCAGGTCATTCAATTTCCCGTATTAGCTACTCTGTATTTGTAAACGCTTGCTCGAATAGCCATGTTTTTACTTGCCTCTGAAACGTGAAGAGGGAGGGAGCAGATCTGATTTCCCTAGGGAGGGCATTCCATAGCCGAGGGGCCACCACTGAGAAGGCCCTGTTTCTCATCCCTGCCAAATGTACTTGTGAGGAAGGCAGGACTGAGAGCAGGGCCTCCTCAGACGATCTTAAAGTCCTCGATGGTTTGTAAGGGGAGATACGTTTGGACAGGTAGGTAATAATACAAGTAATGTAAATGTAGGAATAATGTAATAATAATAATAATAATAATAATAATAATAATAATAATAATAATAATTAGAGTAAAATAATAAATGTAATAATAATAATAATAATAACCCAGTAAAATTATAAATAACTTTGAATCGAGTATAAGCCAAGGGGGCTTTTTCAGCCTAAAAAAGGGCTGAAAAACTTGGCTTATACTCAAGTATATACGGTAAGTTGATTGGCTATGGCTAGGTGAAGGATGGGCTGTTGCTAGGTGAAGTGGTTGATTATCTTGGCTAGAGGGGCTCTTATTATGAAAAACAGGTAAATGATAAATTGTCCTCTTTATTCCCGGCAAAAGCTCCTTTTATTCTCCGGTGTTTTCTAGAGGCAGTTTCAATCCTGCTGATTGTTTTTAAGCTGCTTTTATCATCTGGCCGTTGTAGCCTTTTTAAATCTACATTTTGATTTTTTTAATGACCTGACAATATTTCTTTAAAAAAAGAAAAACAACCAACCAATGAGAAAGAGGGAAAAGGGAGGAGAGAGAGATGGAAAATACCTGACCTCCCTTAAGGGCAGTGGTAGCTTGCGTTTTTGTCCCTTTCCCATACTATTGAAATATTTGTTACACCTCAGCAGGAGTTTACCTTCCTCACAGCTCTCACCAAGAAACCAAACATGGTAACAAACAGTTTATTGATAAAAGCATATATAAAAAGGGAAAAGGCACCATAAGCAAATGAGTGAGTAAAAATCCAAGAGTTAATGAAGGAAGCAAGTCCCACAGGCAATTGGTAAATCCAGGAAACAAGGATCAAAATATGAACATGAATCCCAAAATGAGTCCAAGAAACAAGGAACGAAACATGAGCGGGAAGCCAAAGGTATATCCAAAGAACAAGGAGCAAAACGTGAGCATGAATCTTGGGTCTTGCACGAAGGCCAGGAATGAGACAGGAGTTCTTATTTATTTATTTATTTATTTATTTATTTGACTCCCAATTTGGCTCAGAGCGGTTTACAGCAGTAGATTAAAAACAATACAACCAACTTTAAAATACAATAAAAACGAGAACAGACATAGTCCTGAGTTATTCACCCATCGAAGGCTTGTCGGAAAAGAAAGGTTTTACAGGCTTTCCGAAAAGCAAGTAGCTCTCGGATGGTTCGGGTTTCAACTGGCAAGGCATTCCATAAATAAGGGGCCACAATCGAGAAGGCTCTCTGCCTAGTAGAGGACAGATGGTAAGTCCAGATGTTGGGGATATAATACCCTCCTTAAATTGGCCGTCTGGGCAGGGGGCAAACAATCCCACCACTGCCCCACCAATTATAATAACTTAGAGAGGTTATCAAGGCAGGGGGGTCAAAGAATCCCACCACTGTCTTTCCTGACAATAAGGAATTCACACCACTTTGGCTCTTATAGTGTTTGAGGGGATGTCTCGTTATGTAAAACCTTCGCTGCCACCATAAACTAAAGAAACACGAACCCTCTAGCTATTTAAAATGTTAAAATGCTGTTTAAAATAATAAAAGGCTTTTTACTCCACCAAATGTTGTGTATTGTCAAGGGCTTTCTTTGAGGGGAAAACAGGAGAGGTTGATTCCACAAGGAAAATGACTCCAACCAAAAATGGCACTTGACTCAGGCTTCAATTTTAAAAATAACAAGAAAGAGTTTATTGATTACAAATTACAGAATTATAAGTGAATGCAGGTTCAGAGGCTTAGCTGTTACAATAAAAGTGTTCTTGTTTCTTAGAAGCGTAATGGTTACTTGAGAGAATGGTTCTTTCCTTTGTTACAATTTCTTAAACACAAAACCCAGCTATTTTTCCTAAAATAGCTGTAACTCAGTCTGCCACAGCCTACTGTGCTGTGCAAACTACAGGCAAGCTGCCTATTCTTAACAGAGTCTCCTAAAACATCCAAATCCTACTCTAATCTCTCTCAGAACTGAACTGCTCTCTACTCTACTCAGAACTGCACTCTACACAGAACTGCACTCTACTAAACTGTCCAAATTAAGCTGCTCTCTTTCCCTCCATCTGGCTAACTCCGCCCCTCTTTTCCAAACCAATCCTGGCTGTTGCTGGGCTGGCTCAGGCCTAGGCCACTCCCCCTCTCTGAGCTGGAGTTTCCCTAAACTAAGATGGCTCCAGCAGCTCTCTGCCAGGCCTTCTAAGCTGAAACTACCTAGCCTGTCTCTTCCTGGGCCCTGCCACCCTGGCTGGCAAGGTAAGGGATCTTTACAGGGGACTTCAAGCAAATTTTGGTCTTCGGACCGAAGTAATCTCTGGGGTTGGTAGGGGGATAAGCGGGCCCTCAGGTACACCGGCCCCAGACCATATAAGGCCTTAAAGGTTAGTACCAGCACCTTGAAAGTGATCCGGTACTCAATCGGAAGCCAGTGTAGCTGTTGTAGAATTGGGGTGATACGACACCTCGCCGGCACCCCGGCGAGAAGACGAGTCGCCGCATTTTGCACCAGCTTCAGTTTCCGGATCACTGACAAAGGAAGGCCAATGTAGAGGGCGTTACAGTAGTCAAACCTCGAGATGACCGTCGCCTGGATCACCGTAGCCAGGTCGTTCCTAGATAGGTAGGGAGCCAGTCGCCTAGCCTGACGCAGTTGGAAAAATGCAGATCTGCTCACAGCAGAGACCTGGGCCTCCATTGTGAGCAGAGGGTCCAATAAGACACCAAGGCTTTTTACAGAAGATGACGGACGTAGTGTCTCGCCATCCAGGGTAGGCAGCTGGATCTCCCTCCCACCTGGACGGCCCAGCCAAAGAATCTCCGTCTTCGCTGGATTCACCCTCAACCTGCTGGCACGCAACCATCCAGTAACGGCCTCAAGGCACTGATGGAAATTTTCGGGTACAGAGTCCGGCCAGCCCTCCATCCTCAGAATGAGCTGAGTGTCATCAGCGTACTGGTGGCACTCAAGTCCAAAGCTCCGCACCAGTTGGGCAAGCAGTCACATATAGATGTTAAATAATAGAGGAGAGAGAATAGCTCCCTGCAGGACCCCGCAAGTTAGCGGAGATCTCTTGGAAACCTTCCCTCCCCTCACCACATGCTGTCCCCGATTCTGGAGGAAGGAGGACACCCATTTAAGGGGTATCCCCTTAACCCCAGTCATGGCTAGGCGGTGGGTCAATAGATTGTGGTCGACCATATCAAGTGCTGCTGTGAGGTCCAATAACACAAGCAACGCTGATCCACAAAAACAAAGGAGGGAGCAGAGGTGGGAGATACCTCCAGCCGGAGGGGCTCTCTCTCTCTCTCTCTCTCTCTCTTGGTCCCAATGGCTGAGGAGAAAGTCAGGAGAAGAGGCCACTTTTGGTGCGCATGCCGGGGTCTTCAGACACGCCTCCGGACCTGAAGCAGGCCAGGCAAGGGAGCAAGTGCGGTGCGACGGCTCCGCCCCTTGGCCCATCCACGGATTGGGGAGAGGAGAGGAGGTGGGTGGATCGCCGGGGGCGCAGGAAAGGGAGCCGGTCATGGGGAAGGGATCGAACGTGGAGAATGATTGAGTGCCAGCTCTGTGCGCGCACCTGGAAGCCAGGTGGAGCAGGAACGAGAGGGGCTAGGCGAGGCCCAAGGGCCCGGCCCCTTTGGGAAGAGGATCGCCCGGCAGCAAGGCAAGGAAGCCGAGGCTCCCCCAGACTGCTAGGGCTGTTGTGAGCCGAGGGGGCGATCCTCAAGTGGCAGTCGAGGGGCATTTACAGAGGCGCCTCTGCGCCCCTGTCAAAAAAAGTGTACTGCGACTGTTTACTTTGCATAATGGACGAGCCTCCCCTGACTCCTGCAGAAGTGAGAGGATCCCTCTTGTCCTTTGCTGAATGTAACATTTGTTGGATTTTCTTGGTGGGTCTGTAGATAGTTTGTATGTTGTGTTTCCTCATCAGCTTCCCAATGCGGTCAGTGGTTCCCTTGATGTATGGCAAGAACACTTTTCCTCTGGGTGGATCTTCATCTTGACTCTCGTGGTTTGTTCTCGGTCTTGCAGCTCTTCTGATGTCTGAGGTGGAGTATCCATTGGCCTGTAGAGCCCGGTTTAGGTAGTTCAGTTCATCTTGGAGGAGACCACCAAACACAGTGCCCAAACACACCTCTATATGCCTCTAGAACATGGCCATATAGCTCGAAAAAACCTACAACAACCCAGTGATTCCGGCCATGAAAGCCTTTGACAATACAAAATTGTATTGTTTTTGGTCGCAGAAAGGGTAGAGACCGAGGTAATCCACAAATAATCCAGTGATCTACAAATAACTCTACAAAAGCTTAACCTGCAAATGTGGAGAGGTGACTGCATGCCTCTGTATATGTGCTGCCGGGGACCCCAAAGGTAAGAACGCATTTGCAGCCATATATCCTGCAGGTGGGTTTCCCAGGAACACCTTGATACCTTCTGTTATATATACTTGGCTTTTTCTTTCGAAACAAAACCAATTAAAACCCCACTTGGAGCTGGCATCAGTTCTTGGCCATTTAAGAGCTTTTTATAATGCACATCGTGGCCGATAAGATCTTTTAAAATAAATCTCCTGTCAAAGTGAACAGGCCCCAGGGTGTCCTTAAGAACATAAGAGTGCACCAAATGCCAGCCGCTGAGTTGTTTGAAGTGCTTCAAAGACCCCCTTCCCTTGTTCAAGAAGACACAGCCATAGGCTGAGGAAGAGCCAGAACATGTATTATACTGGGTATTAGTTTTTGGGGAGGGAAAATGTGTACAAATATGGCTGCCAAGTGTAGTATGGGGAGAGGGCTCCTATTCCTGTGACTGCTGGAAAGACAAAAATGAACTTCCCAAAAGGAAGGGGCTTGAGGCTGTTAGGAATTGTGGGAGTTGAAGTCCAAAACACCTGTGAAGTCGAGCATGTGCCCCCCCCCTCCAATAAGGGATGGTAACTTATAGTTCTGCAAAGGGCAAGGGTACCAGACTGCACAAAGGGGTTAAGTCTTGGTCAATTTGCCAAGACACTAACAACAACAAGGACCCCATGAGGCTTTCAGGGAAGAGCCTGGCCTAGGGGTACCAGTCCTTGGAGGGAGTTATAGTTTCCCAAGGACCAAAGACCAACTCGATCTTGGCGCTGCAGTAATCCATTCCTTGGCTCAGTGGAGATAATCAAGCACCTTTTTGTGACTGTTGGACTTCCTTCAATTTCTTTTTGGCTCTAAAGATTATTATTATTATTATTATTATTATTATTATTATTATTATTATTAACTTTATTTGTACCCCGCTAGCATCTCCCGAAGGACTCGATGCGACTTACACAGGCCAAGGCCTCAATAGAACATAGCATAACAAAATACACAACTTAAAGCAAATCAAAACAATTAAAGCAATATCAAACAACAAAACAATAAAAACAATACACCAAAACACAAGAAAACAGGACCAGGCCAATGTAATGGGTACAGGTTAAAAGTGCTGATGTGACAGGTGGTATATCGGATTTTAGGGTAAGTGCAGTGTGCGGGCAATCTTAAACTCTAATAAAGTGCTTCTGGGACATGTTACTGGAGTTTTCCTATTCTGGAAAGGCACATCGGAACAGCCAGGTCTTCAAGTTCTTCCTAAAGACTGCCAAGGTAGGAGCCTGTCTGATATCTTTGGGGAGGGAGTTCCAGAGTCGGGGGGCTACCCCAGAAAAGGCCCTGTCTCGCGTCCCCACAAGACGCACCTGCGACGCAGGTGGAATCGTGAGCAGGGCCTCTCCGGATGAATGAAGAGAACGCGTGGGTTCATAAACGGAGATGCGGTCACGCAGGTAGGCAGGTCCCAAACTGTTTAGGGCTTTGTAGGTAAGCACCTGCACCTTAAATTGGGCTCGGAAAATAAACAGCAGCCAATGGAGCTCCTTAAACAGGAAGGTTGACCTCTCTCTGTAGGGAGCACCAGTTAACATCCTGGCCGCCGCCCTTTGGACCAGTTGAAATTTCCGAGCCGTTTTCAAGGGCAGCCCCACGTAGAGCGCATTACAGTAGTCCAATCTAGAGGTGACCAAGGCATGGACCACCCTGGCCAGATCAGCCTTTGCGAGGTACGGTCGCAGTTGGCGCACAAGTCTCAATTGTGCAAAAGCCCTCCCGGACACCACCGACGCCTGAGCCTCAAGCGTAAGTGATGAATCCAAGAGGACTCCCAAACTGCGGACTGTGACTTCAGGGGGAGTGTAACCCCGTTCAACACAGGTTGCCACCCTATACCCCGATCCGGTTTACGATCGACCAAGAGGACCTCTGTCTTGTCGGGATTGATCTTCAGCTTGTTCCTCCTCATCCAGATAGACACAGTGGCCAGGCACTCGTCCAGCACCCGAGAGGCCTCCTTGGAGTTAGGTGGAAATGAGTAAAAGAGTTATGAGTCATCTGCATAGATATGGCACCCAACTCCAAAACTCCGGATGACCTCTCCCAGCGGTTTCATGTAGATGTTAAAAAGCATGGGAGACAAGATAGAGCCTTGCGGGACCCCATAAGTCAAAGGCCAGGGGTCCGAGCAGGCATCTCCCAGCTTCACCATCTGGGATCGACCCTCCAGGAAGGACTGGAGCCACGACAAAATCGTGCCTCCGAGACCCATCCCAGAGAGTCGACCCAGAAGGATACCATGGTCGATGGTATCAAAAGCCGCTGAGATGTCCAAGAGAACCAACAGGATCACACTCCCCCTGTCCAGCTCTCTACGGAGGTCATCCACCAAGGCGACCAAGGCCGTCTCAGCGCCGTGACCAGGCCTGAAACCAGACTGTGACTGATCTAGGTAGTTGTTGTCATCTAGGAAGCCCTGGAGCTGGGAGGCAATCACCCGCTCCAACACCTTGCCCAAAAAAGGGAGGTTGGAGATCGGTCTGTAATTGTTCAGCACCGTGGAGTCAAGGGAGACCTTTTTAAGGAGTGGACGAACCACAGCTTGTTTCAGTCGAGATGGAAAACCCCCCTGCTCCAGTGATGCATTAATGATCAACACAAACCAATCAACCAACCCCTCCCTGGTCAATTTAATTAGCCAAGACGGGCAAGGGTCTAGAGCTGACGTGGTCGCCCTCACAGCCCCAAGGACCTCCTCCACGGCCTCAGGAAGAACAAGCCTAAAAGAATCCCACAAAATTGGACATGCAGATGCCTCAATCACCTCTCCTGGCACTGTGATGAAATTGGAGTCCAGCTCAAGGCGTATCTGAGCAACTTTGCCTGCAAAATGGTGTGCGAACTCGCGAGACTGAGTTGCTGGGTCATCGAAGGTCTCTAAAGAACTCATTTTCACGTCTGAACTTCCCCAGTATGAACTATGGACACATGTTTTATTAAAATTATTATTTTAATCAATTTCTCTGGCAGCAAGGGGGTGGGAAGGGATGCTTGATATGAATTTCTTTGGATTCCTATATTTCCCCATGTATTTTTCCTTTTTTTTTTTGCCCTGGCACCCAACCCATCGCCCCTTCCCCTCCCTCTTGGGGAAACTCATCAAGGAAGCTGCTGGCTGTTGAAAAGGCAATCAGCAATCACAATAAGAACCCTTATCATGATCTTCGTGCATGGAAACATAACCTGAGGGTCTTCTGTTCAGTTTCGGAGTTGGGCCGCTGAACAAAGATCTCATTTGGCATCTTTGCTCACATCACACCTGGGGGCAGGAAGACCCTCATAAGGTCTTTCCCCCCCGAAACTGTCTCATCCTTTCAAAACTGGCCACAACCAACATTCACCCCAGCCTCTCCATTGTGCCATATCTGATAGCGACAGGAAGACTCGGATAAAGCAATCAACGCTTATCACAGATCCATTTCAAGACAATAGACTGGCATCCTTTGCAGGTCGGAATTTTATTTCCCAAGACATGAAATCCATTAATCCATTCATGAACCCATTGTTTCTTCTTCGTCCCGCCTCCCTTCCCCTGATTCGCCAGAGCGCTGAGACGGTAGGAGCTCTCCTATTGGCTCCTGTGCAGCGGAGAAGCTCAGTGATTGGTTCTGGCGCAGGGCAGGCGGCCATGCCTCCTCCCAGCTGGAATCACGTCAGCCATTCACCTGCGAGCCGGGCGGAGGGCGGGAATTTTGAAACTTCTAAGCCTGTAAACCCTATAAAAATGTCTCTGATCTTTGTAATGGTATGCTCTGTAGGCGAATGATTGCTACCCTGCATCCTTTTCAGCTGAATTGCTAATAAACCACCTTGGTGCTGCTTCTTCAACTTTGGTGAGATTTAGTTTGAATTTTTTAATTTAATAAAATTGCTGAAATCAGGCTTCTCTAGCTCGCCAATATAGCGATCCCTCTTTGGTGGGGTCTCAGGGTCCCTCCTCCTGGGGAAGACCCTCCTAAAGTTCCTATCGACTTCACCTGGAGGGCCCAAGTTTGCTCATACCTGCTATGCAAGCAATAAAGGGAGAGGAAACCTGTCTTAATTTTTGACCTGACAAAAAATGTTGAGGTCACCTAAAGGATCATTTTGGCCCCTTCTACACTGTCACGTAAAGTCCAGATTATCTGTTTTGAATTGGATTATATGGCAGTGAAGACTCATATAATCCAGTTTACAGTAGATAATGTCGATTCCTTCTTTGATAATCCGGATTGTATGGCAGCATAGAAGGGGCCTTTGAGGTCCACTTCAGGAAAGTTTATATCTGGGATGAAGGTAAAAATGGAACACAATGATTACCTTTCAAGTATAGTAACAGAAGCCAACTGGACTGTCACTTTAAATCCAGAGTTTGGAATTGGTTTTTTCTTTGGAGCAGTGGTTCTCAACCTTCCTAATGCCGTTACCCCTTAATACAGCCCCTCATGTTGTGTTGACCATCAACCATAACATTATTTTCATTCCTACTTCATAACTGTATTTTTGCTACAGTTATGAATCGTAATGTAAATATCTGACAGGCAGGATGTATTTTCATTCCCTGGACCACATTTGACACAAATACCGGATACACCCAAATTTGAATACTGGTAGGGTTGGGGGAGATTGATTTTGTCACTTGGGAGTTGTAGTTGCTGGGATTTATAGTTCACCTACAATCAAAGAGCATTCTGAACTCCACCAACAATGGAATTGAACCAAACTTGGCAGAGAGAAATCCCATGACCAAAAGAAAATACTGGAAGGGTTTGGTGGGCATAGAGCTTGAGAATTGGAGTTGTATTTCACCTACATCCAGATAGCACTGTGGACTCAAACAATGATAGATCTGGACCAAACTTGGCATCAATACTCAATATGCCCAAATGTGAACACTAGTGGAGTTTGGGGGAAACAGATCTTGACATTTGGGAGTTGTAGTTGCTGGGATTTATAATTCACCTACAATCAAAGAGCACTCTGAACCCCACCAAGGATATAATTGGCCAATCTTCCCACACAAAACCCTCATGCCTTGAAGGGACTTGCTGGTTTGAGCCTTCCTCCAGCCACACACGCTCTCCCTCGCCTGCACATGTGCACTACGCTGCCATGTGCCAAGCACGCCTGCTTTCCCCTCCCTGGGTGGAGTCTCAGAAATAGCCCTCCCCTTGGCTGACAGGCCAGCCAATCACAGCAGAGGAGGGCTTTTGGTGGGGGGATTCGCTGTCTGTTTCCAAAAGGGAAGAGGACAGGTGGAAATTGAAATTGAATCCAGACAAGACAGAGGTAATCCTGGTTAGTCGCAAGGCCGAACAGGGCATAGGGTTACAGCCTGTGTTGGATGGGGTTGCACTCCCCCGAAGATGCAGGTTCGCAGCTTGAATGTGATCCTGGATTCATTGCTGAGCCTGGAACCTCAGGTCTCGGCGGTGACCAGGGGAGCATTTGCACAGTTAAAACTTGTGCGCCAGCTGCACCCGTACCTTGGGAAGTCTGACTTGGCCATGGTAGTCCACGCTCTGGTTACATCCCGTATAGACTACTGCAGTACTCTCTATGTGGGGTTGCCTTTGAAGACGGTCCGAAAGCTTCAACTTGTCCAACGAACAGCAGCCAGGTTGCTAACAGGAGCGGCGCTCAGGGAGCATACAACCCCCTTGTTGTGCCAGCTCCACTGGCTACTGGTTTGCTACCGAGCTCAATTCAAAGTGCTGGCTTTCGCCTATAAAGCCCTACACGGTTCTGGCCCAACTTACCTGTCTGAACGTATCTCCCCTTACAAACCATCGAGGACTTTAAGATCGTCTGAGGAGGCCCTGCTCTCAGTCCTGCCTTCGTCACAAGTACATTTGGCAGGGATGAGAAACAGGGCCTTCTCAGTGGTGGCCCCTTGGCTATGGAATGCCCTCCCTAGGGAGATCAGATCTGCTCCCTCCCTCTTAACATTTCAGAGGCAAGTTAAAACATGGCTGTTCGAGCAAGCGTTTACAAATGCAGAGTAGCTAATACAGGAAATCGAATGATTTGACAATGGAACTGGACAATGCTTGATAATAATGAGACGCTAATGATGTTGTTTTTATTGCTTTTGTGGTGTTTTATACTGTTTAATGTTTTAATCTATATTATGTTTTATGTATACAGATTTGTTGGAAACCGGCTTGAGTCGCTGATTGGCTGAGAAGGGCGGTATCCAAATACAGTAAATAAATAAATAAACAAATAAATAAATAAAGATCTCCAGCCTTCCCTGCCAAAGGGGTTCCTAAGACAACCAGAAATATATGTTTTCTGATAGTCTTTGGTGACCCCTCTGGAACCCCTTCACAATCCAACCAGGGGTCCTGACCCCCAGATTGAGAAATGCTGCCCTAATTTATATATTTTATTTATCGTATCAGGAGCAACCAGACATTTGTATTACATTTTTAACAAAACAAACAGACAAAACACAAAGTTTGCAAGCTTGGTAGTTGATTAAATGTCCTTTGGCCAGTATCTGACCACTTGGAGTATTTATTTATTATTTATTACTGCACTTGTAGACCGCCGTTCTCAGCCCTAGGGCGACTCACGGAGTGCCTCTGATGTTGCCGCAAGGAGCTCCTCCATTGTGCATGTGTCAGGGCTCAGGTTGCATTGCAACAGGTGGTCAGTGGTTTGCTCTTCTCCACACTCGCATGTTGTGGATTCTACTTTTTAGCCCCATTTCTTAAGGTTGGCTCTGCATCTCGTGGTGCCAGAGCGCAGTCTGTTCAGCGCCTTCCAAGTCGCCCAGTTTTCTGTGTGCCCAGGGGGGGAGTCTCTCATTGGGTATCAGCCATTGATTGAGGTTCTGGGTTTGAGACTGCCACTTTTGGACTCTCGCTTGCTGAGGTGTTCCAGCGAATGTCTCTGCAGATCTTAGAAAACTATTTCTTGATTTAAGTCACTGACGTGCTGGCTGATACCCAAACAAGGGATGAGCTGGAGATGTCACTGCCTTGGCCCTTTCACTATTGGCTGCTACTTCCCGGCGGATGTCAGGTGGTGCAATACCGGCTAGACAGTGTAATTTCTCCAGTGCTGTAGGGCGCAGACACCCTGTGATAATGTGTCATGTCTCATTAAGAGCCACATCCACTGTTTTAGTGTGGTGAGATGTGTTCCACACTGGGCATGCATACTCAGCAGCAGAGTAGCATAGCGCAAGGGCAGATGTCTTCACTGTGTCTGGTTGTGATCCCCAGGTTGTGCCAATCAGCTTTCGTATGTTATTGTTTCTAGCACCCACTTTTTGCTTGATATTCAGGCAGTGCTTCTTGTAGGTCATTTCCACCTAATTTCCACCTAATTCCAAGGAGGCCCCTTGTGTGCTGGACAAGTGCCTGGCCGCTGGGGCTATCTGGATGAGGAAGAACAAGCTGAAGATCAATCCCGACAAGACAGAGATCCTCCTGGTCAATCGTAAACCGTATTGGGGTATAGGATGGCAACCTATGTTGGACGGGGTTACACTCCCCCTGAAGTCACAGGTCCGCAGTTTGGGAGTTCTCCTGGATTCATCGCTTACGCTTGAGGCTCAGGCGTCAGCGGTGTCCGGGAGGGCTTTTGCACAATTGAGACTCGTGTGCCAGCTGCGACCGTACTTCGCAAAGGTTGATTTGGCCGGGGTGGTCCATGCCTTGGTCACCTCTAGATTGGATTACTATAATGCACTCTACGTGGGGCTACCCTTGAAAACGGCTTGGAAATTCTAACTGGTCCAATGGGCGGCAGCCAGGATGTTAACTGGCGCTCCTTACAGAGAGAGGTTAACCCTCCTGTTTAAGGAGCTCCATTGGCTGCCGTTTACCTACCGAACCCAATTCAAGGTGCAGGTGCTTACCTATAAAGCCCTAAACAGTTTGGGACCTGCCTACCTGCATGACCGCATCTCCGTGTATGAACCCACGGGCTCCCTTCGTTCATCCGGAGAGGCCTTGCTCGCGATCCTACCTGCGTCACAGGCGCGGTTGGTGGGGACAAGGGACAGGGCCTTCTCGGTGGTTGCCCCCCGACTCTGGAACACCCTCCCCAAAGACATTAGACTAGCACCCACATTGGCAGTCTTCAGGAAGAATCTGAAGACCTGGCTATTCCGATGTGCCTTTCCGGAATAGGATAACCTCCAGCACTATGTTCCAGAAGCACTGTATTAGAGTTTAAGACTCTCTGCACATTGCACTTGCCCGGATATCCAACATACCTCCTGCCACACCCAGCACTTTTAACCTGTACCCATCACTGGCCCGGCGCTGGTTTTTATTGCGTAATGATGTAATGTTTTGTATTGCTTATGTTTTAATTTGCTTTAAATTGTATTGTTATTGTTCTGTTGTTGTTGTGTTGGGGCCTTGGCCTTTGTAAGCCGCATCGAGTCCTGCGGGAGATGCTAGCGGGGTACAAATAAAGTTTAATAATAATAATAATAATAATAATAATAATAATAATAATAGGTCAGAGAACCGTCCAGGGTGACTCCCAGGTATTTGGGTGTGCTGCAATGCTCCAGTGGGATTCCTTCCCAGGTAATCCTCAGAGCATGGGATGCTTCTCTGTTCTTAAGGTGAAAAGCACATGTCTTTGTTTTAGATGGATTAGGGATTAGCTGGTTTTCCCTGTAATAGGCAGTAAGAGCACCTAGAGCTTTGGATAGCTTCTGTTCAACCATCTCAAAGCTCCCTACTTGAGTAGTAATGGCACGATCATCAGCATAGATGAAACTCTCTTTTCCTTCTGGCAGTGGCTGGTCATTTGTGTAAATGTTGAACATGGATGGAGCAAGCACGCTCCCCTGAGGCAGGCTGTTCTTCTGTTTCCGCCATCTGCTTCTCTGGCCCTGGAACTCAACAAAGAAGCTCCTGTTTTGTAGCAGGTTTCCTATGAGGCGGGTGAGATGGTAGTCCTTTGTGATAATATTCATTTTTCTCAGGAGGAGGAAGAAGCTGCCCTAATGAATCTGTGCTATAAGATTCTTTGTCTTCTGCGAAACTTACTGTTCCTTTCCTAGGCAAGGAACATTGAACATGTATGCAGATTATATTCTAAAAGAAATCTTTGCACAAAATCTGCATTTATATGGTAGGATGCCTAGCCTTCCTAGTCTGGGCCAGCCCAATTTTGAAAGACTAATGATGCCATCATCCACCCACTTTTCACTACTTCCAGTCCACCCCTTGAGCCTTATTTTATGCTCCTTACAAACAACAACCCAATGCCAGTTTGGATAACAGCATGGTGCCAATTGGCAAGGATGTGCCATCTAACTTCCCCGACAAATCAGGTCAATTGTGTTGCCATGGTGAAAAGGCTGTGATCTCGTAAAGAATGGTATTATCAGATTATAAGCAGAACTAAGGGATTTCAGTCAAAGAGGGGGGTGGGGTTGGTGTGTAGGCAGGACTGTGGGTCAGATGGGTTAGGTCCCCCGGGTTGCTGCACTCGGAAAGAACAGAACGCTTCATTCCCTTTCTCTGCCTTTCGCACATTAGCCATAACTTTCTTCCTTTGATGTATCCTTCAGCCTTTCAACCGGAAAAAGCACAAGAACAACCAAATTTCAGATGGTATTGTTAGGAGACCATGGCGGCAGATAATGTGGCTTTCTTGTCGGTGGTATGTGAATCCACTCTGGGATTTGGTCTCAACTTTAAAGGAGTTATGTTCAGCACTTTGGAGAGCTCACTAAACACCTGAACATAGACCTTGCTGGCATGGAAGCTAGCAACTGCCAATGCAAAAACATAAGGCGACAAGGACAAATAAATTATTATTATTATTATTATTATTATTATTATTATTAGTATTATTATTTGATACATAACAAGATTAGTACACAGCAAACAAGATCACTATGCTGGATTTTGGATCTGATCCCACGTCAGATACTTCCCAAGTGTCTAGGACTGTGTGATGTACCGGCGAATAATGCATGCAGATCTGAGTAAGGTGGCCTTTTGCAGATGGCAGATGGTAATTTTATCAGTGCCTATTGTGTTTAGGTGCAGGCCAAGGTCTTTAGGCACTACACCTAGTGTACTGATCACCACTGGAACCACTTTGAGTGGTTTGTGCCAGAGTCTTTGAGTTCGATCTTTAAATGTATTATTTTATTTATTTATTTACTACATTTTTCTGTCTCTTTCAGCCCACAGGCGACTCGGAGCGGTTTACAGTCAATATCAAAGACATAAA
Organism: Anolis sagrei ordinatus; assembly: GCF_025583915.1. NCBI lineage: Eukaryota > Metazoa > Chordata > Lepidosauria > Squamata > Anolidae > Anolis > Anolis sagrei. The sequence goes on from NW_026847771.1 coordinate 35,794,031, forward strand.
ATACAATTTAAAAACAATCAATGTAAATATAAAACCAAGTAAAACAATCAATATCAATAAAAACATATATCAATTTGAGTCTCCAAGTTAAAAGCGTTATCCAATAACATCGTAGAGTCATTCCGTTTTTCTCCATGTCTGTTATATTGCATCTGCAAATGCTTGCTCAAAGAGCTACGTCTTGACTGCTTTCAAAATGTTAAAAGGGAAGGGCCGATCTCATATCCCTGGGGAGGGCATTCCATAACTGAGGGGCCACCACTGAGAAGGCCCTGTCTCTCGTCCCCACCAACCGTACTTGTGACGAAGGCGGGATCGAGAGCAGGACCTCTCCGGATGATCTTAAAGTCCTGGAGGCCAAGTAAATCCTCATATCATGTCAGTTTTCCAGTTGTTTCTCTTCAATCCTGCTGTTGCCTGGGTCAGGAGTATTGTGCTCCAAAATGCTGTCAGTCTGAAGTTGGAAGTCCCAGAGTAGTTTGGCATGTTCATTTTCTGTAACTTTTTCAGGCTTGTGATCCCACCAATTTTTTTATCATAGGCAGATGGAATTTGCGGCACAAGTTCCAATGGATCATCAGAGCAATAGTAATATTTCTCTGCTTGTAGTCTGTCCATGCGATCTTTTTGTAGCAGCTGAGGATGTGATCAATCATTTCATCTGCTTTCTTGCAGAGTCTACATTTGGGATCTGTCATTGACTTTTCAATTCTGGCTTGGATGGCATTGCTTCTAATGCAGTAGTTCTCAACCTGGGGGTTGCGACCCCTGGGGGGTCACTTGGCCATTTTGGAGGGGTCGCGAGGCAGTCTTAGTTGGCCCCGCCCCCTCATCAAAATGGCTCCCACAGGGCCCAGGTTCTGCCTGGGAATCTGGGTGGCCGGCTCGCACTTCCCACTGGGCTCAGCGGAGGCGCGAGCCAGGCGAAAGGCCATGTCTGGGAGCACGGCTTGGTCAGGTCACGCTTCCCGCCAATCTCGGCGGAGGCGCGTGCCGAGTGAAAGGCTCCCCACAGGGCCCAGGACCTGCCTGGGTGCGCGGCTCGGCTGACTCGCGCTTCCCGCCAATCTCGGCAGAGGGGCGAGCCGGGCGAAAGGCTCCCTGCAGGTCCCAGGCCCTGCCTGGGAGCACGGCTCGACCGGCTCACGCTTCCCACCAATCTCAGCGGAGGCCGGGCGAAAGGCTCCCCACGGGGTCCAGGCCCTGTCTGGGAGCGCTGCTCGGCCGACTCGCACTTCCTGCCAATTTTGGCAGAGGGGCGAGCCAGGCGAAAGGCTCCCCGTGAAGCAGCAGCTGAAGATGTGATCAATCATTTCATCTGCTTCCTTGCAGAGTCTACATTTGGGATCTGTCATTGACTTTTCAACTCTGGCTTTGATGTCATTGGCTCTAATGACTTGTTCTTGGGCTACAAGAATCAGGCCCTCCCTTTGTGAGCCACGACCATGTTTTTCCTTGTCAATTTGGCTTTCAATTTTTCCCAGGAACTGTCCATGGAGAGCCTTCTTTGGCCATTTCCCTTCTGCTCGGCATTGTATTTTTACTGTATCCACTCTTTGTTTTTTGCACTTGAAGCAGTTTTCTACAATTGACTTCCATCAATGTTGGTTCTTGGCTGCCTTTCCCATAATCTGCCAGTGCACGTTTCTCTTCTTCTACCATTTGTTTCACTTTCAAAAAGCCCTCTGCCTTCTGATTTTCTGGGCAAGTGAAGTCTGGCGACATTACTATCCGGATGTAATAAGTAGTGGATTGTCTTCAATTTTCTTGGGTTTTTTTTTCAGATCCTCCAGCTCTGCTTGTTTCCAGCTCACAATTCCAGCAATGTATATAATTTGCTCTTCAAAACCTTTCTGACCTTTGGACATATTCTTTGCTGAACACACTTCTACCTCTTCCTCCTCCTCCTCCTCCTCCTCCTCCTCTTCTTCTTCTTACTCTTCTTCTTCTTCTTCTGGCTAATAACATAGGCAGATACAGCTTTCTCCATCAAGTGGATCCCTCTCTGAGATATCTACGCTTGAGGCATCTATGCCCCCTTCTACACTGACACATATCCAGATTATCAAAGCAGATAATCCACATTATCTGTATTAAACTGAAGTATATGAGTCTACACTGCCATATAATCCAGTCCAAAGCAGACAAGATGGATTTTATATGGCAGTGTAGAAGTGCCTGTGTTGCTCTGCCTAATTGTAGAACTGGAGCATTTCGTCAGTGCAAAGTGGGATGACTTTGAGGGTCTTGGGATTCTATGATGAGGATTTGCCACATTTCATATCTTGATGCTGTTATATGGCTCCTCCATGTTGACATGATGGCAACAGTTTTGGACAGCAATGGCTCCCAAAGTGACCCATTTAAGGTGGAATCCGGTGTCAAACAGGGATGTGTTATTGTCCCAACTTTATTCTCCGTCTTCATCGCTATGATACTTCACCTTGTTGATGGGAAGCTTCCCACCAGAGTGGAAATCATCTATCGGACAGATGGCAAGCTATTCAACCTCAGCAGACTGAAAGCCAAAACCAAGGTTACAACAACATCTGTTATAGAACTCCAGTATGCTGATGACAACGTGTTCTGTGCGCATTCAGAAGAAGATCTACAAACCACTCTAAACACCTTTGCTGAAGCATACGAGAAGCTTGGCATGTCATTGAACATTGAAAAAACCAAGGTGCTGTTCCAGCAGACACCAGCCAATCCCTCTCCAATGCCAGTAATACAGCTTAATGGTGTAACATTAGAAAATGTTGACCATTTCCGCTACCTTGGCAGCCACCTCTCCACCAAAGTCAACATTGATACCGAAATACAACACCGCCTGAGCTCTGCGAGCGCAGCATTTTTCTGAATGAAGCAGAGAGTGTTTGAGGACCAGGACATCCGTAGGGATACCAAGGTGCTTGTTTATAGAGCTATTGTCCTCCCAACCCTGCTCTATGCCTGTGAGACATGGACTGTCTACAGACGTCACATGCAACTCCTGGAATGATTCCATCAGCGCTGCCTCCGAAAATCCTGCAAATCTCTTGGGAAGACAGGCGGACAAATGTCAGCGTGCTGGAAGAAGCAAAGACCACCAGCATTGAAGCAATGGTCCTCCGCCATCAACTCCGCTGGACCGGCCATGTTGTCCGGATGCCCGACCACCGTCTCCCAAAGCAGTTGCTCTACTCCGAACTCAAGAACGGAAAACGGAATGTTGGTGGACAGGAAAAGAGATTGAAAGATGGGCTCAAAGCCAACCTTAAAAACTCTGGCATAGACACTGAGAACTGGGAAGCCCTGGCCCTTGACCGCTCCAGCTGGAGGTCAGCTGTGACCAGCAGTGCTGCAGAATTTGAAGAGGCACGAAATGGAGGGCGAAAGGGAGAAGCATGCCAAGAGGAAGGCACGTCAAGCCAACCCCGACCGAGACCGCCTTCCACCTGGAAACCAATGCCTTCACTGCAGGAGAAGATGCGGGTCAAGAATAGGGCTCCACAGCCACATACGGACCCACAAGAATGTTGGAAGACAATCCTCCTCGGAAAACGAGGGATCGCCTAACAAAAAAAACAAACTAGGGTTATCTGGAAAGAAAGGCTACAACGCATGTAGCTCTCATGGGGAATTTTCTCTGCCATGTAGCAGGAAGCCAGTGGAAGCGAATGAGCAGTCATCAGCAGCTCATCGACCTGCGCTGTGGTGAAAGTTAGAGATGAGTGTCCCTCCAAGTGCAAAGTTTATGCTGTAATACGCTACCTAAATGCTAAGGGCATGAATGCCGCTGTGATTCATCACAAAATTGTTTCAATTTATGAAGAGGATGTAATGTTAAGGCACCATGTGACAAAATGGGTATGGAATATGTTGTGAGACTAGAAGAAACTTTGCAGAGCAATCCAAAACTAATGTGGTGGTGATATCGAGCTCTTTTGGGGGGCTTCTCCCAGTGAAGGAGATCCCTGGAGACCGCTAAAGGGGTCCCTGACCTTGGTGAGCGGCCAGCAGGAGCCAATCCAAAGCGCGAAGTATTAGCAATCAATCTCACCAGAGGCTGAAGAGGTACCAGCGACCGAAGCGTTTATTTCTGCGATTCAGCTGAAAAGGATGCGTTACAGGGATATTTCCACCATAAGCATACATTCATAGGAGTTACAGGCATTTTTATATTGTCAGAACAAAGGAAAAACAGTTTGAAAATCCCACCCACCCTCCGTCAGCTGGCTTCGTCCTGATTGGCTGTCCCTGGAACAGCTGGGAGGAGGCCGGGCCGTATGTCCCGCCTTCCCTCCAATCGCCGGGCGCTGTTGCCTCCAGGGGGCCAATCGGAGCCTTTCTAGCGCTTCTGAGGATGGTCCAATCAGCGACCAGGAGGTGGGACCTGGTTTGACAGCTCATAGGGGGCGGAGTGCCTGGGAGGTGTCCGCCAGCCGATTGAGAACTTTTGTTCTAAGCTGTGGGGTGGCAGACGGAAGAAACAAAGAGCTTCCTGATTCCTTGATTGGGGATGTGTAGAGACATGAAAAGGGGCTGTTGATGACATTTGGATCTCGGACTCTGTAAACAAGGAGACCCTTGAACACAAAGGAGCTGCACAAATGCCATGGGTTGGGTTAATCAATCCTTCTTTCCAGGTTTCGGTTGACTTATCTCTGGCCCATTGTCTGAACTCTGAAAATGTGCCCGGAGATAGGATCAACCCCGGCCCATGCAAAATGTTAATATGAATGGATTTACTTTTGAGGAAATGAGGTTTCCTCCTGACAATAACCTCAGGTCACATTCTTTTCTGGGGCAAGGTTCAGAGGGAGGAAAGGTGGGAGGGGGAGAGAGTCAGGGTGCATCTTATGTGATAGATATCAATTATAAACATTTTCTCATGCTTCATACATTTCATACATTTCATTTCTGCCAGAATTATGATCTCCTTGGCGAAGGTGCACACGCAGGCGGAGGCTGTTCCTGCCCAGGGGCCTGGTTCGGAGTCCGTGGAGAAGGTCCAAGACGATGGGGCATCAAGTCAATAAGTAAAGGCAAAAGAATCTGTAAGGGGACTTCCAGGCGGAGGGGTGTGGGGCAATGTCCTTCGGAAAACTACATTTCCCTGATCAAGGGCCAGGGTCCAGTGCACAAGCCAGAGAATTCACAAAGAAGAAACAGGAACCCAGTTATGTGTGCTGGGTCAGGAAGCAACAGAATCCATTGTCCGGCCCTTGGCGAACTACAAATACTCGAGGGGGGGGGGAAAAGATGCTCCGCATCAATTCCTCCCTTCGAGGCTGGAAAATGGCCACGCTCATTTTCCCAAGCCTCGACAATTCTCTAGCACCCAGGGCCTCTTTCTAGACTGATTAGATTGTATTCTGTTGATTATTTTGGGGCCCAACTTAAGCAACAACAGCAGGACCCAGCAGGGTGGGAGAGACCAGCGGCAGTGTGTCCTTTGGGTTGGAGAAAGGAAAAAAAATAAGACTGAAGTAAGAAGGTGAAGACGGTGGAGGCAGGGGATGATGGAGTCTGTGATGGCAGTCAGCATGGAGCACTCAGGGGTCCCGAGTGAGTCCCCAATGGAGAAGGATGGCACATGGTGGAATTCTCCCATCTGGCAGTGGTCCTCAGGCCTCCTGGGGGCGCTGGCTCCTCCCTTGGTACTGAAACAAGGAGAGCAGCCGAAGAAGAAGAAGATGGGGCACAGCCTTGCTACTCCTTCTGGCGTGGCGCCTCCTGGTGACCGCAGACAGGTCCGGCTCTCCATCATCACAGAGACTCAGGGGTAGTGTCTAGGACAGTCAGAAAGAAGGTTTACAGCCCCCCCCCACCCCCCCTTCCCAGCCCAGGGGTAGCTAGTAGGGAAACAAAGGGAAAACTTTCATACCTAGTGAGGACTTCAGTGGTCTCCTTTGGGCCACTCCTCTGCACAGCTTCTGGAATGGGCAGGGCCTCCTTCCTTCATGGCAGTTGCTGTGGGATCCTGGTTGCTCCTCCTGCGATGGCATTCCCCCGTGGGGGCTCAGATCAGCCTCTAGGGGGGGCTGTCTCTTCTGGGCGGCATGGGGTCTGGTCCCGCTCTCCTAGGATCTTCCTGTGCCATCTGGGTTCCACACAGGAAAGTCCACAGACCTCCCATTGTTCACCTCACCCAGGTAGTTGTCCTCAGCGGCAGGAGTGGATTATGGGTCCCACAGTTCGATCTGATGTCTGGTGGTCTCTTCACTGCGCAGAGGGGACCCCTGGACCTCGACGTCCTCCTCATATTTAAGGCAGTTAATGGGATAATTTAGACATACACATACATGCGCTCAGGGAAAGGGGAGGGAGGAAGGGCCAGGAAGGAAAAAAGCATCAGAGGGACTGTGTATGTGAGAGAGAGACTTAACCATAGATGTGGGTGAAATGTCAGGAGGGAATGCTTCTGGAACATCTCTTCCTTTGGTTTGAGAGGAAGGAGGTAAGAGGGAGCAGCAGGATTTCTCTGGGAGATAGAGGAAAGAATTTACAGAATACTGGCTTCTTAGAAAATGGGAGGGGAGGGAGAAGAGAGAGAGAGAGAGAGAGAGAGACCCAGCAAACTTTATTTGGCAAAAGGAAACAGGAACAGAAAAAAAGGGTCCCCCCCCCCTACACCTCCCTTTGTTTGCAAGAGGAGAAAGGGAGGAGGGGTTTGAAGGCAAAAAAAAAAGAGGGGAAGTCGGGGAGTAAAGAGAAAACAAAGGAAAAGGCAGGGACATTGGTGACTGCCTCTGAAAAATGGGTTTTGTAGTTGCACAGAAGAGAAGGGGAGAAGAAGAGAGCTCTTGGGTCAGGGAAACCAGGGGAGGGAGAGAGAGAGACAGACTTTTGCAAGGCAGCTGAGTCACATCAGTGGCAGGGTCTCTCCTGGTGGGGAGAAACACACAAGGCACTGAAGATTTTGCTTTTGAAAGAAAGGGATTTGTAGTAGCTTGGTGAAGAAGGGAATGAGCAATGCCTTCTTTTCCCATCTGAAGGAAGGAAAAGATGGCACAGGAGAAAGCAGGAGAGGGAGAGAGCAAAGAATCTACTTCCGGTCCCCTTTTTTCAGAGAACTACCCATCCCTAGTGCATTTCCTCAAAGAACAGAAAAAAATGGAAGGGCATATAAATGCAGACATATCATAAATAGGGAATAGGGAAATGGAGGGGTTGGAAAGGGGAGGAAGGAGTCAGGGAGATTGGGTAAAGGGAAATGGGAGTGAGAAGGTAGGGGGCAAACAATTTTTCTCAAGGAGAGGGGAAAAAAAAGGGTCTGGAGGGGGTTTCCCGGGGGTTGGGGCTTTGTCACCTTCTCCTTGCATGGTAGGAGTTGGTCACAACTACCCCCTTTCACCCCCCTCCGGTACATGGTAAAAGGCATGATGCATAGGCAAGCTCGGTCCATTTGGCCCTCTCACAGCAGTCCTGCTGGAGCTTCAGAATGAGCTCCGGGTCAGTACTGCCATGAGGTGGCCACGAAACTCCCCCTTCCAAGGGCCTGGTGGGCCACTTCTTCATGCTATATTTTACCCTACTGGCCTGCGTTGGCGGCGCAACGCAACCCTGTCCCATTCCGCCAGTATTCTTCCTAAAGGTGTATCCGATGGGACAGGACATTTGATCCTGGAAGAACAGACGCCCATCTCTCAGCTACCAGCTCCACAAACCAGTGGTTAATCAGGGAAGCCCCCCCAACCGTAAGGCAGGCCAGAACCTGAAAAGTTCCTGGATAGGAGAGCTCGGGGCGATCAGCACTTGGCAGCTAGGCAGTCCAAAAGGGGAGGACTCCCTTTCCCACGTAGCTCCCGCCAAGTCCGCAAAAAGCGAGCTGAATTGCAATTCCGGGCCTCAAACGCCTAGGTGTTCGCTACCCCCAGTCAGGAATTTGTTACCGAGATCTAGAGAATCCCTCCCCAGTGGGCCGACTCCGAAGCTGGTTCGGAAAGCCTAGAATCTCCTCCCACCTGACGACCACCAGGGCAGCCCACGGTTGCTTTTCTTACCCGTCCGGACGTTTTCCCTTTTCCCCTTCCGCGTCGGTCGCTCCTCTTCCTGGAAGTCCTTGGATCAAGGCTTCCCTGGCGCTCCTTTGTGCTGAAACTCCGGGTCAGAGCTTGGGAGGAGGTGGCAGAGGGAGAATTTGTAGTTTTGGTTAGCTGGTCAAATGAAGGTCCGAATCAGGAGAGGCGCCTCTTTTCCCAAGCCGCTCCTCCTTCGCTGCTGGCCCAAAGAATCAGTCCAAGGCGCCTGCTTGAGAATTTAGGCTATAATTTAGTCTGGACCTCAAGCAGAGTCCCTTCGTGGTCGCCAAATGATATCGAGCTCTTTTGGGGGGCTTCTCCCAGTGAAGGAGATCCCTGGAGACCGCTAAAGGGGTCCCTGACCTTGGTGAGCGGCCAGCAAGGCCAATCCAAAGACGCGAAAATATTAAAAATCAATCTCACCAGGCTGAAGAGGTACCAGCGACCGAAGCGTTTATTTCTGCGATTCAGCTGAAAAGGATGCGTTACAGGGATATTTCCACCATAAGCATACATTCATAGGAGTTACAGGCATTTTTATATTGTCAGAACAAAGGAAAAACAGTTTGAAAATCCCGCCCACCCTCCGTCAGCTGGCTTTGTCCTGATTGGCTGTCCCTGGAACAGCTGGGAGGAGGCCGGGCCGTATGTCCCGCCTTCCCTCCAATCGCCGGGCGCTGTTGTCTCCAGGGGGCCAATCGGAGCCTTTCTAGCGCTTCTGAGGATGGTCCAATCAGCGACCAGGAGGTGGGACCTGGTTTGACAGCTCATAGGGGGCGGAGTGCCTGGGAGGTGTCCGCCAGCCGATTGAGAACTTTTGTTCTAAGCTGTGGGGTGGCAGACGGAAGAAACAAAGAGCTTCCTGATTCCTTGATTGGGGATGTGTAGAGACATGAAAAGGGGCTGTTGATGGCATTTGGATCTCGGACTCTGTAAACAAGGAGACCCTTGAACACAAAGGAGCTGCACAAATGCCATGGGTTGGGTTAATTAATCCTTCTTTCCAGGTTTCGGTTGACTTATCTCTGGCCCATTGTCTGAACTCTGAAAATGTGCCCGGAGATAGGATCAACCCCGGCCCATGCAAAATGTTAATATGAATGGATTTACTTTTGAGGAAATGAGGTTTCCTCCTGACAATAACCTCAGGTCACATTCTTTTCTGGGGCAAGGTTCAGAGGGAGGAAAGGTGGGAGGGGGAGAGAGTCAGGGTGCATCTTATGTGATAGATATCAATTATAAACATTTTCTCATGCTTCATACATTTCATACATTTCATTTCTGCCAGAATTATGATCTCCTTGGCGAAGGTGCACACGCAGGCGGAGGCTGTTCCTGCCCAGGGGCCTGGTTCGGAGTCCGTGGAGAAGGTCCAAGACGATGGGGCATCAAGTCAATAAGTAAAGGCAAAAGAATCTGTAAGGGGACTTCCAGGCGGAGGGGTGTGGGGCAATGTCCTTCGGAAAACTACATTTCCCTGATCAAGGGCCAGGGTCCAGTGCACAAGCCAGAGAATTCACAAAGAAGAAACAGGAACCCAGTTATGTGCGCTGGGTCAGGAAGCAACAGAATCCATTGTCCGGCCCTTGGCGAACTACAAATACTCGAGGGGGGGGGAAAAAGATGCTCCGCATCAGTGGGACGTCAAGAGTCTGCCTCCTTCATGACAATGCATGTCCGCACACCGCTCATGCAACACAAATGTTGTTGACTTCCTTTGGTTGGGATATTTAAAGCCACCCCTCTCACAGCCCCGCTCTTGCACCCAGAGTAGCATCTGTTCACTAAATTGAAGGGACACCTGGGTGGAAAACACTTTTGTGATGATGGGGAAGTAAAAATCAAAGTGACAACTGGCTGAAAAAAACGGAGGGAAACTTCTATAACACAGTCATAAAAAACCCATCCCATGGATGACAATATGAATTGAACTGAATTGTGTGGAAAAATATTGTAATACCTTGTATGCTACAACCCATGTAAGTTTGATTAAAATATATTCATTCTTTGTATTTTTTAAAAAATCTTGTAACCTTACTTTCCTGATAACTATTGTAATATATTGCTACTTCATGCTTGATATATAATTTTTAGTTTGCCCATGCTTGTTCTAGAAGCTGCTAGTTAGAAGCTAAAAGTCAGTAGAGTAGGTTCTCATTAACTAGGCACTTAAGGAGCCCCCGGTGGCGCAGTGGGTTAAACCTCTGTGCCGACAGGACTGAAGACCGACAGGTCGCAGGTTCGAATCCGGGGAGAGGCGGATGAGCTCCCTCTATCAGCTCCAGCTCCTCATGCGGGGACATGAGAGAAGCCTCCCACAAGGATGATAAAAACATCAAATCATCCAGGCATCCCCTGGGCAATGTCCTTGCAGACGGCCAATTCTCTCACACCAGAAGCAACTTGCAGTTTCTCAAGTTGCTCCTGACACGACAAGAAAACAAAAGCAAAAAAACCTAGGCACTTGCAGATAGCGGAAAAGAATGAGTTGTAGACTTATTTTGGGGACAGATGGCTGCCCAAGGTCTCTCCCATTTGAAAGGTGGCTTTCAAATGGGAGTGAGACAGTGTTTTAATTGCTTGACTCATGAGCAAAGAGACTGCAAAGAGGATAGTGGACGAATGGGAGTAATGTATGCATAACACTCAAATGTATAACCTATAAATATTTTAAAAGCTGACGGATGTGACGATAATTGGATGTGATAGCCTGTACCTGTTCTTTTTAAAATAAAGCTTTTCTACTCCAAGTGGGCTAATTTAAGACAGCAAAGGCCTGCAACTGACATATGGTTTTGTTTAGCTCAAAATGTTACTTCGGCTGCTGGCTGCAGAAGACACCTGCTTCAATGTGCAAAAGTTGCTTTTGATGACTGTCAAGATCATGTCCATTGGTCCTACCGTACTTCCTCTTGTCCTGCCGTGTATCTTTGCCGTGTATATGGTATAGAGGTGGAATTTAGGGGTCTTTGCCAGGAGGCAGAGACCAGTCAGACTCATCAAAGAGTTTGTTGCCTTGGCGAGACAGAGAAGCACCCAATATTTCCCCCTGATTTTGCAAATAAAAGGTCTCACCAAGTTGAAGGAAGTGCCACCGAGGTTTATTAGCGATTCAGCTGAAAAGGATGCAAAGCAGCAATCATTCGCCAAGCAGAGCATGTGGTTACAGAAATAAATGGCATTTTTATAGAAAATACAGAGTTGTGGGTTTCAATTCCTGACCCAAAATGCAGACTGTGCAAGGAAGCTGATGAAACTATGGATCATATCCTCAGCTGTTGCAAGAAAATCGCACAGACGGACTACAAACAAAGACACAACTCTGTGGCCCAGATGATTCACTGGAACTCATGTCACAAATACCACCTGCCAGCAGTAAAGAATTGGTGGGATCATAAACCCGCAAAGGTCGTGGAAAATGAACATGCAAAAATACTATGGGACTTTCGAATCCAGACTGACAAAGTTTTGGAATACAATACACCAGACATCACGATTGTGGGGAAAAAAAGTCTGTATTATTGATGTCGCCATACCAGGTGACAGTCGCATTGAGGAAAAACAACTGGAAAAACTCAGCTGCTATCAAGACCTCAAAATCAAACTGCAAAGGCTCTGGCATAAACCAGTACAGGTGGTCCCAGTGGTCATTGGTGCACTGGGTGCCATGCCAAAAGATCTCAGCCGGCATTTGGAAACAATAAAGATCGACAAAATCACGATCTGTCAACTGCAAAAGGCTACCTTACTTGGATCTGTGCGCATCATTTGAAAATACATCACACAGTCCTAGACGCTTGGGAAGTGTTCGACTTGTGATTTTGTGATACGAAATCCAGCATATAGATCTCGTTTGCTGTGACATACTGTGCTTTTGTGTCAATAATAATAATAATAACAGTTGTATTACATTTTTGACAGAACAAACAAACAAACATACAAAAGACACAGAGTTTGCAAGCTTGGTAGTTGATTAAATGTCCTTGTCCAGTATCTGGCCGCTTGGAGTGCTTCTGGTGTTGCCGCAAGGAGGCCCTCCATTGTGCCTGTAGCAGGGCTCAGGTTGCATTGCAGCAGTTTGCTCTTCTCCACACTCGCATATTGTGGATTCCACTTTGTAGCCCCATTTCTGAAGGTTGGCTCTGCATCTTGTGGTGCCAGAGCGCAGTCTGTTCAGCGCCTTCCAAGTCGCCCAGTTTTCTGTGTGCCCAGGGGGGAGTCTCTCATTGGGTATCAGCCATGGATTGAGGCTCTGGGTTTGAGCCTGCCACTTTTGGAGTTCTTTCAGTGAGTGTCTCTGTAGTTCTAAGAAAACTATTTCTTGATTTAAGTTGTTGGCGTGCTGGCTGATGCCCAAACAAGGGATGAGCTGGAGATGTCTCTGCCTTGGTCCTTTCACTATTGGCTGCTACTTCCCGGCAGATGTCAGGTGGTGCAATACCGGCTAAGCAGTGTAATTTCTCCAGTGGTGTAGGGCGCAGAAACCCCATAATAATGCGGCATGTCTCATTAAGAGCCACATCCACTGTTTTAGTGTGGTGAGTTGTGTCCCACACTGGGCATGCATACTCAGCAGCAGAGTAGCATAGCGCAAGGGCGGATGTCTTCACTGTGTCTGGTTGTGATCCTCAGGTTGTGCCAGTCAGCTTTCGTATGATGTTGTTTCTAGCGCCCACCTTTTGCTTGATGTTCAGGCAGTGCTTCTTGTAGGTCAGGGTACTGTTCAGGGTGACTCCCAGGTATTTGGGCCGTGCTCTGATAATAATAATAATGATAATAATAATAATAATAATAATAATAATAATAATAATCTTTATTTGTACCCCGTTACCATCTCCACAAAGGGGACTCAGGGCGGCTAACCTGAGACCAAGCCCAAAGATACAATACAGCAAAATAAAATACAAAATGCAAGCAACAAAATTTCATCAGAATAAAATACATAAAGTAGCAAAATAAAATAAACAAAAGAGATTGACATATATAAAATCAAACACAATGGGCAGGCCAAATGGACGAGGTAAAATGATAAAACCCTGGTTGAGGTAGGAATAGAAAAAGTGTAATTGAGAGGAGCCCAAAAAGGATGAACAGTGGGGTTAGACTTTTAGATTAGGACGGGGGAAAGTACATCATAGGGGCAACACTGTAGATGGAACAAACAGAACTGGGACAAATGGTCACTCTCCAAAGGCACATCGGAAGAGCCAAGTTTTCCGTTTTCTCTTAAAGGCTACTAAGGCGGAGGCTTGCCTAATCTCACCAGCAGAGGCGGCCCTAGGTAATTTTCAACGATAAGCAAACAATATTTTGGCGCCCCCCCCCCCCCAACCAATCACTGATACATATTTTCTGTTCGTTGTGGGAGTTCTGTGTGCCATATTTGGTTCAATTCCATCATTGGTGGAGTTCAGAATGCTCTTTGATTGTAGGTGAACTATACGTCCCAGTAACTACAACTCGCATATGTCAAGGTCTATTTTCCCCCAAGAGCGCCTCAAGAGCACCCCTGAGCAAAATCAACTATACTGCTAATGCTTTCTTTGCGTAATGGGTTGAGCCGCCCCTGCTCACCAGGTAGTGAGTTCCAAAGTCGGGGAGCCACAGTGGAGAAGGCTTTCTCCTTCGTTCCCACAAGTCTCACCTGTGAAAAAGGAAGGGGCAATAGGAGGACCTCCCCAGAGGATCAGAGGCAGACCCATAGCCAGGATTTTGATTCGGGGGGAGTGGGCTTCGATTGCCTGACCAATGAAGGAGAAGACTGCAAAAGGTGTAATGCATATTGCATTTTGACTAATGGGAGAATAGTGTGCAAAATATTTGCATTGTGTCACTTACAAATATTTGATGCTTAAGAGATCTGCCAGTTCTGATAATAACAAGGATATAACAGGTTCCTGATTTTCCTTAAATAAACCTTTATTACCTCAAAGTGAGCTTGTTTTCTGGAATGGAGAGAGCCTGCATCTAGTAGCAAATGCTGACAGCCTCTATGGATTCAGACAGAGAGAAACATATTGAAAGTAGCTAACAAGGGAGGCAGAAATCAGAGATTTGCAGAGCGAGTCTGGGAGATACATGGTCCCAAAGGCATGCCGTTTCCTCTTGGGTGAACTAATCTTTCTTCAAAAACTATCTGTTTTCTCCTCCCATGCTTAAGTTATACCACATGTATCTCTTAAATAGATACTACAGAAGCGGCACAAGACTAGTTATGATGAAACTGATTAGGGCTGTTCTTTTTCTGAAATCCCTAATCCTTACTTTATTTACATTTTATAGATAACATTCTTGTGAATTCACTGCAGATAAGTGAATTCACTGCAGTCTTCTTGCTCTTTCCAGCATAGGCATTGTGTGCCCAGACAAGGTATTCCTAAGGCCCCTTCTACACTGCTGTATAAAATCCAGATTATTTGCTTTGAACTGGATTATATCAGTCTACACTGCCATATAATTCAGTTCAAAGCAGATAATCTGGATTTTATATGGCAGTGTAGAAGGAGCCTGAGTAAGCGTTTTCAACAGAGAAACAGATATTAGGTTGTTGTAGGTTTTTCTGGCTATATGGCCATGTTCTAGAAGCATTCTCTCCTGACATTTCACCTGCATCTGTGGCAAGCATCCTCAGAGACCTCACAACCTCTGAGGATGCTTGCCACACATGCAGGCGAAATTTCAGGAGAGAATCTCACAACCTCTGAGGATGTTTGCCACAGATGCAGGTGAAACGTCAGGAGAGAATGCTTCTAGAACATGGCCATATAACCCGAAAAACCTACAACATCCTAGTGATTCCAGCCATGAAAGTCTTCGACAATACATGAAAAGGTAAAGGTAAAGATTTTCCCCTGACATTAAGTCTAGTCATGTCCGACTATGGGGTGTGGTACTCATCTCCATTTCTAAGCCGAAGAGCCGGCGTTGTCCATAAACACCTCCAAGGTCATGTGGCCAGTATGACTGCATGAAGCGCAGTTACCTGGACTCTCGCTTGCTGAGGTGTTTCAGCGAGTGTCTCTGTAGATCTTAGAAAACTATTTCTTGATTGAAGTCGTTGGCGTGCTGGCTGATGCCCAAACAGGGGATGAGCTGGAGATGTCACTGCCTTGGTCCTTTCACTATTGGCTGCTACTTCCCGGCGGATGTCAGGTGGTGCAATACCGGCTAAGCAGTGTAATTTCTCCAGTGGTGTAGGGCGCAGACACCCCATGATAATGTGTCATGTCTCGTTAAGAGCCACATCCACTGTTTTAGTGTGGTGAGATGTGTTCCACACTGGACATGCATACTCAGCAGCAGAGTAGCATAGCGCAAGGGCGGATGTCTTCATTGTGTCTGGTTGTGATCCCCAGGTTGTGCCAATAAGCTTTCGTATGATATTGTTTCTAGCACCCACTTTTTGCTTGATGTTCAGGCAGTGCTTCTTGTAGGTCAGAGCACGGTCCAGAGTGACTCCCAGGTATTTGGGCCATGCTCTGATAATAATAATAACAATAATAATAATAATCTTTATTTGTACCCCATTACCATCTCCACAAAGGGGACTCAGGGCGGCTAACATGAGACCAAGCCCAAAGATACAATACAGCAGTATCTGGCCACTTGGAGTGCCTCTGGTGTTCCCGCAAGGAGGACCTCCATTGTGCATGTAGCAGGGCTCAGGTTGCATTGCAGCAGGTGATCAGTGGTTTGCTCTTCTCCACACTCACATGTCGTGGATTCCACTTTGTAGCCCCATTTCTTAAGGTTGGCTCTGCATCTCGTGGTGCCAGAGCGCAGTCTGTTCAGTGCCTTCCAAGTCGCCCAGTCCTCTGTGTGCCCAGGGGGGAGTCTCTCATTTGGTATCAGCTATTGTTTGAGGTTCTGGGTTTGAGCCTGCCACTTTTGGACTCTTGCTTGCTGAGGTGTTCCAGCGAGTGTCTCTCTAGATCTTAGAAAGCTATTTCTTGATTTAAGTTGTTGACGTGCTGGCTGATACCCAAACAAGGGATGGGCTGGAGATGTCACTGCCTTGGTCCTTTCACTATTGGCTGCTACTTCCCAGCGGATGTCAGGTGGTGCAATACCTGTGAAGTTCCTCCAGTGGCGTAGGGCGCAGACACCCCGTGATAATGCGGCATGTCTCATTAAGAGCCACATCCACTGTTTTAGTGTGGTGAGATGTGTTCCACACTGGGCATGCATACTCAGCAGCAGAGTAGCATAGCACAAGGGTGGATGTCTTCACTGTGTCTGGTTGTGATCCCCAGGTTGTGCCAGTCAGCTTTCGTATGATATTGTTTCTAGCACACACTTTTTGCTTGATGTTCAGGCAGTGCTTCTTGTAGGTCAGAGCACGGTCCAGAGTGACTCCCAGGTATTTGGGCCGTGCTCTAATAATAATAATAATAATAATAATAATAATAATAATAATCTTTATTTGTACCCCGTTACAATCTCCACAAAGGGACTCAGGGCGCCTAACATGAGACCAAGCCCAAAGATACAATACAGCAGTATCTGGCCACTTGGAGTGACTCTGGTGTTGCCGCAAGGAGGTCCTCCATTGTGCATGTGGCAGGGCTCAGGTTGCATTGCAGCAGGTGGTCTGTAGTTTGCTCTTCTCCACACTCGCATGTCGTGGATTCCACTTTGTAGCCCCATTTCTTAAGATTGGCTCTGCATCTCGTGGTGCCAGAGCGCAGTCTGTTCAGCGCCTTCCAAGTAGCCCAGTTTTCTGTGTGCCCAGGGGGGAGTCTCTCATTTGGTATCAGCCATTGATTGAGGTTCTGGGTTTGAGCCTGCCACTTTTGGACTCTCGCTTGCTGAGGTGTTCCAGCGAGTGTCTCTGTAGATCTTAGAAAACTATTTCTTGATTGAAGTCGTTGACGTGCTGGCTGATACCCAAACAAGGGATGAGCTGGAGATGTCTCTGCCTTGGTCCTTTCACTATTGGCTGCTACTTCCCGGGGGATGTCAGGTGGTGCAATACTGGTGTAATTTCTCCAGTGGTGTAGGGAGCAGACACCCCGTGATAATGCGGCATGTCTCATTAAGAGCCACATCCACTGTTTTAGCGTGGTGAGATGTGTTCCACACTGGGCATGCGTACTCAGCAGCAGAGTAGCATAGCGCAAGGGCAGATGTCTTCACTATGTCTGGTTGTGATCCCCAGGTTGTGCCAGTCAGCTTTCGTACTTGCAGGAACACCTCACCAAGTGAGTCCAAAAGAAGGCAGGTTGACCTGGAAGGTGCTGAACAGACTGCACTCTGGCACTACGAGATGCAGAGCCAAGAGATGGGGCTTCAAAGAGCAAACCACATCAAGGGAACCACTGACCGCATAGGGAAGCTGATGAGGAAACACAACATACAAACTATCTACACACCAACCAAGAAAATCCAACAAATGCTACATTCAGCAAAGGACAAGAGGGATCTTCTCACTTCTGCAGGAGTCTACCGTATACCATGCAGCTGTGGACAAGTCTACATAGGGACCACCAAACGCAGCATTGCCCAAACACGAATCAAGGAACATGAAAGGCATTGCAGACTACTTCAACCAGAGAAATCAGCCATAGCAGAGCACATAATGAACCAACCTGGACACACCATTTTATTTAAGAACACAGAAATGCTGGACCACTCTAACAACCACCATGTCAGACTACACAGAGAAGCCATTGAAATCCACAAGCATGTGGACAACTTCAACAGAAAGGAGGCAACCATGAAAATGAACAAAACCTGGCTACCAGTATTAAAAAAAACTCGCACAACAACAGAGAGGAAACAAACAAAAACATCTGATCACCTCTCAAGAAAAGTTTGCTCCAGGCACTGCCAGGCCATTATATGCTAATCAAGGTGGTCAGTTGAAACATTCACACCTAGCTCCAGCAGACAAGAGTCCTTTGTCTCACCCTGGTCATTCTACAGATATATAAACCCTTTTTCCTAGTTCCAACAGACCTCACTATCTCTGAGGATGCTTGCCATAGATGCAGGCGAAACGTCAGGAGAGAATGCCTCTAGGCCATGGTCATATAGCCCGAAAAAAACCCTACAACAACCCAGTGATTCCGGTCATGAAAGCCTTCGACAATACATCAAACCACAGACTACCTACTACGATGCAGCCTGAGCCCTGCCACATGCACAATGAAGGACCTTCTCACAGCAACACCAGAGGCACTCCAAATAGCCAGCTTCTCGTCAAAGGAAATTTATAATACCAAGTTTTTAATTTGTTTGTGGAATAACTGTATTCTCAATTTGCTTCTGACACAATATATAAATACCCTCTGTTACCAAAGTCCAAATGTTACTTCCTGCTTTCTCCCCTCCACCTGAAATATCTGGGATTTAGAAGGTTTCATGGCACAATCCGGATGTTAATTTTGAAGGATGGTCAACACAAACCCTTGTTGCTAAACCAATGTCAAACCATGGCTTTGCATGCTGGTTTCCTTGCAGTTCCGTAACTGTAGTTAATAATATATCAGTTCTGCTCAAAGGGACAGACAGTTTTGTACCTGGGGGAAATATGGTTGGGGACCACAGCCGTTTGAAGAGCCGTTTTCCTAGCACACAGTGACAGCCTTCCTGAAATACACGCTGCCCTATCTTTTCCCGTGACGCAACCGCAGGGGACTTCAGTCGTTCCAAGTACAAGCCCTGCGCTTTGGATCTCTCTTAATATTTACAGACATCAAACACAGCCGCACTTCCAAAGCCCTGCTAATTAAAACCCCGACTTGATGGAAGGCACATCTTCTGTTTCAAAGCAAGCCCTGATGTCAGGAACGTATTTAGAAAGGCAGCTCCCAGGGAGCAAGCTTGTTAAGTGCGGCCAAGGATAGATGCGGGAAAGAGGCTGCTTGGTGACACGGGATGTGAAAGAAGAGAGACTGGCAATTGTAAGAACGAGGTCTTTATCAGCCTTCCTCATACAAAGGGGTCGGACTGGATGGCTCCTTGAGGCCTCTTCCAACTCTATTATTATTATTTAAAACACAACCAGATGAGTCCACAGCAGACAAGATCACTCTGCTGGCTGTTGAATTGGATCACACGTCGGACACTTCCCAAGTGTCTAGGACTGTGTGATGTATCGGCGAATAATGAGTGCAGACCCCAATAAGGTGGCCTTCTGAAGCTGACAGATGGTAATTTTGTCAGCGCTGATTGTGTTTAAGTGCAGGCCAAGGACTTTAGGCACTGCACCCAGTGTGCCGATCACCACTGGGACAACCTTGACTGGCTTGTGCCAGAGTCTTTGCAGTTCTATCTTTAAATCCTCATATCGTGTCAGCTTTTCCAGTTGTTTCTCTGCAATCCTGCTGTCACCTGGGATTGCAACATCAACAATCCATATTTTGTTTTTTAACATGATTGTGAGGTCAGGAGTGTTGTGCTCCAGAACTCTGTCTGAATTTGGAAGTCCCAGAGGAGTTTGACGTGTTCATTTTCTGTCCGGCTTGTGATCCCACCAGTTCTTTGTCGCATGCAGATGGTATTTGTGGCACAAGTTCCAATGAATCATCTGAGCAACAGTGTTATGCCTCTGCTTGTAGTCTTGTCTGCGCGATCTTCTTGCAGCAGCTGAGAATGTGATCTATTGTTTCATCTGCTTCCTTGCAGAGTCTACATTTGGGATCTGTTGTCGACTTTTCAATTCTGGCTTTGATAGCATTGGTTCGAATGGCTTGTTCTTGGGCTGCCAGAATCAGGCCCTCCATTTGTGAGCCGCAGCCATGTTTGTTTTTTTTTTGTCAATTTGGCTCTCAATTTTTCCCAGGAACTGTCCATGGAGAGCCTTCTTTCGCAAGTTTTCTGCTCTGGATTGTGTTTTTACGGTATTCTCTCTTTGTCTTTTGCACTTGAAGCAGTTTACTACTATTGACTTCCTTCAATGTTGGTTCTTGACTGCCTTCCACATAATCTGCCAGTGCGTGTTTCTCTCCTTCTACCGTTTGTTTCCCTTGCAGAAGCCCTCTGCCTCCTGATTTTCTGGGCAGGTCAAGTCTGTCAACATCACTACGCGGGTGTAATGAGTAATGGATTGTCATCAGTTTTCTTGTTTTTCTGACAAGATCATCCAGCTCTGCTTGTGTCCAGTTCACAATCCCAGCAGTGTATCTAATGACGGGGATGGCCCAGGGGTTGATAGCCTTGAACGTATTTCCGCCATTTAATTTGTTCTTCAAAACCTTTCTGACTCTTTGGATATATTCTTTGCTGACCACATTTTTCACTTGCCCATGCTTGATATTGTCCAACTGTAGTATGCCCAGATATTTATAGGCTTCAGGCTGATTACACTTTATTTTTTTGTCTGTTTTGCATCTCTATGCCCTCGCTGTATGTAATTTTCCCTTTCTTTAATGCCTCTGTGGCACGAACTCCACACAAATTCTGACTGTGTTGGTCAGTGGCTGGATATTATTATTATTATTATTATTATTATTATTTCTCTAGGAAGGGCGTTCCAGAGGCAGGGGCCACCACCGAGAAGGCCCTCTCTCTCGTCCCCACCAACCGTGCTCGTGACGGTGGTGGGAGCGAAAGGAGGGCCTCCCCGGAAGATCTTAAAGTTCGCGCTGGTTCATAAAGTGAGATGCGATTGCAAAGATAGGCTGGATGGCCATCAGTTGAAAGTGCTTTGATTGTGCTTTTCCTGCCTGGCAGACATGGGGCTGGACTAGATGGCCCTTGGGATCTCTTCCAACTCTATTATTATGATTATTATTAATATTAATATTTTTGAGGCTGGATGGCCATCTGTCGGGAGAGCTTTGATTGTGCTTTTTCTATCTGGCACACATGGGGTTGGATTGGATTGCCCATGTGGTCTCTTCCAACTCTATTATTATTACTAGCCATCCCCTGCCACGCGTTGCTCTGGCCCAGTCTGTGTATATGTGTTTTGTGTGTGTATATATGTGTATATATGTATGTTTGCCTATATGTATGTGGTTTTGCGCATGCGTTGTAATACATTTTTATTTTTTGGCTTTTTAAGTTTCTTCTGCTGTGTTTTTCAGTGTTTTTATGAGTGGTGGTCACTCGTTGGCCTGATAGGTGTCTTGTGTCCAAATCTGGTGTCAATTCGTCCAGTGGTTTTTGAGTTATGTTAATCCCACAAACGAACATTACATTTTTATTTATATAGTTTATTATTATATAATTATTAACAATACTTTTAAGGCTGGATGGCCATTTGTCGGGAAAGCTTCGATTGTGCTTTTTCTACCTGCCAGACATGGGGTTGGATTGGATTGCCCGTGTGGTCTCTTCCAACTCTATTATTATTATTATATAATTATTAACAATATTTTTAAGTCTGGATGGCCATCTGTCGGGAAAGCTTCGATAGTGATTTTTCTACCTGGCAGACATTGGGTTGGATTGGATTGCCCATGTGGTCTCTTCCAACTCTATTAGTATTATTATATAATTATTAACAATATTTTTGAGGCTGGATGGCCATCTGTCGGGAGAGCTTTGATTGTGCTTTTTCTACCTGGCAGACATGGGGTTGGATTGGATTGCCCATGTAGTCTCTTCCAACTCATTATTATTATTATTATTATTATTATTATTATTATATAATTATTAACAATATTTTTTAGTCTGGATGGCCATCTGTCAGGAGAGCTTTGATTGTGCTTTTCCTGTCTGGCAGACATAGGACTGGATTGCCCATGTGGTCTCTTCCAACTCTATTATTATTATTATTATTATTATTATTATTATTATATAATTATTAACAATATTTTTGAGGCTGGATGGCCATCTGTCGGGAGAGCTTCGATTGTGCTTTTTCTACCTGGCAGACATGGGGTAGGATTGGATTGCCCATGTGGTCACTTCCAACTCTATTATTATTATTATTATTTAATTTTTAACAATATTTTTGAGGCTGGATGGCCATCTGTCAGGAGAGCTTTGATTGTGCTTTTCCTGCCTGGCAGACATAGGATTGGATTGCCCATGTGATCTCTTCCAACTCTTTTATTATATTATTATTATTATTATTATTATTATATAATTAACAATATTTTTGAGTCTGTTTGGCCATCTGTCGGGAGAGCTTCGATTGTGCTTTTTCTACCTGGCAGACATGGGGTTGGATTGGATTGCCCATGTAGTTTCTTCCAACACTATTATTATTATTATTATTATTGAA
Organism: Anolis sagrei ordinatus; assembly: GCF_025583915.1. Lineage (NCBI taxonomy): Eukaryota > Metazoa > Chordata > Lepidosauria > Squamata > Anolidae > Anolis > Anolis sagrei. The sequence continues at coordinate 35,816,213 of NW_026847771.1, forward strand.
TTAATAACAATATTTTTGAGTCTGTTTGGCCATCTGTCGGGAGAGCTTCGATTGTGCTTTTTCTACCTGGCAGACATGGGGTTGGATTGGATTGCCCATGTGGTCTCTTCCAACTCTATTATTTATACATGGCTATCATATCTCCTCTCATCCTTCTCTTCTTCAGCCTAAACATGCCCAGCTCCTTAAGCCGCTCCTCATAGGGCTTGTTCTCCAGTTCCTTGATCATTTTAGTCGCCCTCCTCTGGACACATTCCAGCTTGTCAATATCTCTCTTCAACTGTGGTGCCCAGAATTATTATTATTATATAATTTTTAACAATACTTTTGAGTCTGGATGGCCATCTGTCGGGAGAGCTTCAGTAGTGCTTTTTCTACCTAGCAGACATGGGGTTGGATTGGATTGCCTATGTGGTCTCTTCCAACTCTATTAATATTATTATATAATTATTAACAATATTTTTGAGTCTGTTTGGTCATCTATCGGGAGAGCTTCGATTGTGCTTTTTCTACCTGGCAGACATGGAGTTGGTTTGGATTGCCCATGTGGTCTCTTCCAACTCTATTATTATTATTATTATTATTATTATTATTATTATTATATAATTATTAACAATATTTTTGAGTCTGTTTGACCATCTGTCGGGAGAACTTCAGTAGTGCTTTTTCTACCTGGCAGACATGGGGTTGGATTGGATTGCCCATGTGGTCTCTTCCAACTCTATTATTATTATTATCGAATTAGTAACAATATTTTTGAGGCTGGATGGCCATCTGTCAGGAGAGGTTTGATTGTGCTTTTCCTGCCTGGCAGATATAGGATTGGATTGGATTGCCTATGTGGTCTCTTCCAACTATATTATTATTATTATTATTATTATTATTATTATTATTATTATATAATTATTAACAATATTTTTGAGTCTGGATGGCCATCTGTCGGGAGAGCTTCGATTGTGCTTTTTCTACCTGGCAGACATGGGGTTGGATTGGATTGCCCATGTGGTCTCTTCCAACTCTATTATTTATACATGGCTATCATATCTCCTCTCATCCTTCTCTTCTTCAGGCTAAACATGCCCAGCTCCTTAAGCCGCTCCTCATAGGGCTTGTTCTCCAGTCCCTTGATCATTTTAGTTGCCCTCCTCTGGACACATTCCAGCTTGTCAATATCTCTCTTGAATTGTGGTGCCCAGAATTATTATTATTATTATATAATTATTAACAATATCTTTGAGTCTGGATGGCCCTCTGTCGGGAGAGCTTCGATTGTGCTTTTTCTACCTGGCAGACATGGGGTTGGATTAGATTGCCTATGTGGTCTCTTCCAACGCTATTAATATTATTATATAATTATTAACAATATTTTGAGTCTGGATGGCTATCTGTCGGGAGAGCTTCAATTGTGCTTTTTCTACCTGGCAGATATGGGGTTGGATTGGATTGCCCATATGGTTTCTTCCAACACTATTATTATTATTATTATTATTATTATTATATAATTATTAACAATATTTTTGAGTCTGGATGGCCATCTGTCGGGAGAGCTTCGATTGTGCTTTTTCTACCTGGCAGACATGGGGTTGGATTGACCATGTGGTCTCTTCCAACTCTATTAATATTATTATATAATTATTAACAATATTTTTGAGGCTGGAATGCCATCTGTCAGGAGAGCTTCAATTGTGCTTTTTCTACCTGGCAGACATGGGATTGGATTGCCCATGTGGTCTCTTCCAACTCTATTATTATTATTATTATTATTATTATTATTATTATTATTATTATTATTATTATAATATAATTTTTAACAATATTTTTGAGTCTGGATGGCCATCTGTCGGGAGAGCTTCGATTGTGTTTTTTCTACCTGACAGACATGGAGTTGGATTGGATTGTCCATGTGGTCTCTTCCAACTCTATTATTATTATTATTATTATTATTATTATTATTATTATATAATTTTTAACAATATTTTTGAGTCTGGATGGCCATCTGTCGGGAGAGCTTCGATTGTGTTTTTTCTACCTGACAGACATGGAGTTGGATTGGATTGCCCATGTGGTCTCTTCCAACTCTATTATTATTATTATTATTATTATTATTATTATTATATAATTATTAACAATATTTTTGAGTCTGGATGGCTATCTGTCGGGAGAGCTTCGATTGTGCTTTTTCTACCTGGCAGACATGGGGTTGGATTGGTTTGCCCATGTAGTTTCTTCCAACACTATTATTATTATTATTATTATTATTATTATTATTATTGAATTAATAACAATATTTTTGAGTCTGTTTGGCCATCTGTCGGGAGAGCTTCGATTGTGCTTTTTCTACCTGGCAGATATGGGGTTGGATTGGATTGCCTATGTGGTCTCTTCCAACTCTATTATTTATACATGGCTATCATATCTCCTCTCATCCTTCTCTTCTTCAGGCTAAACATGCCCAGCTCCTTAAGCCGCTCCTCATAGGGCTTGTTCTCCAGTCCCTTGATCATTTTAGTCGCCCTCCTCTGGACACATTCCAGCTTGTCAATATCTCTCTTGAATTGTGGTGCCCAGAATTATTATTATTATTATATAATTATTAACAATATCTTTGAGTCTGGATGGCCATCTATCGGGAGAGCTTTGATTGTGCTTTTTCTACCTGGCAGACATGGGGTTGGATTGCCCATGTGGTCTCTTCCAACTCTATAATAATAATAATAATAATAATAATAATAATATATTATTATTATTATTATTATTATTATTATTATTATTATTATATAATTTTTAACAATATTTTTGAGACTGGATGGCCATCTGTCAGGAAAGGTTTTATTGTGCTTTTTCTACCTGGCAGACATAGTATTGGATTGCCCATGTGGTCTCTTCCAACTCTATTATTATTATTATTATTATTATTATTATTATTATTATTAACAATATTTTTGAGTCAGGATGGCCATCTGTCGGGAGAGCTTTGATTGTGCTTTTCCTGCCTGGCAGACATGGGCCTTGGGATCTCTCTCTACTCTCTGTTTGCCCTAGTTCACTGTCCTGGACCTCGCTTTAAGGAGCCGACCAATGAAAAGCGCTGCCTTCAAAATCAGCCAAGGCCCCGCCTCCTCCCCTTCGTTCAGATAAGAAAGGGTTACCTGGAGCCTCGCCCCTTTAATTGGCGGTGGGCGAATGGGAGGCGAGGGGCGTGGCTTGGTAAAGGTGGGCTGGGGAGGCTGCCTGCCTGGACCAGAGGCTGGGCGGCGGGTGAAGGCAGAGATGGGGAGGCCAGCGTGTAGTGCATCCCTGCAGCCTCGATGAGCGCGGATAGCGGGGCCTGGAGCAGGCAGCCGGTAAGGGACGCCGGGCGGAGGAGGGGCGAGGGGTTCTCCGCGCCTGGAAGCGGATGCCGGGTCGGAAGTCTCCGAGGAGTGAAACTGTTTCCATCCAAAGGAGACCGAGCAGGGAAAGAAGAGGCAAGAGGAGTCCCATCCTATCCAAAGACAGCTAAGTCTCCAAAAAAGGACCTGCTCTTATGAGACAAACTCCCCAGAAGGAAGGAAATCATTATTATTCTTTGCCATTTAGATATAGATTATAGAAAGCAAAATAATATATTTTTTAAATCAGCTGCCTGGTTTTGCACAAAATTGAGCCCAATCGGTGACTCTTTGGGAATCCCTTTTCTCCTGGGATCCCGTCTAGCCCCACTGCTTGTATTCCCAGGCGAGAAGGTTCAGGTCCGATTTCCCGGAGAGAGACTCAAATACCCAGAGCGAGACCTTGAACTCAGCTAAGGGCAGGACTCTGCGGACCGCCTGCGATAGGGCAGTGCCAGGCCAAATCTGGCAGGAGGAGCAGGAAGGAAGCAGGGCCGGGCCAATGCCAGAGGGAGCTGGAGAGCTGACCAAATCCAAAGGCGGACTTTTATCTTAATTGTAAAGTAAAGCGGAAAACAAGGCTGACTTTTGAGGATTAAAGAAAAACTAAAACAATTAAAAAAAAACTTCACCAGGAAAGCTGCTTGGTTTTGCACAAAATTGAGCCTAATCGGTGACTCCTTGGGAACCCTTTTTCTCCCAAGTCAAGTGGGATCCTGTCTAGTCCCACTGCTTATATTCCCAAGCGAGAAGGTTCCGCTCCGATTTCCCGGAGAGAGACTCAAATACCCAGAGCGAGACCTTGAACTCGGCTAAGGGCAGGACTTTTATCTTAATTGTAAAGTAAAGTGGAAAACAAGGCTGACTTTTGAGGATTAAAGAAAAACTAAAATATTTTTTTTAAAAAAACTTCACCAGGAAAGCTGTTTGGTTTTGCACAAAATTGAGCCTAATTGGTGACTCCTTGGGAACCCTTTTTCTCCCAAGTCAAGTGGGATCCCGTCTAGTCCCACTGCTTATATTCCCAGGCGAGAAGGTTCAGGTCCGATTTCCCGGAGAGAGACTCAAATACCCAGAGCGAGACCTTGAACTCAGCAAAGGGCAGGACTTTGGGAACCACCTGCGATAGATAAGAGAGGAGGGCAGTGCCAGGCCAAATTTGGCAGGAGGAGTAGGAAGGAAGCAGGGCCAGGCCAATGCCAAGGGAGCCGGAGAGCTGACCAAATCCAGACTTTGATCTCAATCTTAAAGCAAAGGGGAAAATAAGTCCGACTTTAGAGGATTAAAGAAAAACTATTTAAAAAAAACTTCACCAGGATAGCTGCCTGGTTTTGCACAAAACTGAGCCCAATCAGTGACTCCTTGGGAATCCCTTTGCTCCCAAGCCATGTGGGATCCCGTCTAGCCCCACTGCTTGTATTTCCAGGCGAGAAGGTTCAGGTCTGATTTCTCAGAGAGAGACTCAAATACCCGGAGCGAGACCTTTAACTCTCCTAAGGGGCAGGGCTTTGCAAACCGCCTGTGATAGATAAGAGAGAGGAGGGTAGTGCCAGGCCAAATCTGGCAAGAGGAGCAGGAAGGAAACAAATTGGCTGGGCCAATGCCAGAGGGAGCCGGAGAGCTGACCAAATCAAAAGGCAGACTTTTATCTCAATCTTAAACTGAAGGGGAAAACAAGGCTGACTTTTGAGGATTAAAGAAAGACGGAAAGAAATTTTTAAAAAATTTCATCAGGAAGTAGCTGGGGGAGGAAAAGGAATAGTTTCTCAGAGTGGTTCCAAATAGATAAGCCTTACTTTGCTGGCCTCGGAGGGCATCAAGGTGTTGAAGGCCACATTCGGCACTGCTGCAGATTGGCTCCGGTGCCAAACAAACAAGACGTTTGCAAACAAGAGTCATCCCCGGCCGTGTCGTAAGATGGAGAAAGGTTTGGCAAGGTGAATGCAGACCCCTCTGTGAGATCATTGCAAACTGATCTTGTCATGAGACTCGGGGTTGTGCTTTGGATTTGCGTCGTCCCTTCTGGCCTGGCTTGGATGACTTCTCTTTCCAAGATCTCCCTACTGACGGAGCGGGCCTCCTTTTTCCAATAAGGAGTCTCGCGGGTTCTGCGCGAACCTATGCAGGCCAGGAAAAAATACATCTTGATGACTTTCTTTGCCACTTGGCTCCTGCTCTCCCTGTTTGGAGGCGACCAAATACGACGCTTTGCCTTCCTGCCCAGCAAGAAATCTGGGGCGCTGCGAAGCTGGCCGCGCTGGGCAGACGGGCTCCTCCTGGAGAGCTTTGCGGACCCTGAGCAGCTTGAGAGCAATGAGGGGGACCCTGAGGAGCAGCCCCCCAAAGCTCGGCGAGAGTTGAGGAGGAACATCTACAGGAACAGCCGCTGCCGTATGGAGACCTGCTTCGATGCCTCCAAGTGCCAGGAGCATGGCTTCAAAGTCTTCGTCTACCCCTTGGAAAGGGGGGACCCCGTGTCGGAAAGTTACCTCAAAATTGTCGCCTCCTTGGAAGAGTCGCGGTACTTCACTTCCAACCCCGAAGAGGCCTGCCTCTTTGTCCTCAACATTGACACGCTGGATCGGGACCACCTCTCCCCGCGCTATGTCCGTGGCATCGACGAGAAAATCCAAGGCTTCCCTCTCTGGAACGACGGCCGCAACCACCTCATATTCAACCTCTATTCAGGCACATGGCCAAACTATACCGAAGACTTGGGCTTTGACATTGGTCAAGCCATCCTAGCCAAGGCCAGCTTCTACATGGAACACTTCCGCCCCGGTTTTGACATCTCCATCCCTTTGTTTTCCAAGGATCATCCCCGGAAAGGCGGGGAGAAAGGCTGGCTGCACAAGGCCTCGGTCCCGCCAAAGAAAAAGTACCTCTTGGTTTTTAAAGGGAAGCGGTACCTGACGGGAATCGGGTCCGACACCAGGAACGCTCTCCATCATATCCACAACGGCAAAGACATCATTTCCCTGACTACGTGTAAACATGGGAAAGACTGGGAGAAGCACAAGGACAAGCGGTGCGATAAGGACAATGCAGACTACGAAAAGTAAGTGTGGGAGCTTTTTGTGTGTGAAACTAGCCTAAAGTGAGGGCTTTTGGGACCAAAATTCCATAGCCTGCATGGCCGCTGATAATGCCAGTGGAAGCTTTCCATGAGTTGTAGGTTGAAAAAGTGGTTTTTCCAATCTCTGATTCATCCACAGCATGGAACAAGGGCTACATCTACACTCTAGAATCCATACTGGGCCTTTCCACCCATCCATGTTGTTGGGCGGGTGGGCTTAATAACAAAAGACCCTCCCCATAAATGTACAGCAGAGTAACTTAGCAGCAGCAGCGTGACCCAGCACCAGTAGCCCAAAGTGATAAAAATAACAAGAACACACAGAACAATGTTATCTCCTCCATAGGAGGTTTTTCTTTGTAGTAAAATAATAAAGTTGCACTATTTACAAGAACAAGGTTTCCATGACACAAATAAGCAAATACACAGTAGCACACAGCAGTCTTCACACTGGAGCTTTCTCACACGAGGCTTCTCTCACACAGAGGTTTACCTCATACTCCTCAGGACAGCACTAGCTTTGGCCCACTAACTCTAACCGGCTTCAGCCTACTAACTCTTTCAGAGCTTGACTCACACTTTTGTAATAACAATACCCAGTTAATTTTTAATATTTTTACACATGTAACCCAGAATATCAAGGCAGATAATAATAATAATAATAATAATAATAATAATAATAATAATAATATACTTTATGTATATTCTGCTCTATCTCCCTGAGGGGACTCACAATGGATTTCAGAATACATTTTTATGGCAAACATTCAATGCCATTATACAATTAACAACAAAGGCAGACAGTACAAGGCTTCCCTCTTTTTCATTCCTGGCATCTGGAGGCTGTGCTCAACTTGGCCATGGGGAGGTGCTGTTGTTCCATATTCCCATGCCGAGGAGCCTGTGGTCCATGGGTGCCTTTTTCCTGATCAAATTGCCAATATGTCTTCAGGGGTGCCTTTTGAATTCCTCCCAAAGGGGTACCTATTTATCTACTCACATTTCTGTTTCCTGACTGCTAGGTAAGCAGAAGCTAGGGCTGATGGCAGGAGCTCACTCCACTCACGGCTTGAATTGCCAACCTTCTGGTAGGCAAGATTTGCTGTATCTGGTGGTTAAACCCAGTATCCACAATATCTGCTTTGAACTGGGATATCTGAGTCCACAGTGCTGTATAATGCAGCTCAGTGTGGATTTTATATACCTGTGTGGAAGGACCCGCAGTTTAACACTACTTTGAACTGCCATTTCTCATTATTATACACAACAAGATTAGTAAACAGCAAGCAAAATCACTATACTGGCTTTTGTATTGGATCTCACGTTGGACACTTCCCAAGTGTCCAGGACTGTGTGATGTATCAGCGAATAATGCGTGCAGATCTGAGTAAGGTGGCCTTTTGCAGCTGAAAGATGGTAATTTTGTCAGTGCCATTGTTTTTAAGTGCAGGCCAAGGTCTTTAGGCGCTGCACCCAGTGTGCCGATCACCACTGGGACCACCTTGACTGGCTTGTCTTTGCAGTTCAATCTTTAAATCCTCATATCGTGTAAGCTTTTCCAGTTGCTTCTTGTCAATTCTGCTGTCATTATTATTATTATTATTATTATTATTATTATTATTATTATTATTATTTCTACACTGCTTTATCTCTCCTACAGGAGAAATAACATAACATAAAAATATAAGCATACATCCTAAAATATACAAATATGCAAACATTAAAACAGGATTAAATATAAACCGTATTCAGAAATTCCCAGTTAAAAACCATTCAAACACATTCAAAGTTCTACGCCTCTCATGTCTATCATGTTGAGCACTATGCAGTCCTGGGAATTGCAGTTCTGCAATTTTACAAGGTCTTTAGCCTTCTGCCAAAGAGTGCCCTGCCAAACTACAAACTCCCAGGATTCCATAGCATTGAGCCACGGCAGTTAAAGTGGTGCCAAACTGCATTAATTCTATAGTGTGGATGCACCCAAGTTTTGGACACTAGTTTGCACAGAGTATGGAAAAGCAGCATTCATATCTGATTGACCCGTGGCCCATGTTCCTGTTGGAAATTCTTTAGAAATCTTGGATGATCAACGGCACATACTCATTTTCATGAAGCTTGCGCAAAATAATTTCCCAATCGCTCGTGTCCTACCTTAATAAGTATGTATAAGGTGTAATTATTGTTTTCTGCCTCGGGCACCAAAATGTTTGGGGCGAGCCCTTGCCGTATCTGTAATTTATCTTCCAGATGCCTCAGCAGGGAGGCTTGTGTGGTAAGGAAAACGGGGATTCAGCAAAATGAAAAAATGCAAGTGTTGTAGAATTCCCGTCCTCAAAAGCTAGGACATTTTGAAAGCCTTGGGAGCTAGGCTGTTAGTATGTGCGCCGTGTAGCGATGTGTCAGCATCACCCTGTGCAAATATCATTAGGTTGTTTACCCAAACGTTGACTCATACTCAGTCACTGCTCCTTACTGTTTGTCCCTGGAATCTTTTGCATCTGCAGGGCTTAGCTCTGGAACTTGGAAAATGGTGATATGTCTCTGAACGTGTGCAGAATGTTTTCCTTGGATTCAAAAGGAGGGTTTCTCTGTTAGAGAAGGGCTTTCCATCTCCCAAAACTAGAGCCTCGATACCTCCTCTTTGGGTATATGAACAACTATTATCAGCAATATTTTGATGCCTTAGAGGTAGTGAACTCTCATCCTATGGAGGTCTTTAAACAAAGTTGAATGACCATCTCTCAGGAGTGCTTTAGTTGTGTATCCCTATATCGAAAGTGGGTGGACTAAATGGCCCTTGCCTGCCCATTGATTCTATGCAAAGTGCATTTTCTTTTGCAATGTCTTAGCTGGAAAGGCAGAGGAGAGTAAGGGTACACCTACACTGTAGAATTAATGCAGTTTGACACCACTTTAACTGCCATGGCTAAATGCTGTGGAATCCTGGGATTAGTATTTTGGTGAGGCACCAGTCCTGTTTGGGAAGGAAAGCATTGTAAAATGGCAACTCCCAGATTCCCATAGCAATTAAAGTGGTGTCAAACTACATTAATTCTACGGTGTAGATTCACCCTAAGTTATCATGAAACTTTCTTTTTTTCTTCCCTTCCTTCCATTCCCTTTCCCCCTTTCTTTTTGAACAGCTAAGTTTGATGAAAAGTTTGGTGTGACCCTCAATTGGTCTGGAGCAATGTTTCTCAACCTGGGTGTCGGAACCCCTGCTTTCTGGATGTAGGTGAACTACAACTCCAAAACTCAAGGTCAATGCCCACCTGACCCTTCCAGTATTTTCTGTTGGTTGTGGGAGTCCTGTGTGCCAAGTTTGGTTCAATTCCATACTTGGTAGAGCTCTTTGATTGTAGGTGAACTAAAAATCCCAGCAACTACAACTCCCAAATGACAAAATCAACCCCCCCAACCCCACCAGTATTCAAATTTGGGCGTATCAGGTATCTGTGCCAAATTTGGTCCAGTGAATAAAATGCATCTTGCATATCAGATATTTACATTACAATTCATAACAGTAGCAAAATGACAGTTATGAAGTCGCAACAAAAATAATGTTATGGTTGGGGGTCACCACAACACGAGGAACTGTATTGAGGAATCATGGCGTCATGGCACCAGAGCCCCCGATGGCACAGTGGGTTAAACCCCTGTGCTGGCAGGACTGAAGACTGGCAGGTTGCAGGTTCGAATCCAGGGAGAGGCGGATGAGCTCCCTCTATCAGCTCCAGCTCCTCATGCGGGGACATGAGAGAAGCCTCCCACAAGGATGATAAAAACATCAGAATCATCCAGGCGTCCCCTGGGCAACGTCCTTGCAGATGGCCAATTTTCTCACACCAAAAGCGACTTCTGACATGACAAAAAAAAATGGCATTATGAAGGTTGAGAAATACTGGTCTGGAGGACATTACTAATTTATTTATTTGTTTATTTATTTATACACTTGTATACCGCTAATATCTCAGCCTAAGTCGGCGACTTCATTGCGGTTTACAACAATTAAAAACAGTATTCAATTTAAAACATAAAACACGTATACAATACAAATTATTGGGCCACCAATAATAATCCCATGCATCTCATAAGTAAAATCACAATCCAAAATTCGTCGTCCATGATTACCAGTCCTTTAGTCGTCAAGATTCGTTAAGACGGATTAACCGAATGCTTGTATAAACATCCATGTTTTCAATCTTTTCCGAAACACCATCAGCGAGGAGGCTGATCGTACCTCTATAGGGAGGGTGTTCCAAAGCCGAGGGGCCACCACAGAGAAGGCCCTGTCTCTCGTTCCCGCCAGCCGCACTTGTGAAGCCGGCGGGATAGAGAGCAGGGACTCTCCAGAAGATCTTAGGGTCCTGGTGGGCTGATAGGCTGAGATACGTTCGGATAGATAAGTTGGGCCAGAACCGTTTAGGTAATGTATTTTTTCCTGTGTATTGTGCTTGATGATCAATATTGGAAACTGCATTTAGTAATAACTTTCAGTTAACATGCACGTTTTGCCTAATTTAAGAATTAACCTACTTACATTAACATTTGTACGTCAAATTAACACTCCTAAGTCAGTGAGTGCCAGGTGCTAAATATATTGAACATCGCTTCTGTGATATCAGATTTCTCCTTCTTTTGAAGCTATTGATCCAGTTGAGCCAGCTCCTTTATCAAGGTTTGAAATACATAATGGATTTGAGCTTCTCTGTGCTGGTCAACTGTGTTTTCTTACTGTAATTGCCGTAGTCGTCTTAATTTGAAAATACAAGCAGTCCCCAAGTTACAAACAAAATAGGTGCTGTAGGTTTATTCTTAAGTTGAATTTTCATGTAAGTCAGAACAGGTATATATATCTATATCTATATAAATAATAAAGTAATGTTCGTTTGTGGGATTAACATAACTCAAGAAGCACTGGATGAATTGCTGCCAAATTTGGCCACAAGACACTTACTAATCCAAGGAGTGACCATCATTTAAAAATTTGATTTTGTCATTTGGGAGTTGTAGTTGCTGGGATTTATCGTTTACTTACAATCAAAGAGCATTCTGAACTCCACCAATGATGGAATTGACCCAAACGTGGCACACAGGATTCCCATGACCAACAGAAAATATTAGAAGATATTGTTGAAGGCTTTCATGGCCGGAATCACTGGGTTGTTGTAGGTTTTTCGGGCTATATGACCATGGCCTAGAGGCATTCTCTCCTGACGTTTCGCCTGCATCTATGGCAAGCATCCTCAGAGGTAGTGAGGTCTGTTGGAACTAGGAAAAGGGGTTTATATATCTGTGGAATGGCCAGGGTGAGACAAAGGACTCTTGTCTGCTGGAGCTAGGTGTGAATGTTTCAACTGACCACCTTGATTAGCATATAATGGTCTGACAGTTTCTGGAGCAAACTTTTGTTGAGAGGTGATTAGATATCCTTGTTTGTTTCCTCTCTGTTGTTGTGCTGTTGTAATTTTAGAGTTTTTTAATAGTCGTAGCCAGATTTTGTTCATTTTCATGGTTGCCTCCTTTCTGTTGAAATTGTCCACATGCTTGTGGATTTCAGTGGCTTCTCTGTGTAGTCTGACATGGTGGTTGTGTGAGTGGTCCAGCATTTCTGTGTTCTCAAATAAAATGCTGTGTCCAGGCTGGTTCATTAGGTGCTCTGCTATGGCTGACTTCTCTGGTTGAAGCAATCTACAGTGCCTTTCATGTTCCTTGATTTGTGTTTGGGCAAAGCTGCGTTTGGTGGTCCCTATGTAGACTTGTCCACAGCTACACGGTACACGGTAGACTCCTGCAGAAGTGAGAGGATCCCTCTTGTCCTTTGCTGAACGTAGCATTTGTTGGATTTTCAGGGTGGGTCTGTAGATAGTTTGTATGTTTTCCTCTGGGTGGATCTTTGTCTTTATTCTCGATACTTGAGCCCACCTCAACTGGGCTCTGCAAGCCAATGGATACTCCACCTCAGACATCAGAAGAGCTGCAAGACCGAGAACAAGCCACAAGAATAAAGACGAAGGTCCACCCAGAGGAAAAGTGTTCTTGCCATACATCAAGGGAACCACTGACTGCATAGGGAAGCTGATGAGGAAACACATACAAACTGACGGGCCATCCAGCCATCAATATACATAGATATATATGATTCATTCACACACAGATATAGTATCAGAGATTTGAAAGGGACCCCTAAAGAAGGACAATTCTATGTTGCATGTTCCAGAGTAGGCAAACCAGACAATCTCCACATCAACACTGACAAAGAAACAGCAAGAAATACTGTTTACCCACAAGCTTAAAGAAATTACATATATTAGAAACCAACACTTTCACATTATTTTATTTTCCAGATAAGCCACAGCAACGCGTGGCAGGGGATGGCTTTTATTTATAAAAACATAAATATAAAAGCCGTCCCCTGCCATATATATAGACAGACACACACACACACACACACACACAATAAAAGTGAAAATATGTGGCTGGGTTGCACACTCTCACTTCTACAAAAGCCCTCCCTCCAATGAGTTTAAAAGTTATAGTGAACACCATGAACATGTAGCCATCACAGACATCCCAGTGTTTCTTAGTCTCTCCATTGGTGTGGAATTTGCATGATCCCACCCACTGCCTCTCCCTTAATTCAGCGTTTCTCAACCTGGCAGCAGGGACTCCTAGGGGAGTTGTGAGGGGTTGTCGGGGGGTCGCCAAAGACCATCAGTAAACACAGTATTTTCTGATGGTCATGGGGATTCTGTGTGGGAAGTTTGGCCCAATTCTATCGTTGGTGGAGTTCCGGATGCTCTTTGATGATAGATGAACTATAAATCCCAGCAATTACAACTCCCAAATGCCAAAATCATAATTTTTTGAGAAATGGTCACTCCTTGTGTTTTGAGACGTTTTGTTGCCAAATTTGATTTCATTCATTGGTTCTTTTGTTTTTAAGGTACTCATTATGCAGAGCATTTATATATATATGGATATATATATATATACACACACACACACACACTAGCGGTCCCCTGCCACGCATTGCTGTGGCCCAGTCTGGTGATCTGGAAAATAAAGTAATGAGAAAGTGTTGGTTTCTAATATATGTAATGTCGTTCTGCTTTTGGGTAAACAGTATTTCTTGCTGTTTCTTTGCCAGTGTTGATGTGGAGATTGTCTGGTTTGCCAACTCTGGAACATACAACATATCATTGTCCTTCTTTAGGGGTCCCTTTCTAATCTATGATACTGCATCTGTCATATACATATATGTATGTGTGTGTGAATGGCTGGATGGCCCTTTGTCAGGAGGGCTATGAATATGTTTTCTTGCCCTGGTGAAGGGAGTTGGAATGGATGGCCTTAAGGCAGCATTTCTTAACCTGGGAAATCAAGACCCCAGAGGGGGGTTACCAGGGGGGTGCCATAAAGGTCACCAAAGACCACCAGAAAACACAGTATTTTCTGTTGGTCATGAGGATTCTGTGTGGGAAGTTTCCCCAATTCTGTCATTGGTGGGGTTCAGAATGCTCCTTGATTGTCGGGGAACTATAAATCCCAGTAACTACAACTCCCAAATGTCAAGGTCTATTCCCCCCATACTCCATCTGTGTTTATATTTCAGCATATTCAGTATTTGTGACAAGTTTGGTTCAGATCCATCATTGTTTGAGTCCACAGTGCTCTCTAGATGTAGGTGAACTGCAACTCCAAAACTCAAGGCCAATGCCCACCAAACCCTTCTAGTGTTTTCTGTTGGTCAGGGGAGTCCTGTGTGCCAAGTTTGGTTCAATTCCATCGTTGGTGGAGTTCAGAATGCTCTTTGATTATAGGTGAACTATAAATCCCAGCAACTACAACTCCCAAATGACAAAATCATAATTTTTGAGTGATGGTCACTCCTTGTGTAGTGAGAAGTTTTGTTGCCAAATTTGGTGTGATTTCATTCATTGGTTCTTTTGTTTTTAAGGTACTCATTATGCACAGAGCATTTATATATATATATATACATACACACACATACATACATACACACATACATACATATATGTATATATATAGAGAGGGGGGGGCATTAGATGCATAGGGAAGGGTTAATACTCTTTTCAAAGCAACTAGCGTTTGCATTTTGCAGCTGGTGCTCCCAATGTGTCTAATTTCTACATTACAAAGCATTATCGGCTTCACCTACGGGCATGTCATCTCAAGAAAAGTCCAAAGTCCAGTGTATTGATTTTGGCTTCAAAGGTAAATCCATGCTAAATTTACTCTGAGAGGTCCCAGGTTCGAATCCAGGGAGCGGTGTGAGCTTCCGTTGTCAGCCCCAGCTTCTGCCAACCTAGCAGTTCAAAAGCATGCAAAAGTGAGTAGATCAATAGGTACCACTCCGGCGGGAAGTTAACGGCGCTCCATGCAGTCATGCTGGCCACATGACCTTGGAGGTGTCTATGGACAATGCCGGCTCTTCAGCTTAGAAACGGAGATGAACACCAACCCCCAGAGTCGGACACGACTGGACTTAATGTCAGGGGAAAACCTTTACCTCTACCTTGCTCTGAGATCCTATTATTATTACTGTCATTGCTGTTATTATTATTCAGTGCAAGGTATCTATAGAGCTCTCTTACTGAACGACCTTTCAGATGAGTTGATTTTCCTTCCATCCAGCTTCCTTCACTGTCCAGCTTTGACAACATAAGATGTACCTGACTGTCATACAGATTTTTTAAAATGAGGACACTTTTAAGAAAAAAGCATTTGCACTTTTAGTTCAGCACTAACATAATGGAATAGAAGAAAAAAAAAAAGTCCCAATTTTTAAGAATCACGAATAAAGCTGTAAATTGTGATTTCTGCTACATTTAATTTCTTGCGAAATTACAAAGTCCTTCCATCCCAGCTGAGATTTATTTATTTATCGTATCAAAAGGGAACCGAGGGTACAGTTGTAATGTATTTAAAAAACACAAAGTTAAAAAAAACTTGGCATTATACGAAATGTCCTTTGAGCAGTAGCTGGCCACTTGGAGTGCCTCTAGTGTTGCTATAAGAAGGTCCTCCATTGTGCACATGGCAGGGCTCAGACTGCATTGTAGTAGGTGGTCTGTGGATTGTTCTTCTCCACACTCGCATGTCGTGGACTCCACTTTGTGGCCCCATTTCTTAAGGTTGGCTCTGCATCTTGTGGTGCCAGAGCGGTCAGTTTAGCACCTTCCAAGTTGCCCAGTCTTCTGTGTGCCCAGGAGGGAGTCTCTCATGGCTTGAAGTTCTGGGTTTTTGCCTGCCACTTTTGGACTCTCACTTGCTGAGGTGTCCCTGTGAGTATCTCTGTAGATCTTAGAAAACTATTTCTCGATTTAAGGCTTTGGCATGCTGGCTGATATCTGAACAGGGGAAGGGCCGGAGATGTCACTGCCTTGATTCTTTCATTGTTGGCTGCTACTTCCCAGGGATGTCAGATGGTGTAATACTGGCTAAACAGTATAATTTCTCTATTGGTATGGGGCATAGACATCCTGTGATAATATGCATGTCTTATTAAGAGCCAAATCCACTGTTTAAATGTGGTTAGATGTGTTCCGCACTGGGCATGCATATTCAGCAGCAGAGTAGCAAAGCACAAGGGCAGATGTCTTCACTGTGTCTAGTTGTGATCCCCAGGTTGTGCCAGTCTGATTTCATATGATATTATTTTTAGCACCCACTTTTTGCTTGATAGTCAAGCAGTGCTTCTTGTAAGTCAGAGCACGGTCAAGGATAACTCCCAAATATTTGGGTGTCCTGCAATGCTCCAGTGGGAGCGACCAGAAGCTGTGATAAAATTTGCAGACTTGAGGATCTTCTAAAAAAATATGGATTGAAATGAAATCCTACCAGTCCTTACACTGGTTATTCCGTAGTTTGATTTGGATGGAAGCCTAAGGATGGGTCTATATTGCCGTATAATGCAGTGTAGACCAGGCATGTGCAAACTTTGGCCCTCCAGGTGTTTTGGACTTCAACTCCCACAATTCCTAACAGCCTACCAACTGCTAGGAATTGTGAGAGTTGGGTTTGTTTGTTTATTTATTTATTTCACATATTTGTATCCAAAAAAGGGGACTCAAGGGGGCCTTACAACAGCCAGCGATTTGATGCCAATACATATAAATATAAAAAAAATAAAAAATACAATCAAAACGATACAATTAAACAGTAATTATTAAAACATCAATTAAAATCACGTAATCCAGATCATAGTCCAAGGCCAGTTCAATTGTCAATTCCATTCGTCCGTTATCCTTATTGCACTATTTACTGGTTGAATGCTTAGTCCTACAGCCATGTCTTAAACTTCTTCTGAAAGACAGTAGGGAAGGATATGACATGATTTCATTGGGGAGGGTGCTTCATAGATGAAGGGACACCACTGAGAGGGTCCTGTCTCTCGTCCCCAACAATCGCACCTGCAAAGGTGGTGAGATCAAGAGCAGGGCATCCCGAAATGATCTTAAGTTCCGAGGTGGGTCATAGAGCAGTGGTTCTCAACCTGGGGTCTCCAGATGTTTTTGGCCTTCAACTCCCAGAAATCCTAACAGCTGGTAAAATGGCTGGGATTCCTGGGAGTTGTAGGCCAAAAACATTTGTGGACCCCAGGTTGAGAACCACTGCCATAGAGGGAGATATGTTCGGACAGGTAAGCTGGGCCGGAACCGTTCAGGGCAGTGGTTCTCGACCTGTGGGTCCCAGATGTTTTGGCCTTCAACTCCCAGAAATCCTCATAGCTGGTAAACTGGCTGGAATTTCTGGGAGTTGTAGGCCAAAATACCTGAGGACCCACAGGTTGAGAACTACTGATTTAGGGCTTTATAGGCTAAAGCCATCAAGATAGAACACTGTGACCTCCACCGACAATGGACCTGGACCACATTTGGCATACAGAACAATCATGACCAATGCAAAATACTGGGAAGGTTTGGAAGGAATTAATCTTGATTTATAGAAGTTGTTGGTACTGGGCTTAATAGTTCACCTGCAATCAAAGAACACTCTGAACCCTTTCAACAATGGACCTGCAACTAACTTGGCACACAGAGCCAAGAAAAATACTGGTGGTCTTTGGGTGGATTGTCGAAGGCTTTCATGGCCGGAATCACTGGGTTGTTGTGAGTTTTCCAGGCTGTATGGCTATGTTTCAGAAGCATTCTCTCCTGATGTGTCACATGCATCTATGGCAGGCATCCTCAGAAGTCTCCCTCCCTGCCTGTCCACCTCTGAGGATACCTGCTATAGATGCATATGAAACATAAGGAGAGAATGCTTCTGGAACATGGCCATACAGCCCGGAAAACTCACAGCAACCCAGTGATTCTAGCCATGAAAGCCTTCAACAACAGACCTCACAACCTATGAGGTTGCCTGCCATAGATGCAGGTGAAATGTCAGGAGAGAATGCTTCTGGAACATGGCCATACAGCCCGGAAATCTCACCACAACCCAGTGATTCCAGCCATGAAAGCCTTCAACAACAGACCTGACAACCTATGAGGATGCCTGCCATAGATGCAGGTGAAATGTCAGGAGAGAATGCTTCTGGAACATGGCCATACAGCCCGGAAAACTCATAACAACCCAGTGATTCCAGCCATGAAAGCCTTCGACAACAGACCTGACAACCTATGAGGATGCCTGCCATAGATGCAGGTGAAATGTCAGGAGAGAATGCTTCTGGAACATGGCCATACAGCCCGGAAAACTCACAGCAACCCAGTGATTCCAGCGATGAAAGCCTTCGACAACAGACCTCACAACCTATGAGGATGCCTGCCATAGATTCAGGTGAAATGTCAGGAGAGAATGCTTCTGGAACATGGCCATACAGCCCAGAAAACTCACAGCAACCCAGTGATTCCGGCCAAACCTTCAGCAATACATCTAACATTCCATTTGCTTCCAGTTTGCAAAGAATTTGATGCAATTCAGAAAAGGAGCTTTGAATCTGGACACATCAAAGACTTGTGTGGTCTTTGGGTGGTTTTATAGGAGTTGTAGTTCACCTACAACCAGAGAAACTATGACCCCCACCAACAGTGGACCTGAATCAAACTTGACACACAGAACTCCCATGACTAACGCAGCCTACTGAACATACTGGAAGGGTTTGAGGGGAACTTACCTTCATTTCTGGGAGTTGTAGTTCACCAACATCCAGAGACACCGTGACCACTACCAACAATAGACCTATACCAAACTTGGCACACAGAATCCCCATGACTAACACAACCTACTTTAGGGGTTTGAGGGGACTGCTGCACTGTGGTGGGAGTTGTAGTTTTCCCTGCAGCCAGAGTGCACAAGGACCCCACTGATGATGCACCCGGAGCAAACTTTCTCAACATGGCAAACTAAGTAATGATGGAGTTTCAGGGGGTTAGCCAGACATGATGTGATTTGTAGTTCACCGACAACCTTATGCATTTTGTAAAAATAAATAAATAAAAAACCCAAAATAAACCTTTAAATAACCTGGGCAATGTCGGGTACCCAAGCCAATACATATATAAACACAGGTGTTCCAAAATCTAAAGCATTTCTAGTCTCAAGTGGTTGGTTGAACAAGTGAAGTAAAAGAGGAAAGAGAGAGGAAATAATAATAATAATAATAATAATAATAATAATAATAAACCTTTATTTATATCCCGCTACCATCTCCCACAGGACTCGGTGCGGCTTACAAGAGGCCGAGCCCAAATACATCATAAAACATAACAACAATACAACTATAAATAACTCATAACGAAGCAAAACAATACAATAATGACACAATGCATTTAAAAACCTGTGTCAGGGCCAACTGTAAGGATTAAAATTTAAAATGCTGGGCATGTCCAAGGGAAATAGGAAAGTTATTTTAGGGATAGGTGGACGTGCAGACAGTTCCAATCTCTCGTAAAGTGCATTTGGGACATATTGCTTGGGATTCCTATTCTGGGAAGGCACACTGGAACATCCACATTTTCAAGCTCCTTCTAAAGACTGCCAACGTTGGGGCCTGCCTGATGTCCTTGGGGAGGGAGTTCGAGAGTCGTGGGGCCACCACCAAGAAGGCCCTGTCCCTCGTCCCCACCAATTGCGCTTGCGATGCACGTGGGATCGTGAGCAGGGCCTCTCCAGATGAATGAAGAGATCATGTGAGTTAGTATACAGAAATGCGGTCATGCAGGTAGATGGGTCCCAAACCGTTTAGGGCTTTGTAGGTAGACACCTGCACCTTGAATTGGGCCTGGAAAATGAACGGCAGCCAATGGAGCTCCTTAAACAGGAGGGTTGACCTCTCCCTGTAAGGAGCACCAGTTAACAGCCTGGGATCGTGAGCAGGGCCTCTCCAGATGAACGAAGAGATCGTGTGGGTTTGTATACAGAAATGCGGTCACGCAGGTAGAGGGGTCCCAAACCGTTTAGGGCTTTGTAGGTAAGCACCTGCACCTTGAATTGGGCCCGGAAAATGAACAGCAGCCAATGGAGCTCCTTAAACAGGAGGGTTGACCTCTCCCTGTAAGGAGCACCAGTTAACAGCCTGGCCGCTGCCCGTTGAACCAACTGAAATTTAAAGGGCAGCCCCACGTAGAGTGCATTACAGTAGTCCAATCTGGAGGTGACTAAGGCATGGACCACCCTAGTCAGATCTGCCTTCACGAGGTACGGTCGCAGTTGGCGCATGAGTCTTAATTGTACAAAGGCCCTCCTGGCCACCGCCGACGGAAGCAGAAATAGATTTTTCTCTATGGAGCTTTATAGATCCCTTTCCTTTGCAACCTTAAAGTTGGGAACAGCTAAATGGTGCAATTGTTATGAGACGTAACAATTCAATGTGTCGCAGCAAGAAAGCTAGGAGTTTGAATGGCCAACATTATAGTAAATGGTTGTGAGCTTTGGGTTGTTTCTTTGTTGACCTTTTAAATCTGTTGAACTCAATAGCTTGGTACAAAACGCCGATTCTCAATTTGTAAAAGTGCAACAGATGGTGAATAATTCCTGCCATCATCTTCCTTTCCTGCTTTCCTCCTTCTCCATCCTCTTGTCAAGAAATGCAGGGATTCCCACGCAAGTTTTGCATTCATGGTCCAAGAATCCTGCCAAATCTAGCCTTGTTTTTCTTGGCTGTGAAATGTCCCGCCGTGATGAGCCATGCTTTTCATTGTGCTTGTTCAGTAGTAAACTTTTAATCAGACTGAAACTTGAAATAAAGTCAACAAAGATGCACATCACTTGGATTACTCAACACGAGATGATTCATAGCCAGATGTGCCGTGCCAAGATACGGAAGGGTACTAGAAGGAAAAGTCATCTCAGAATGCGGATCTTCTGATCCCTATGAGGGGGGAAATATTCATATATGACTCTGGAGATTGGGGGTGCATTTACACTGTAGATTTAACACAGTTTGCTATGGAATCATGGAAATTATGCTTATAAGGTCTTTAGGGTTTGCTGCCAAGGAGCACTGGTACCTCCGCAGGCTACAACTCCCTCCCATGATTCCATAGCATTGAACCGTTGCAGTTAAAGTGGAGTCAAACTGCATTCTAGAGTCGCTGTCTTCATAGATATCATAAGTATCATACAGCAGCTTATGATACTGTAAATCATCACCTCCTGAGAAAAATTTCATCTATGCTGACGATGGTGCTATCACCTCTCAAGCAGGGAGCTTTGAAATAGTTGTACAGAAGCTTTATTTATTTCTTTATTTATTTACAGTATTTATATTCCGTCCTTCTCACCCCACAGAAGACTCAGGGCGGATCACAATGTGCATATACATGGCAAACATTCAATGCCATAGATACGCAACATATATAGACAGACACACAGGGGCTATTTAACATTCCAGCTTAATGAGGGTATTCTGGCCATCAGGGGAGCTGTCACTTCGCTGTCCATTTGTGACACTGATGGAGTACCATATATTCTGGCATATAAGACTACTTTTTAACCCAAGAAAATCTTCTCAAAAGTCAGGGGTCGTCTTATACGCGGGAGTCGTCTTATACACGGGAGTAGTCTTATACATGGGAGTCATCTTATATGCTGGAGTTTCTTATATGCTGGAGTAGTTTATATGCTGGAGTCGTCTTATACGTGGGAGTAGTCTTATACACCGGGAGTCATCTTATAGAGCGGGTGCTGAAACTTTCAATCCGGATTGGAGAATCTGAGATTGCTGCATATTGTGGGGGGAGCTCAAAAATGGCAGTGGCTGTGTCCCTGCCGTATGCAGCGACTGTATGAAAGTATTAAGGGCGACGCTGTACTAGTATGGTAGAAGAAAATCCATTCATCAGGATTCGTGGGCTTAATGTAGTCCCGATGGTGAGGTGAAGGGACGCCTCATCGGGAAGGTGTAAATGAAGGGTGGAGCAAGCTGCAGGCGTCCGGGGTGCTCAGAATGTGGAAAAAAGAGATATAGTGGCTCTGGGCCCAGAAAAACACACTTCTTTTACCTGTCTGGCCCGCCCTTGTATCCTGTTACAGTACCTCCTCCTCTGCCTCTCAGATCTCGCTCCTGAAGACTGCAGTGAAGTGGTGCAGGTGCGCATGTGCGAGATCTGAGAGGCAGAGAAGGAGGTAGTCATTACCATATTGAAATCAAATCTGATGCTTTTTAAATTTTTATTTGGTGTGTGTCGGAAGAGGGGTAGTCTTATATGGTGAGTATATCCCAAACTCTATATTTTAACTGGAAAAGTTGGGGGTTGTCTTATACACCCAGTCGTCTTATATGTCGGAATATACGGTACTTCCTCATTCTTTTGCTTGCTTGCTGGAGATTTTATGGTGTCATAAATAGTTAAATTAGCCTCCCCGCATAAGCGGTACCTAAATTTCCTACTTGACAGATGCAACTGTCTTTCAGGCAGCAAAGGTCAACAGCAAACTACACAATGGTTGGAAGCTCACTCTGACCCGGGCCTACTTTGAACTCATGAAGCTTTCTCTGTAATAGGCGCTCTTACTGCCTATGACAGCAAAAACCAGCTGATTCCTAATCTATCTAAAACATAGACATGTTCATTTCACCTTAATAACAGACAAGCATCTCAAAGTCTGAGTATTATCTAGGAAGGAATCCCACTGGAGCATTGCAGCACACCAAAATACTTGGGTCTTACCCTGGAAGATGCTCTGACCTACAAGAAGCACTGCTTGAATATCAAGCAAAAAGTTGGTGCTATAAATAATATTGTACAAAAGCTGACTGGCACAACCTGGGGATCACAACCAGACACAGTGAAGACATCTGCTCTTGTGCTTTGCTACTCTGCTGCTGAGTATGCATGCCCAGTAAGAAATTCTAGAGTGTAGAGGCACCCCAGGGTTCGAGGTTGTGCCAACCAACTCTGGACAAGTCTTACTGAGAAAACTTAGTCTTTAGGTCTCTGTAAATTAGACTTGAAGACACATAAGAGCAACAGTCTCTCTGTAAAATGAAGTGATATTCACTGGAAGCTGGGCATTAAGCTAAATGCAGATAGGGTTTCCCCAGTTCTTATAGGAAATCCATATACCAAGGTGAAAAGCCACATCTGAGTTATTCTTTTGAAGGATGGGAAATTGTATCCAAAATTACATGGAAAAATACATGCAAAAGACTCACTCATTTTACTTTGGTATCTGCTATGATCTTGAGAAATACGATGCCGTTTTTTAAAAACAGAGGGATTATAATATGCAGAACAGCCAAATACATCATTTTTAATGTGGATTTTTGTCTGTCAAAAGATAATTATGTTAATGAGGAACATAATACTAAATATGAAGATGAAAGACAATGATAAAGCATGTAATACACTCAAAAGTTGAAATACAAATGACTAAATTAAAGCGAGCCAAAAAAATAAGGAGTGGTATTTGGAAATGAGAAACTATGGAAAGATAATTGAGATCTGATATTCCGATATCGTCAAGCAGATGGGATGAACATGTGGTGACCTTCCAACTGTTGTTGGAAGGTTTCCCATTGTCCTTCACCACTGACTATGATGGCTGCAGAGATCTGAGAGTTTTAGTCCAACAACTGGAAAGCCATAAGATGTCTGATCTACTGTATTAAGATGCCAACATAGATTGAAATTCAGAATTATAGTTTGGTTATCACTTAGAACAGAGTTTCTCAACCAGGGGGTCAGGACCCCTGGGGACCTCAAAGGGGTTTCAGAGGGGTCACCAAAGACCATTAGAAAACATATTTCTGATGATCTTGGGAACCCCTCTGGCAGAGAAGACTAAAGATGTCTCCTCATGTCGTTATCTTCCTTTTTGAAAACAGACACACCAAACGCACATCACTACTGTGATTCACTGGCCTCTCAGCCAAGGGGAGGACTCTTTCTGAGACTCCAAGTGGGAGGGGAGAGAAGGCGTGCTTGGTGCATGGCAGCATGGTGCGCATGTGTGGGCGAGGGAGAGTGTGTGAGGCTGGAGGGAGTCCCTTCAAGGCATGGGGGTTCTTTGTGGGAAGTCTGGCCCAATTCTATTGTTGAGGGAGTTCGGAATGCTCTTTCATTGTTGGTGAACTATACATCCCAGCAACTATAACTCCCAAATGTCAAGGTCTATTTCCCCTAAAATCCACCAGTGTTAAAATTTGGACATATTGAGTATTTGTGCCAAATTTAGTCCAGATCCATCATTGTTTGAGTCCATAGAGCTCTCTGGATGTAGGTGAACTACAACTCCAAAACTCATGGTCAATGCCCACCAAACCCTTCCAGTATTTTCTGTTGGTCGTGGGAGTTCTGTGAACCAAGTTTGGTTCAATCCTTCATTGGTGAAGTTTGGAATGCTATTTGACTGTTGGTTAACTATAAATCCCAGCAACTACAACTTCCAGATGACATCACCAGTATTCAAATTCGGGTGTATCGGGTATTTGTGCCAAATTTGGTCCAGTGAATGAAAATACATCCTGCATAACAGATATTCACATTACAATTCATAACAGTAGCAAAATGACAGTTATGAAGTAGCAACGAAAATAATGTTATGGTTGGGGGTCACCACAACATGAAGAACTATGTTAAGGGGTCATCGCATTAGGAAGGTTGAGAAATACTGGTCTGAAGGACATTACTAATGTATTTTTTCCTGTGCATGGTGCTTGATGATCAATATTGGAAACTTCTTTTAGTAATAACTTTCAGTCAGTTAACATGCACGTTTTGCCTAATTTAAGAATTAACCTACTTACATTAACATTTGTACGTCAAATTAACACTCCTAAGTCAGTGAGTGCCAGGTACTAAATATGTCGAACGTCTCTTCTGTGATATCAGATTTCTCCTTCTTTTGAAGCTATTGATCAAGTTGAGCCAGCTCCTTTATCAAGGTTTGAAATACATAATGGATTTGAGCTTATCTGTGCTGGTCAACTGTGTTTTCTTACTGTAATTGCCATAGTTGTCTTAATTTGAAAATGCAAGCAGTCCCCAAGTTACAAACAAGATAGGTGCTGTAGGTTTGTTCTTAAGTTGAAGTAGCAACGAAAATAATGTTATGGTTGGTGGTCACCACAACACGAGGAACTGTATTAAGGGGCATTATGAAGGTTGAGAACCACTGATTTAGAAGACCAACTGGAATATAGTCTGTGTGATCAGCACTGGTTGTAGTCAGTTCTTACTGGGTGATGGGATGTACAGTCGGCCCTTGGTGTCCAGTGGAGCTTGGTTCCAGGACTTCTCCATGGAGATACCAAAATCTGGAGATGCTCAAGTTCATTATAATACAGTGCTGTAGTAAAATGGTGTCCTTAAAATGGCCTTTTGGAATTATATATATATGGGGTGTGTGTGTGTGTGTGTATATATACACACACACACACACACACACACAGTAGCCGTCCCCTGCCACGCGTTGCTGTGGCCCAGTCTTTGTATATCTGTTTTGTGTGTGTATATATTTGTGTATATGTGTGTTTGCATGTATATATGTGGTTTTGCGCATACGTTGTAATGTAATTTTTGTTTTTTGGCTTTGTAAGTTTATTCTGCTGTGTTTTTAGTGTGTTTGTGAGTGATGGTCACTTGTTTGCCTGATAGATGTATTGTATCCAAATTTGGTGTCAATTCGTCCAGTGATTTTGCTGTGGCCATCATGGGGGTTCTGTGTGGGAGGTTTGGCCCAATTCTATTGTTGATGGGGTTCAGAATGCTCTGTGATTGTAGGTGAACTATAAATCCCAGCAACTACAACTCCCAAATGTCAAGATTCTATTTTCCCCAAACTCCCCCAGTGTTCACATTTGGGCTTATTGAGTATTCATGTAGAGATTGGTCCAGATCCATCATTGTTTGAGTCCATAGTGATCTCTGGATGTAGGCCAACTACAACACCAAAATCAAAGGACACTGCCCACCAAACCCTTCCAGTATTTTCTGTTGGTCATGGGAGAACGGTGTGCTAAGTTTGGTTCAATTCCATCGTTGGTGGGGTTCAGAATACTCTTTGATTGTTGGTGAACTATAAATCCCAGCAACTACAACTCCCAAATGACAAAATCATAATTTTTTGAGTGATGGTCACTCCTTGTGTTGTGAGACGTTTTGTTGCCAAATTTGGTGTGATTTCGTTCATTGGTTCTTTTGTTTTTAAGGTACTCATTATGCACAGAGCATTTATATATATATAGATATATTCAAGCTATGTGTAGTATCTGTGTGCAGAATCCATGAATGAGGAAGACCAACTGTATTGTGATCAGCACTGCAGCCGCTAGTTTCCTACAATGCCCCTGGTGTCATGTCCCTCAATGTCATCATCGGGAATGTTATATGATGCTCCCTGAGGTTCATGATACAACCAATGGTTCCTGAATGGATCTACTTCTTATCTTCAGAGTATAAATAATAACAATTAACCAGTTTTCTCAATTTACCTGTCCGAACGGATTCTCCCCTATGAACCACCGAGGCTGTTAAGATCTTCCGCAGGGGGGGGGGGCTCCTCTCGGTCCCACCACCCTCACAATCACGATTGGTGGGGACGAGAGACAGGGCCTTCTCGGTGGTGGCTCCCCGGCTTTGGAACTCCCTCCCACTAGAGGTTAGATCTGCCCCCTCCCTCCTGACGTTCAGGAAATCACTAAAAACCTGGCTCTGGAATGTGGCATTCGAGGACTGAACCTAGAACCTTCCCTATGATGAATTATGATGAACTGTGACTACGAACATGACTATGACTGACTGGATTGACGATTTGGCGTAGGAAACTGTAATGATGTAATGATAATGATGATGTTTTTATTGCACTGTGTTGTACTATTTTAATACCTGTGTTCTTTATATGATTGTACTTTATATATGCTGTAAACCGACGTGAGTCCCTCGTCGAGGTTGAGAAGGCCGGTATAGAAAACCTCTAAATAAATAAATAAATATATTCCATCTTTCCCTCTTTTTAGTAGGATCAATTGTTCTCTTCTTGTATTTTTGTTGTTTGCCTTCACGTCATTTCCAACTTACGGCAATCCTAAGGTGACCGTTAGGTGGACTTTTCTGGGGCCGAAAATGTGTGACTCGCCCAATCTAGTGGGTTTTATGGCTAAGCAGGGAATCAAAACATTAGTCTCTAGTTTTGTAATCCAATGCTCCAACTACACTTGCTCTCATTTTTGTAAATCAGGGTTGGAGTTCCCCTTCCTGTGAACCATCATGCACCGTTCTTGGCTGTGGGGATGAAATCTGGTTGCAAATCAGGCTGCCAAAATGCAGCAGCAAACTTGGGAAGCCCCTTTGAAGGGAGTTTTTGATTTCAAGGTGTTTTCCCAGGTTGCAAGCATGCCTCACGATGTGGAAATTTGGCAATATGGTTTTCTGCCGAATCTGAGTTGCATGGTTTGGAGGGAGACCTCAGAAGTCCACCAAGCAGCCTCTTGGAATGGATTGTATGCTGGCCATCCCTCTTGTATGGAACCCCCGGTGGCGCAGTGAGTTAAACCCCTGTGCTGGCAGGACTGAAGGCCGACAGGTCGCAGGTTCGAATACGGGGAGAGGCGGATGAGCTCCCTCTATCAACTCCAGTTCCTCATGCGGGGACATGAGAGAAGCCTCCCACAAGGATGATAAAAACATCAAATCATCCAGGCGTCCCCTGGGCAACATCCTTGCAGATGGCCAATTCTCTCACGCCAGAAGTGACTTGCAGTTTCTCAAGTCGGTCCTGGCACGACAAAAAAAAATATCCCTCTTGTAAATCATTGCCCAGTTTTAAAAGTAAAACGTATGGGCACTTGGGACTTTACATGCATCAGGATCAGCCCTTTTCCTGACGTGTTAAATATTTGCGTAGGCAGTGGCAGTATCTTATGATACACATGTAAATAACCCATGCCGAAGGGTACAAACCATCCACAGCTGTCCTTCCATTCCGCCCCCGCCTGGAGCACCTATCCAGATGGTCTGTGCCTCTGCTTTCGAGTTGTACCTATTCCAAGCAGATCTACCGTGAGATTAAACAGTGTATGACATGCTCTTAGCAAATGATGCATTTATACAAAGGGTGGAACGAGATGGGCAGCAAACACAGATTCGCAAGCCCACATCTGCTGAATTTGGGGAAATGGCGTGACATTTCAAATGGATTTTTGATGGTGAGCAAATGGAAATGGCATTTGCTAATACAATCCTTGCTGCCACTTTGAAAGCAAGGAAAAGGAGGTGTGTTCTGCTCCTGCTGCAGGAATTATGCTCGGCCCTCTAGCAGTAGTAGTAGTAGTAGTAGTAGTAGTAATTATTTAATTTTTACCGTATTTCTATCCCGTCACTTCTCAATCCCTGAAGGGGGACTCAGGACGGCTTACAATGGGCACCGTGACGATGCCCGTACATAGCAATCATCATCATCATCATCATCATCATCATCATCATCATCATCATCATCATTATCATCTTTATTTATGTTCTAGTTTATCTCCCCGGAGGGACTCAAAGCGAATTACAATAAACATATGAACAATACACATATGGTAGTGCAGCGGGTTAAACCACTGAGCTGCTGAACTTGCTGACTGAAAAGTCGGGGGTTGGAATCCAGGGAGCGGGGTGAGCTCCCGCTGTTAGGCCCAGCTCCTGCCAATCTTGCAGTTTGAAAAGATGCAAATGTGAGTAGATCAATAGGTATTGCTTCTGTGGGAAGGTAACCGTACTCCATGCAGTCATGCCAGCCACATGACCTTGGAGGTGTCTACGAACAACGCTGGCTCTTCGGCTTAGAAATGGAGATGAGCGCCACCCCCCAGAGTCGGACATAACTATACTTAATGTCAAGGGAAACCTTTACCTTTATTTAATAATAATAATAATAATCATCATCATCATCATCATCATCTTTGTTTATATTCCGCTTTATCTCCCCGGAGGGACTCAAAGCGAATTACAATACACATATGAAGCAAGCATTCATTGCCTTTTTACACACACACAATAACATACAACACAGACAAAGGTAAAGATCTTCCCCTTTTTCCATCTACAGTGTTTGGAGGTGGTTCTCTGGCCATGGGAAGGTGCTCTTGTTCCATTTTCCATGCCAAG
The DNA here is from genome assembly GCF_025583915.1 of Anolis sagrei ordinatus. Classification (NCBI taxonomy): domain Eukaryota; kingdom Metazoa; phylum Chordata; class Lepidosauria; order Squamata; family Anolidae; genus Anolis; species Anolis sagrei. Next base: position 35,845,222 of record NW_026847771.1, read on the forward strand.
AAGCTTGCTGTCTATAGACTTCTCCGATTGTGTTGCCGGCATGTCTGCATATCTGCATGGGGCACCCTTTTACCTTCCCGCTGAGATGGTACCTATTGACCTATTTGCATTGCATGCTTTTGAATTGCTAGGTTGGCAGGAGCTGGTGCTGACAGTTAAGCGCTCACCCCGACTTGCAGCTTTGAACTGCCAACCTTCTGGTCAGCAGATTTCCTGCAGCTAGCGGTTTAACCCGCTGTGCTATCCACGGCTTTGGTGGGTTTGCTTATGCACATGTTTGATTTTGGTCCTCTAGCACGACTCTGTGGTCAACCTGCGCTGGAAGTTAACCAAGAGTTACGCTCGAGATTACTAGATTACTCTAGCAATCTCTAAAGTTGTTGTTTTTTTGGCATGTCAGGAGCGACTTGAGAAACTGCAAGTCACTTCTGGTGTCAGAGAATTGGCCGTCTGCAAGGACGTTGCCCAGGGGACACCCGGATGTTTTGATGTTTTATCATCCTTGTGGGAGGCTTCTCTCATGTCCCTGAATGGGGAGCTGGAGCTGACAGAGAGAGCTCATCCACGCTCTCCCTGGATTTGAACCTGCGACCTGTCGGTCTTCAGTCCTGTTGGCACAAGGGTTTAACCCACTGCGCCACCGGGGGCTCCTAATCTCTAAAGTGCCATCTACACTACAATATAATGCAGTTTCATAATGCATGTAGATGAAGCCTAGGTTTTCCACTGCTGTTCTATGATAAATGTCTGGTGGCTGTTGAGTGGTACTGGAAGACCTAGAGCAGAGCTTTCCAAACATTTCCTGCTGGTGACAAATGTTTTAGACATGCATCATTTCGTGGCACAGCAATTCAGCTTTACCTGCAAACCAGAGGTTAATCCGACCCCTTATAAGAGATAGGGACACTTATATAAATGGTAATAATGAAATGTATGGGGACACAGCACATTTCCTGAAAACTTTATATTTATATATTTAAAAATATGCTTTATAAGAAAACAACATACATTTCCAAAATGTTTGTCATTCCTCGTTATGTTGGTGTGACACACCTACACAGTGCAGGTGACACACCAACCTGTCGCAACACACAGTTTGGAAAGCTATGACGTAGAGATTCCTAGAGAGAGGTGTTCCCTGGGATTAAAAAATAGCATTTTTATTTGCCATTTTTCAGTTTCATGGGGGTCCTGTGCCCGTAACCCTAGTGAATATAGAGGGCTGACTGTATCCTCCCCCCTTATATGCAGAATCCCAGGTTCGCTATTCACTAATTGAATCCCTTGGTGTTGTTGAATTCTAGTATGCTGTTGGAGCTGATCGGTGTTGGAGTCCAACACAACCTGTTTGACTTAAGGCTGCCTCCCTCCACTGTTTAATAAGAATTTAAAACATTGAATAGGCATCTTGCAACCCTCCACATTCCTCTAGCCCAGCATTCCTCAACTTGGGGTTCAGGAACCCTGAGGGGGGGTTGCGAGGGGAAGTGTCACAGGGGTTGCCAAAGACCATCAGAAAACACAGTTTTTTCAGTTGTTCATGGGAATTCTGTGGGAAGTTTGCCCCAATTCTATCCTTGGTGAGGTTCGGGATGCTCGTTGATTGTGGGTGAACTATAAATCCCAGCAACTATAATTCCCAAATGTCAAGGTCCATTTCCTCCCAAATCTACCAGTGTTCACATTTGGGCATACTGAGTACTTGTCCCAAGTTTGGTCCAGATCCATCATTGTTTGAGTCCATAGTACTCTCTGGATGTAGGTGAGCTACAACTCCAAAACTCAAGGTCAATGTCCACGAGACCCTTCCAGTATTTTCTGTTGGTCATGGGAGTTCTGTGTGCCAAGTTTGGTTCAATTCCATCGTTGGTGGAGTTCAGAATGCTCTTTGATTGTAGATAAACTATAAACCCCGGCAACTACAACTCCCAAATGACAAAATCAATCACCCCCAACCCCACCAGTATTCAAATTTGGGCATATTGAGTATTCATGCCAAGTTTGGTCCAGATCCATCATTGTTTGTGTCCACAGTGCTCTCTGGATATTGGATATTTGTGCCAAATTTGGTCCAGTGAATGAAAATAAATCCTTCATATGAGATATTTATATTAGCATTCATAACAGGAGCAAAATTACAGTTATGATGTAGCAACGAAAATAATTTTATGATTGGTGTTCACAACAATTACCTTGACACAAAATAATATGCTGTGTCCAGGTTGGTTCATCAGGTGCTCTGCTATGAACCAACCTGGACACAGCATATTATTTGAGAACACAGAAGTGCTGGACCACTCTCACAACCACCATGTCAGACTACACAGAGAAGCCACTGAAATCCACAAGCATGTGGACAATTTCAACAACAGAGGGGAAACAAACAGGCACATAAAATCACTCTCAACAAAAGATTCCCCCCAGGCACTTCCAAGCCATTGAATGCTAATCAAGGTGATCAGCTGAAACATTCACACCTAGCCCCAGCGGACAAATGTCCTTTGTCTCACCCTGGTCATTCCACAGATATATAAACCAATTTTTCCTACTTCCAACAGACGTCACTACCTCTGAAGATGCTTGCCATAGATGCAGGCGAAACGTCAGGAGAAAAATTGCCTCCAGAACATGGCCATATAGCCCGGAAAAACCTACAACAACCCAGTGATTCCGGCCATGAAAGCGTTTGACAATACATTGTTATTGTTGTTGTGTGCTTTCAAGTCTTTTCAGACTTAGGTTGACCCTGAGCGAGGGCCGGGTAAATAACCTTGGAGGGCCATATCTGGCCCTCAGGCCTTCGTTTGAAGACCCCTGCTCTAGCCAGTGAGAGGAATGTTTGGAGTTGCGATGGAACAAGGGTTATATGCCAACCCCCCCCCAAAAAGAGAGGGTTGACGCTTTGTTTGGTTGAAGGGAGGAGGGCTCTTCCTCCTGCAATGACACTGAGTGTGCATTTCAGATTTTTTTTTACATCTAAAGCTGTGACTAGTTCCCAGAAGGTGCCATGGAAACCTGTCCGACTGTGTGGGCAAACATAACACATCCATTCAATATCTGAAGATAAGACACCATCCTGATGTTGTTGCTCCTCCGCGCTTCTTTTCCAAATATTTGCATGTCGTAAATGTCACACCTCTGAAGAAACGTCTGTGTTTGCCAAGTGTTGACAGGGAACCAAGCAGAATGAAAAATGGCTCTCTCAGACAAATGCATCGTCTTGGCTTGGGAAAAGGCTCCCTGGAGCTCTGTGGCGGTATCATAATGCTTACACACACACACACACACTGTATGTCAAGGGGATTTATGGTTCCAGGACCACTGAAGACTTGAATCATAGAATCATAGAATCAAAGAGTTGGAAGAGACCTCATGGGCCATCCAGTCCAACCCCCTGCCAAGAAGCAGGAATATTGCATTCAAATCACCCCTGACAGATGGCCATCCAGCCTCTGTTTAAAAGCTTCCAAAGAAGGAGCCTCCACCACACTCCGGGGCAGAGAGTTCCACTGCTAAACGGCTCTCACAGTCAGGAAGTTCTTCCTCATGTTCAGATGGAATCTCCTCTCTTGTAGTTTGAAGCCATTGTTCTGCATCCTAGTCTCCAAGGAAGCAGAAAACAAGCTTGCTCCCTCCTCCCTGTGGCTTCCTCTCACATATTTATACATGGCTATCATATCTCCTCTCAGCCTTCTCTTCTTCAGGCTAAACATGCCCAGCTCCTTAAGCGCTCCTCATAGGGCTTGTTCTCCAGACCCTTGATCATTTTAGTCGCCTCCTCTGGACACATTCCAGCTTGTCAATATCTCTCTTGAATTGTGGTGCCCAGAATTGGACACAATATTCCAGATGTGGTCTAACCAAAATAGAATAGAGGGGTAGCATTACTTCCCTAGATCTAGACACTATGCTCCTATTGATGCAGGCCAAAATCCCATTGGCTTTTTTTGCCGCCACATCACATTGTTGGCTCATGCCTTCTAGCCCTTCATCTAAGTCATTAATAAAGATGTTGAACAGGACCGGGCCCAGGATGGAACCCTGCGGCACTCCACTCGTCACTTCTTTCCAAGATGAAGAGGAAGCATTGGTGAGCACCCTTTGGGTTCGTCCATTTAATCAATTACAGATCCACCTCACCGTAGTTTTGCCTAGCCCACATTGGACTAGTTTCTTGCCAGAAGGTCATGGGGGACCTTGTCGAAGGCCTTACTGAAATCCAGGTACGCTACATCCACGGCATTCCCCGCATCTACCCAGCTTGTAACTCTATCGAAAAAAGAGATCAGATTAGTCTGGCATGACTTGTTTTTGATAAATCCATGTTGACTATTAGCAATGACTGCATTTGTTTCTAAGTGTTTGCAGACCACTTCCTTAACAATCTTTTCCAGAATCTTGCCTGGTATCGACGTGAGGCTGACCGGACGGTAATTGTTTGGGTCATCCTTTTTTTCCCTTCTTGAAGATTGGGACCACATTGGCCCTCCTCCAATCTGCTGGAACTTCTCCCGTTCTCCAAGAACTCCCAAAGATGATTGCCAATGGTTCCGAAATGACTTCCGCTAGTTCCTTCAATACTCTTGGGTGTAGTTGATCTGGCCCTGGGGACTTGAACTCATTTAGAGCGGCCAGGTATTCCTGGACGACTTGTTTCCCAATTTGGGGTTGGATGTCCTCTAATCCCTCATCCACTCCATCTTGCTGAGGTTGAAGAGGCTAGTTGGAGCTACGCAGCACTTTGATTGCAGGACAGTCATTTCCTTCTTCCCGTCATCCAACACAATTGGGTCCCTATATGACCACTGGAAGAGGTATTTTGTACCAAGGATAAGTAGTGAACCTCCAGGTGTTTTGGACTTCTAGAAGCCAAAGGTAGCTTGGCCACTTGGGAATTTATGTTAATCCCACAAACAAACATTACATTTTTATTTATATACTAGCTGTCCCCTGCCATGCGTTGCTGTGGCCCAGTCTGTATATATGTGTTTTGTGTGTGTATATATGCATATATGTGTGTGTATATATGTATGTATGTGGTTTTGTGCATGCGTTATGATGCATTTTTGTTTTTTGGCTTGTTAAGTCTCATCTGATGTGCTTTTCAGTGTTTTTATGAGTGATGGTCACTTGTTGTCCTGATCGATGTATTGTGTCCAAATTTGGTGTCATTTCCTCCAGTGGTTTTTGAGTTATGTTAATCCCATAAACGAACATTACGTTTTTATTTATATAGATGTGGTTTTGTGCATGTGCTGTAGCGTCTTTTGGCTTTTTTTTGCTTTCTAAGTCTCTTCTGCTGTGTTTTTCAGTGTTTTTATGAGTGATGGCCACTCGTTGGCCTGAGAGGTGTCTTGTGTCCAAATTTGATGTCAATTCATCCAGTGGTTTTTGAGTTACGTTAATCCCACAAACTAACATTACATTAGGTTCTTGTGGGTTTTTTCAGGCTATAGGGCCATGTTCTAGAGGCATTTTCTCCTGACGTTTTGCCTGCATCTATGGCAAGCATCCTCAGAGGTAGTGAGGTCTGTTGGAATTAGGACAATGGGTTTATATATCTGTGGAATGGCTGGGGTGGGGCAAAGAGCTCTTCTCTGCTGGAGCTAGGTGTGAATGTTTCAACTGACCACCTTCATTAGCATTTGAAGGCCTGGCTGAGCCTGGGAAAATCTTTTGTTGAGAGGTGTTAAGATGTGCCTGGTTGTTTCCTCTCTGCTGTTTTGCTGTTGTAATTTTAGAGTTTTTTTAATACTGGTAGCCAGATTTTGTTCATTTTCATGGTCTCCTCCTTTCTGTTGAAATTGTCCACATGCTTGTGGATTTCAATGGCTTCTCTGTGTAGTCTGACATGGTGGTTGTGAGAGTGGTCCAGCATTTCTGTGTTCTCAAATAATATGCTGTGTCCAGGTTGGTTCATCAGGTGCTCTGCTATGGCTGACTTCTCTGGTTGAAGTAGTCTGCAGTGCCTTTCATGGTCCTTGATTCGTGTTTGGGCAATGCTGCGTTTGGTGGTCCCTATGTAGACTTGTCCACAGCTGCATGGTATACGGTAGACTCCTGCAGAGGTGAGAGGATCCCTCTTGTCCTTTGCTGAACGTAGCATTTGTTGGATTTTCTTAGTGGGTCTGTAGATTGTTTGTATGTTGTGTTTCCTCATCAGCTTCCCTCTGCAGTCAGTGGTTCCCTTCATGTATGGCAAGAACACTTTTCCTCTGGGTGGATCGTCATCTCGTGGCTTGTTCTTGTTCTTGTAGCTCTTCTGATGTCTGAGGTGGAGTATCCATTGGCCTGGAGAGCCCAATTGAGGTGGTTCAGTTCATCTTGGAGGAGGTGGGCTCCGCAGATTCTTCTTGCACGGTCTGCCAAGGCTTTAATGGTGCTTCTTTTTTGACTTGGGTGATGGTTGGAGTTTTGTTTATTTATATAGAAGACTAGCCATCCCCTGCCATGCATTGCTGTGGCTCAGTCTATGTATATGTGCTTTGTGTGTGTATATATTTGTGTATATGTGTATACATGTGTGTTTAGGTTTATATATGTGGTTTTGTGTGGTCTTTGTGTCATTTGGCAATGTCTTGCCTAAGTGGAAACCGCCCTGAGTCTCTCTTGGAGAGATGGAGCGGTATATAAATAAATTATTGTTATTATTACTATTAGCGCATATGTTGTAATGTCAATTTTTTTTTACTTTTTAAGTCTCATCTGTTGTGTTTTTCAGTGTTTTAAGAGTGGTCAACTTTGTGTCCAACTTTGGTGTCAATTTGTCAAGTGGTTTTTGAGTTATGTGAATCCCACAAATGAACATTACACACACACACATATAGTGTATATATATTATGGGTATAGATGCCATTGCATATAATGGGCCTTCGGCATCCACGGATTTTGATATCCACAGGGGGTCCTGGAACCAAATCCCAGTGGATACTGAAAGCTTTCTGTATTCAGTAAAGCCTGAATAAATTGCAGAGGAAGAAAGACATTAGTCACCTAATGCTAGGCAGAGTGAGATTGGACAGGTTTCCTTAAACTTGTTTCCCATCACTGTCATAATTTATACATACTTATAGGTGCTGAAGGTTAAAGAAATAAGTGGGAAGAAAAAAGGGGGTTGAATCAGTTATTGGGCAGAGGAGGTTTTCAAGAAGTTGTCTCAAGAAAATTCACTGAGATGAAAGCGGGAGAAAAGATGCCTCTCTGCATTTCCAGATACCGGATGTTATTAGGAAGGAATGGGTGAGGATATCTCAAGACAACTTTCTGAAAGAAGAAAGGAACACATAGCACAATTGCAACGTTTCCCAGTGTTGTTCCCTTTGAAAGCGTTAGATGCTATGAATCCCAGAATCCATCATCTGACTCAGAAACTGGAGAACATAAATTTGGGGGAAGTTGCAGAACAGGCACCATGGGGTTTTGTGTCAAGGTAATAAAATAATATCCACAATATCCCTTCTGATCTTTAAGTTACCTAGATTTCTATGTATCATGAACTGGACTCTGGCTTGGAAACTGTTCTGCCACAGCTGAACTGTCAGTCTTTTAGGTGGTGTCACTCTTACTTATTTCTGATTCAAGGGCTTGTCTTCTGAAATCAAACCACTCAGGTCACCAGCAACACAATGTTAGAGGACAGCAGATTCTTCATTTCCTAAGCTTTTCATGTCTGATATAATAGGTTGAGTTTTCCATTTAATTTTAGTTGTTAAATTAAAACTTGCTTTTATATGTTGGTGCGAAGGAGCTCGGGCCCCAAATTCGGTAAGGGAGGTCTCAGGAGAGAGAAGTTACGATTTATTATTTATTATTCTTAATGGTGCCACCAATTTGTGATGTGAGGTAATTTTGGGAGATTGGGCACACTGAACGCAGAATTAATGGAGATGAGGCAGTCTTAAAATCAAAGAGAACAAGTTTATTTTGAAACAAAGCGTATGGTTGCAGTTTGGTGATAAACTTGGAAAATACTTGGAGAACGTTACATATAACTTGGTTGCGATACAGTTCAGTCTTCTGATGTTACAACTTATAAATAACCTTTGCTGTGGTGAAGCACTTTATTAAACAATGGTTCCTGAGGTGAATAGTCTTCCTGTTTGACCCTTCCGTGATCAAACCTCAGATCTCTAGTTCACTTTTAACTAGTGATCTAAACGAGCTTCTATTAGTCTTCTCTAACTAATAAAACTAATAAGGTTTCCCCTTCAGCCTTCCCGAACTGAAGAAACCTCCGACTATTCACAAACACTGCTTCTCTACTTCCCACTCTCTCTCTCTCTCAACTCTTCACTTCCCTGAGCCTAAACCTAACTCTTCATTCCTCTGAGCCTCAACCCTGACTCTTCATGACTGTGCACTCTTCTGAGCCTAAACCCTAACTCTTCATGACTCTTCACTCCTCTGAGCATAAAACCTAACTCTTCATGACTCTTCACTCCTCTGAGCATAAAACCTAACTCTTCATGACTCTTCACTCCTCTGAGCATAAAACCTAACTAACTTTTTAACTGTCGCTTTTCAAAACTCCCCTCTCTAAGCTCCTCCCACTTCTCTACAGCATTGTTTCCATGGTAACACACTCCTCACAGCTAGGCCGCTCCAGCATTAGCATCGTTTCCATGGTAACACACTCCTCACAGCTAGGCCGCTCCAGCATTAGGGCAACCAGTGTAAACACAAATACAGTTATAATAATATCATTTACAATCAATACAGTTTATAATCATATCATTTACAATCAACTTCTGTACAGTTGGATTGTCAATTTTGATACAATGTGTGTATTGTTGTTATGTTTAGGCATTGAATGTTTTGCATTTTATGATTGGAATCTGCCCTGAGTCCCTTTGGGGACATAGGGTGGAATATAAATAAATTATTATTATTATTACCCTTACCCATAGCGATTATTATTACTACCCTTACCCACAGCGATACCTGGGTTATTAGCTTGGGAACCCAGCGATACCTGGGTTATTTGAAAAGGGCATTTGTCACCTGGGTTCAGTTCTCTCTGAAGAAGGGTGAACTACAACTCCCATATGCCAAGGTCAATCATGGCCAAACCCTGCCTGTATGTGCATTTGGCCATGTTGGGTCTGTGTGCCAAGTTTGGTCCAGGGCCGACATCGGCAGGGTTCAGGTCTCTCTGGATAAGGGTGAACTACAACTCCCAGATCTAAGGTCAGTCACCCTTAAACCCCACCTGTATGCACAGTTTGCCATGTTGGGTATGTGTGCCGAGTTTGGTCCAGATCTAACGTTGGCTGGGGTCAATGTTCTCTGGATAAAGGTGAACTACAGCTCCCAGATCCAAGGTCATTCACCCTTAAACCCCACCTGTATGAACAGTTGGCCACGTTGGGTCTGTGTGCCAATTTGGTCCAGAGCTGATGTTGGCTCTCTGGATAAAGCTGAACTACAGCTCCCATGTGCCAAGGGCAATCATTGCCAAACCTGGCCTGTATGCAGAATGGGTAATGTTGCGCCTGTGTGCCAAGTTTGGTCCAGAGTCAATGTCGGTTGGGTTCAGTGCTCTCTGGATAAAGGTGAACTATAACTCCCATGTGCCAAGTGCAGTCACCCCCAAACCAGACCTGTATGAATAGTGGGTCATGTTTGGTCTGTGTGCCAAGTTTGGTTCAGAACTCACGTCAGCTGAGTTCAGGACTCTCTGCTTAAGGGTGAACTGCAACTCCCAGATCCAAAGGAGAGAGAGAAAAGGGGAGGGAAGGTTGGCCACAGCAACGCTAACAGACCAATGAGTGTCTGTTAGCGTTACCCCCCCCATAACCCCCCCAAAAAAACAGTGGAAAGGACTTAAAACCCCCAAAAGATAAATGACGAAAAGATAAAATGACATACAGAAAAAGGAAGAAGAGGGAGGAGGGAGGGGGAGAGGAAGGAGGGAGGGAGGGAAGGAAGGAAGGAGAGAAAGAAGGAAGAAAAGGAAGCATGGAAGCAAAGAGCAAAGGAAGGAAGGAAAGAGGTAGAGAAGGAAGAAAGGAGAGAAAGAGGAAAAGAAGAGGGATGGAAAGAAATGGGTAGAGAAAGAAGGAAGGAGAGAACGAAAGGAAAAGAAAAGGAAGGCAAAGAGGGAGCGAAGGAAGAAGAGAAAGAAAGAGGGAGGGAAGGAAGGAAAGACAAAAGGAAGGATGGAAGCAAAAAGCAAAGGAAGGAAAGAGGCAGAGAAGGAAGAAAGAGAAAGGGAAGGAAAAGAAAAAGGGAGGAAGGAAAGAGGTAGAGAAGGAAGGAAGGAGAGAAGGAAAGAAAAAAAGGGAAGGAGGGAAAGAAGGAGAGAAAGAAGGAGGGAAGGTTGGCCACAGCAGCACGTGGAGGGTACAGCTAGTGCCTAATAAGTAGTACTCCGGTTTTCTTGGGGAAGTCATTTTAAGTATTTTTTTTGTAATTCATGATGTATCATTTTCCAATACTTTGTGGCCTCTTTGCAAGACCACCACATATGAAAGAAGCTCCCTTCGTGATCATGGCATTTCCAGGAAAGGAAACAAAGTAGTTTTTGATAGTTTGCCCCATTGAACAGAGTGGAGCTTCTCTCTGAGTGAGCATGCCTTGGACTTCACTGTGGGTTTTCTGCTTTTTCAGAAACATCTTCTCTGGTCCATTTTCCTCTCTGCTTTCCTCAGCTGTCCTGGTTGTTGCTTTGCTTCACAAAAAACCCCATTGCAATCTGTTAATTGCCAAGCAAGCAAGCAAGCAAGCAAGCAAGCTTTCCTTCCTGGGTCTCCCGTGAACTGTGAAAACAACCAGATGAGATAATATATCTGTCAGATCAGCAGAGAGGGGACAATTCATCTTGGAGAGAAGGGAGGGTGTGTGTGAGAGAGAGTGAGATCCCATTTGCTGTGGCTTCTGGAACTGCTGTTGCAATGTCGGGAAGGAGTAACTGGCCCAGGCAAAGTTACAAGATACTATGGCCTCTTTGCAACCAAGCACAAGGGATCCTGGGTTGGCCCATATGGACTAGAGCAGTGTGAGGATTCTATATGCTCCTCCATAAATTGTGAAAGTGGAGCATAATCCCATAATTGTCTAGAACAGTGGTACTTAGTCTTTGGTCCTCCAGATGTTTGCATTTCAACTCCCAGAATTTCTGAACATTGCCAATCATGGCAGGGAAATTAAGTTCAAAAGATCTAGAAGACCAAAGAGTGGGAACCACTGACCTAAAGTAAAAGGGCTTGTTTTGCTCTGTATTTCGTCTGAGAGTCAGAGCTCAGAAAAGGTTACTTTGTAGGATTTTAACCCTTGGAATCCAGGATTTGTAGTGTTGTTTTGTTCAAGTTCTGCTGGAAATCCAATGGTGTCAAAAGTCATGGCCCTGTGATCTATACGTCCAATGGATCTCAAGGAGAAGATAGATTTTAGTAGCATGAGGCGGGGATGCAAAGTGCTCTTAGTCACTTCTCAACTTTGAATTGGGCCAAAATCCTCAAGTGGGCAGATAGTTTTTATCCAAGGTGGCTGGAGATATTGTTGGATGTCTACTCCCCGACCAGCATTTCTCAACCTGGGGGCCGGGACCCCTGGTGGGGGGATTGCGTGACCCCTGAGGGGATCGCAAGGGGGTGTCAGAGGGGTCACCAAAGACCATCAGAAAACACAGTATTTTCGGTTGGTTATGGGGGTTCTGTGTGGGAAGGCCCAATTCTATCGTTGATGGGGGTTCAGAATGCTCTTTAATTGTAGAACTATCAATCCCAGCAACTACAACTGCCAAATGTCAGTGTCTATTTTCCCCAAACTCTACCAGTGTTCACATTTGGGCATATAGAGTATTCATGTCAAGTTTGGTCCAAATCCATCATTGTTTGAGTCCACAGTGCTCTCTGAATGTAGGTGAACTACAACTCCAAAACCCAAGTTCAGTGCCCACCAAACCCTTCCAGTATTTTCTGTTTGTCACGGGAGTTCTGTGTACCAAGTTTGGTTCGATTCCATCGTTAGTGGAGTTCAGAAGGCTCTTCGATTGTAGGTGAACTATAAATCCCAGCAACAATTGTTGTATGCAACAGTGTATGCAACAATGTTACATATTGCTGAAGGCATCAAATGACTGCTTGGTTGTAAAGCCACCCTGATTCACCTTTGGGTTAGATAAAGGCAGGGTAAAAATGTCATAAATAAATAAATCTAAGTTGTTAATAAATATCCTGAACAGAACCGGGCCCAGGATGGAACCCTGTGGGTGGCATTCCACCATTTCCGCAAAGCAGTTGCTCCACTCCGAACTCAAGAACGGAAAAGGGAATGTTGGTGGGCAGGAAAAGAGATTTAAAGATGGGCTCAAAGCCAACCTTAAAAACTCTGGCATAGACATTGAGAACATAGACATTGTGGGTGGCATTCCACCATTTCCGCTACCTTGGCATCCACCTCTCCATCAAAGTCAACATGGACACAGAAATACAACACCGCCTGAGCTCTGCGAGTGCAGTATTTTGCCGAATGAAGCAGAGAGTGTTTGAGGACCGGGACATCCGTAGGGATACCAAGGTGCTTGTTTATCAAGCGATTGTCCTCCCAACCCTGCTATATGCCTGCGAAAAGTGGACTGACTACAGATGTCACATGCAACTCCTGGAACGATTCCATTAGTACTGCCTCCAGAAAATCCTGCAAATCTCTTAGGAAGACAAGCGGACAAATGTCAGCGTGCTAGAAGAAGCAAAGATCACCAGCATTGAAGCGATGGTCCTCCGCCATCAACTCTGCTGGACCGACCACGTTGTCTAGATGCCCGACCACTGTCTCCCAAAGCAGTTGCTTTACTCCGAATTCAAGACTGAAAAACGGAATGTTGGTGGACAGGAAAAGAGATTTAAAGATGTGCTCAAAGCCAACCTTAAAAACTCTGGCATAGACCCGGAGAACTGGGAAGCCCTGGCCCTTGAGCACTCCAGCTGGAAGTCAGCTGTGACCAGCAGTGCTGCAGAATTTGAAGAGGCACGAATGGAGGGTGAAAGAGAGAAATGTGCCAAGAGGAAGGCGCATCAAACCAACCCCTACCGAGACCGCCTTCCACCTGGAAACCAATGCCCTCACTGTGGGAGAATATGCAGGTCAAGAATAGGGCTCCACAGTCACCTACAGATCCACAAGAATACTGATCCTGGAAGACAATCCTACTTGTCCAATGAGGGATCGCCTAAGTAAGTAAGAATAGCGGGGACGAGGGACAGGGCCTTCTCGGTGGTGGCCCCTCGCTTGTGGAATGCACTCCCCGGGGAGATTAGGTCATCAACATCCCTCCTCTCCTTTCAGAAGGAAGTTAAAAACCTGGATATGGGACCAGGCCTTCTGGTAAACTGGCAGATGGATAACAGACAAGGACGACCAGAGTAGGAAAGGACAATGACAATGATGGATGAACTATGGATTTATGAATTGGCGAACATTGACCATAAGATGATTTTATTGCTGCTATTGTATTGATTTGATTGTTTTTAATTAGTTATAACTGTTGTCGCTATATTGTAATTTGTGCACTGTATTTTGTGAATTGTTGGGCATCGAATTGTGTCTTTTGTAAGCCGCCCTGAGTCTCTCTTAGGGGGTTGAGAAGGGCGGGGTAGAAGCACTCCAAATAAATGAAATAAGGTGGCATTCCACTCATTACTTCTTAACCAGTTACAGATTCACCTACCTGTAGTTTTGCCTAGCCCATTTGACTAGTTTGCTTGCCAGAAGGTCATGGAGAACCTTTTCAAAGGAAGGTCTTCCTGAAATCCAGATATGCTTCATCCATGGCGTTCCCTGCATCTACTCATCTTGTAGCTCTCTTGAAAAAAGAGATCAGATTAGTCAGATTGAGCAAAGAGGACCCCATTTGGGGTCAGGACCCACCGTTTAAGAAGCAGAGCCCTAGAGAATACTGGCAACGTCTCCTTGTGTCTATTTTGGGTTTCCCCCTCATCCTCCCAGGCATTCATGAAAGAGAAGTCTGAAGTGAAAGGGTTTTATTTCCTTCGCATGACGGAGGTATCGGGAGAAGCCGAGCAGAGCTGCTTGCGGCTTCATGCATTATTAAACAGGTCCTTGCCCCGTCTCATGCAATGCGCCACCGGCTCAGTAATTGCCTTCCTGAGAAAGAAAAAGAAACTGCATTTTGGGGGTGGTGTGCACGGGCTTTTCCTTTCGTTCTGGTTGGGTGCCCACTTTGCTGGACTTCACCTTTGATTTCAACGCTCAGCCTCCCTCTGTCCTTCTAACCTCCTGCCTCCCAGGTCGCCACTTTCTCATTCATTGTAGGCAGAGTGTTTTCCTTCAGGCCAAGAAGAGTTGGTATAGCGAAGGATGAGTTTGTCCAAGTGAAGGAGTCTTGATGTGCAAGGGACCGCGCGGTGCACACAACGCTTAATACGAATGCTGCGTGCTTGAATTGGTTTCGTCGGCAGATAGATTGGCAATGGGACCGTTTTAATTGATGAGAGGCTTGAATGAAAAGGCATTTCTGAACATCAAGGTTAAAGACCGTTAATAGAGACAAGAAGGATCTAACTGTTTTTAAAGCTATAGTAGAGCTGAATTTAGGAGCACAGGACCAGTGCAAAAACTGCAAATAATAAAATTGCTTTGTTGAAGGCTTTCATGGCCGGAATCACTGGTTTGTTGTAGGTTTTTTCGGGCTGTATGGCCATGGTCTAGAGCAGTGTTTCTCAACCTGGGGGTCGGGACCGCTGAGGGGGTCGCGAGGGGGTGTCAGAGGGGTTGACAAAGACCATCAGAAAACACAGTATTTTCTGATGGTCATGGGGATTCCATGTGGGAAGTTTGAGCCAATTCTATCATTGATGGAGTTCAGAATGTTCTTTGATTGTAATGAACTATAAATTCCAGCAACTACAACTCCCAAATGTCAAGATCTATTTTCCCCAGACTCCACCAGTGTTCACATTTGGGCATATTGAGTTTTCATGCCAAGTTTGGTCCAGATCTACCATTGCATGAGTCCACAGTGCTCTCTGTATATAGGTGAACTACAACTCCCAAACTGAAGGTCAATGCCCATCAAACCCTTCCAGTGTTTTCCATTGGTCATGGGAGCCAAGTTTGGTTCAAATCCATCGCTGGTAGAGTTCAGAATGCTCTTTGATTATAAGTAAACTATAAATCCCAGCAACTACAATTCCCAAATTACAAAATCAATCCTCCCCTAACCCCACTAGCATTCACATTTGGGTGTATTGGGTATTTGTGCCCAGTTTGGTCCAGTGAATGAAAATGCATCCTGCATATCAGATATTTACATTATGATTTAAAACAGTAGTAAAATGACTGTTATGAAGTAGCAACGAAAACAATATTATGGTTGGGGGTCACCACAACATGAGGGACTGTATTAAGGGGTCACGGCATTAGGAAGGTTGAGAACCATTGGTCTAGAGGCATTCTCTCCTGACGTTTCACCTGCACTTTGGCAAGCCTTCCAGGTTGTTACCTCACTACCTCTGAGGATGCTTGCCAAAGTGCAGGCGAAACGTCAGGAGAGAATGCCTCTAGACCATAGCCATACAGCCTGAAAAAACCTACAACAAACCAATAAAATTGCTATTTAAAAAATCTTTCTAGGAATTATTATTATTATTATTATTATTATTATTATTATTATTATTATTTACTAGCTGTACCCGCCACGTGTTGCTGCGGCCAACCTTACCTCCCTCTTTCTCTCCTCTTCTTTCTCTCTTCCTTCCCTTTTTTTTTCTTCTCTCCTTCCTTCCTTCCTTCCTTCCTTCTTCCTTCCTTTCTTCCTTCCTTCTTCCTTCCTTCCTTCCTTTTTCCTCTTCCCTTCTCCCCCCTTTTCTTTCCTTCCTCTTTCTCTCCTTCTCCTTCTCTACCTATTCTTGGACTGCAACTCCCAGCAGTCCTCCTGATCAATCAATCTATCTACCTACCTATCCATCTCTACCTACCTACCTATTTTATCTATCTGGAGGAGGTCTGGGAGTTGCAGTCCAGGAATAGGCAATTGGAGGTATGCAGGGATTGGGATGCTCACAAAGAAATCCAAGGAGAAGAAAGCTTTCAGCTTGGAAGCAGTGCATTTGGATCATCTTCCTTTCCTAAAGGGCCTGGTCTAGGGGATGCTGGGAACTGTAGTCCAGAAGAGAGTGTGGATATGCTATTGTGTGTTTTGTTTGCCAGGGGGAGTCATTTTGCACATGCGCTGTAGCATCTTTTTGCTTTTTTTTTTTTGCTTTTGAAGTCCCTTCTGCTGTGTTTTTCAGTGTTTTATGAGTGATGGTCACTTGTTGGCCTGATAGGTGTATTGTGTCCAAATTTGGTGTCAATTTGTCCAGTGGTTTTTGAGTTCTGTTAATCCCACAAACGGACATTACATTTTTATTTATATAGATATTCTGCTTTTTCTCTCCATAAGGAGACTCAAAGTGGCAAACATTAAATTAGTGTTTCCCAACCTGGGGGTTGGGACCCACGGGTGGGGGGGGGGGTCGCGAGGGGTGTTTCAGAGGGGTCACCAAAGACCATCAGAAAACACATATTTCTGATGGTCTCAGGAACCTTTTTGGCAGATAAGGCTGAAGATCTCTCTGCTTGTCCTTCTCTTCCTTTTTGGTGTTGGTGAACTACAACTCACAGAATTCAAAAACAGCCCCCCCCCAACCCCACCAGTATTCATTGTTGGCCATGTAGGTAGTGTCCATTGTGGACAGAGTTCAGAATGCTCTTTGGTTGTAGGTGAACTATAAATCCCAGCAACTACAATTCCCAAATGTCAAGGTCTATTTTCCCAAACCCCACAGTGTTCACATTTGGGCATATTGAGTATTCATGCCAAGTTTGGTCCAGATCCATCATTGTTTGAGTCCACAGTGCTCTCTGGATGTAGGTGAACTACAACTCCAAAATTCAAGGTCAATGCTCACCAAAACCCTCCCAGTATTTTCTCTTGGTCATGGGAGTTCTGTGTGTCAAATTTGGTTCAATTACATCATTGGTGGAGTTCAGAATGCTCTTTGATTGTAGGTGAACTATAAATCCCAGCAACTACAACTTCCAAATGACAACATCAATCCCCCCCACCAACCCCACCAGTATTCAGATTTGGGCATATCGGGTATTTGTGCTAGATTTGGTCCAATGAATGGAAATACATCATGCATATCAGATATTTACATTACAATTCATTACAGTAGCACAATTACAGTTCTGAAGTAGCACCAGAAATAATGTTATGGTTGGGGGTCACCACAGCATGAGGAACTGTATTAAGGGGTTGCGGCATTAGGAAGGTTGAGAAACACTGCATGAAATGCATTACAATACAGTTTAAAATATACAAATTTTCCAATATTAAAATGATATTAAACATCATTAGTATTAAAAACAATTCGGATTAAATCCATAAAAACATAAAAAAATTGCTAGGGCCTCAGGTACAATTTCCACCAGATATTGATAATAGAATTGCATTTTTTAATGTGTCAGGAGTGACTTGAGAAACTGCAAGTCACTTCTGGTGTAAGAGAATTGGCCATCTGCAAGGACGTTGTCCAGGGGATGCCCGGATGTTTTGATGTTTTACTATCCTTGTGGGAGGCTTCTCTCATGTCCCTGCATGGGGAGCTGGAGCCGACAGAGAGAGCTCATCCGCGCTCTCCTCGGATTAGAACCTCCGACCTATCGGTCTTCAGTCCTGCTGGCTCAAGGATTTAACCCATTGTGCCACTGGGGGCTCCTATAGAATTGCATTGAAGGATCTAGAAATTCCTAGAGCATGACTATACTGTATAGTCAACTTCCAGCAGAATGTAAAGGCATCGAATGTTTGCCTATGTATGCATAGGGAAGAAGGATGGAATATAAATAAAGTGTATTATTATTATCCCAAGGGTAGAGCCTTGCTGGTAGGTCCGTAAGTGACTTTAAAGACATATTCTGGTCTTTCTTTCGCAGTGAGGATCATAGAATCATAGAATTAAAGAGTTGGAAGAGACCTCATTGGCCATCCAGTCCAACCCCCTGCCAAGAAGCAGGAATATTGCATTCAAATCACCCCTGACAGATGGCCATCCAGCCTGTTTAAAAGCTTCCAAAGAAGGAGCCTTCACCACACTCCGGGGCAGAGAGTTCCACTGCTAAACGGCTCTCACAGTCAGGAAGTTCTTCCTCATGTTCAGATGGAATCTCCTTTCTTGTAGTTTGAAGCCATTGTTTCGCGTCCTAGTCTCCAGGGAAGCAGAAAACAAGCTTGCTCCCTCCTCCCTGTGGCTTCCTCTCACATATTTATACATGGCTATCATATCTCCTCTCAGCCTTCTCTTCTTCAGGCTAAACATGCCCAGCTCCTTAAGTCGCTCCGCATAGGGCTTGTTCTCCAGACCCTTGATCATTTTAGTCGCCCTCCTCTGGAGATACATTTCCAGATGGGAGTTGGTCCTGACAATGGTTTGCTTGATGCGTCTTCCTCTTGGCACATTTCACCCTCAATGGCTCTTCAAAGTTGATATCACTGTTGGTAGCATCTGACCTCCAGTGAGAACGACTCAAGGGTCAAGACTTCCCAGTCCTTGGTGTTTATGCCACATTTTAAAAGGTTTAACCCATCTTTCCAATCTCTTTTCAATCTTCCCTATTGGCTGTGCTGTAGAGGACAGGTGGAATGTGCAGTGCAAGATGTGGAGGGTTGCACTTAGCTCCTGTCTGCCCTGGAATAATTTGCAACTTTTACTTTATTGGTATGCCTTCATTTCCTCTCTGGATCCTCGCTCTGATGAAAAAAAGAGAGAGATGCAAGCACGCTGATAGCAGGGTGAGAACATTTCTGCAGCGCCACCGTAAGAATGCCGAGTGGGGAGCGGGATGGAGGGTGTCATTAATAAAAACATCTGCATCTCAATGCATATCTTAGTCCATTAGGTCCAGCCACGCTTGGCAGCACATTTTTCATATCTGTCTATCTTCGCACGAGAGGCCCAAGCGGAGGCTAAGGCGCGCTATTGCAAAACGGGAAATGAGTAATTGTCTTGCCGAGAGCCGGGATGGACGGTGACGCTGCGATGTGAATAGAGAGATGCTGCTTGCGACTATGCTGCGTGCGTTAGGAAACAGCTGCCAGATCAACACCGTCAAAATGAGCGAAGTGCTTTGTATTGTTTGCAGGCTTTTCTGACAACTGTGTGGCCGGCCATTCCCACTTTATAACTGTTGATTGATTCCAAGCCCACCTTGAACATAGAGTCTATGGTTGTCCTGTTGGATACCTGCTTCTAAAGAATCGTAGAATCATAGAGTTGAAAGAGACCTCATGGGCCATCTAGTCCATACTACTGTTTGTAACGTTGCTCACAGACTCTACTACAGACTCGGAACGGCTTCCAAACAGGCAACAAGCATGATATATGTATTGTGATTTACATATACACATACATATTGTGATTTTGTGAGAATGATTTACAAAGTTGTATGATTGTTTCGGCGGTGACCAGTGGAGCATTCGTACAATTAAAACTTGTACGCCAGCTGCTCCCGTACCTTGGGAAGTCTGACTTGGCCACCGTAGTCCACGCAGTGGTTACATCCCGTATAGACTACTGCAACGCTCTCTACGTGGGGTTGCCTATGTGCTCGGAAGCTACAAATGGTCCAACGATCGGCAGCCAGGTTGTTAACAGGAGCGGCACTCAGGGAGCACACCACTCCTCTGTTGCGCCAGCTCCACTGGCTGCCAATCTGCTACCGGGCACAGTTCAAAGTGCTGGCTTTAGCCTTTAAAGCCCTAAACGGTTCTGGCCCGACCTATCTGTCCGAACGCATCACCCCCTATGAACCAGTTAGGACATTAAGATCGTCCGGGGAGGCCCTGCTCTCGATCCCGCCAGCCTCACAAGCACGGCTGGCGGGGACGAGAGACAGGGCCTTCTCAGTGGTGGCCCCTCGGCTGTGGAACGCCCTTCCCGCAGATATTAGATCGGCCCCCTCCCTGCTGGCGTTCAGGAGAAGAGTGAAGACCTGGCTCTTTGAACAGGCATTTAATTAAGCAGTGCAATTAATTGATTGATCTTGGAACTTGGAATAATGGACGAGGAGATCGGATTATGACTTTCCTGATGAGACGTGATGGATTAGTTATATGGATGTATTGATGTTATATTGATGTAGTTGCCTTAGTTACTGTTTTAATTGCTAATGTTGTGCACTTTGTATATTGGTTTGCTTGTAAACCGCACTGAGTCGCCTACGGGCTGAGAGAGTGTGGTATACAAATAAAGTAAGTAAATAAATAAATAAATAAATAAGTTGTTGCAATACATAGATAGATAGGAATCCCTCAGTCTTCCAGCATGAGTTGATGGTCAACATCCACTGGAGGTACATCATAGAGTTGTGATGGAGGACCTAAAGATTATTTCAAATTTTAAAAAAGGGACCTTTTTTGGATATGTGCTCTTACCACTTTTGCAGGGATCCATATGAATGTAGAGAGTCTATTGTATGTCCTGCCATTTCCCCCCCAACGATGGCACTCTCATTTTTTTGTGCTGAAGAGAAGCAGATTTGAAACCCATTTGGAAATGGGTCAGGACGAAGCTGAGATCAAAGCAATTAGAAACACGGAGACACCGAAATGGATGGATTTTCCATCCCTAATTGTGACATAATTGGTCTGAGTGGACCATGTGCATTTTGAATGGAATGGCCTCGAGTTCAAATGAGGGCGAGTCTGAAAATGGCAAAGAAGAAAAGACTGATGCCAAGAAGCAAAAAAAGCAGCAGTGAGGAAGTGTGATGGGGAAATAGTAAAGAAGTGTCAACGAGTCCTGGAATAAAGCTTTCACGGTACTATTTAAACTGATACAAGTTTACTACAGGCAATCTCCAAGTTACGAACAAGATAGATTCTGTAGGTTTGTTCTTAAGTTGAATTTGCATATAAGTCAGAACAAGTGTAAGTCCAGCTATCTATATAGCCCGATATTCAGAGACGAACCACAGACATAATAATATGGCTCAAGAGCAGTACATGTGAAAAAGATCTTTGAATCTTCTTAGACAAACATGAGCCAAAATGTGATGTGGTGGCAAAAAGAAAGCAAAGGGATTTTGGCCTGCAACAATAGGAGTATAGTGCCTAGATCCAGGGAAGTCATGCTACCCCTATATTCTGCTTTGGTTAGACCACACCTGGAATATTGTGTCCAATTCTGGGCACCACAATTCAAGAGAGATATTGACAAGTTGGAATGTGTTCAGAGGAGGGCGACTAAAATGATCAAGGGTCTGGAGAACAAGCCCTATGAGGAGCGGCTTAAAGAGCTGGGCATGTTTAGCCTGAAGAAAAGAAGGCTGAGAGGAGACATGATAGCCATGTATAAATATGTGAGAGGAAGTTATATGGAGGAGGGAGCGAACTTGTTTTCGCCGTGCCCTGGAGACTAGGACGCAGAGCAATGGCTTCAAACTACAAGAAAGGAGATTCCATCTGAACATTAGGAAGAACTTCCTGACTGTGAAAGCCGTTCAGCAGTGGAACTCTCTACCCTGGAGTGTGGTGGAGGCTCCTTCTTTGGAAGCTTTTAAATAGAGACTGGATGGCCATCTGTCGGCGGTGCTTTGAATGCAATTTTCCTGTTTCTTGGCAGGGGGTTGGACTGGATGGCCCATGAGGTCTCTTCCAACTCTATGATTCTATGATTCTAATACATATAAATAATAATAATAATAATAATAATAATAATAATAATAATAATAATTTTAAAAAATCTAATATCTTAGGCTCTTTGGAAGAGCCCGATAATCAGAGATGAATCCCAGGCACTTGGACCTAATGTACATTTGTGCTCTGATGTTATGTACATAGAGGATAACAACAACAATAGCAACAACAACAACGATATATGTCTCTAATAATAATAATAATAATAATAATAATAATATCTCTAATATCCCAGGCCCATGTGAAGACCCTGATATTCAGGGATGAACCCCAGACACTTAAATCCAATGTGCATGTGTGCTGTGTTGTTATGTACATAGAAAATAATAATAATAATAATAATAATAATAATAATAATAATAAATCTCTAATAATAATAATGGAGCCCCTGGTGGTGCAGTGGGTTAAACCGTTGAGCTGCTGAACTTGCTTACCAAAAGGTTGCAGGTTTGAATCCGGGGAGCGGCATGAGCTCCCTCTGTTAGGCCTAGCTTCTGCCAACCTAGCAGTTCGAAAACATGCACATGTGAGTAGATCAATAGGTACCCCTCCGGCAGGAAGGTAACAGCGTGCCATGCATTCATGCCGGCTACATGACCTTGGCGTTGTCTATGGAAAACGCTGGCTCTTTGGCTTAGAAATGGAGATGAGCACTAACCCCCAGAGTTGGACACGACTGGACTTAACGTCAGGGGATAAACCTTTACCTTGACTACTACTAATAATAATGCCTCTAATATTCTAGGTTCTTGGGAAGAGCTCTATATTCAGAGACAAATCACAGACACATGAACCTAAAGTGTATGTGTGCTGTGTTCTTATGTACATGTAAAATAAATAATAATAATAATAATAATAATAATAATTATTATTATTATTATTTTGTACAAGACACACCATTTTACTGTGCAATTGCATATAATGGGACTTGAGCATCCATGGATTTGGGTATCCATGGGAAGCCCCAAGAAACATAGTCCAATGGATACCCAAAGACCCGGTGTGTGAGATTTCATGAATACGAATTGTGCCAGAAAATATTCAGGGGTAGTTCTTGTGGGTTTTTTCGGGCTATATGGCCATGTTCTAGAGGCATTTCTCCTGACGTTTCGCCTGCATCTATGGCAAGCATCCTCAGAGGTGAGGTCTGCTGGAACTGGGGAAAAAAGGGGTTTATATATCTGTGGAATGACCAGGGTGAGACAAAGGGCTTTTGTAAGTTGGGCTAGGTGTGAATCTTTCAACTGACCACCTTGATTAGCATACAATGGGCTGACTGTGCCTGGAGCAAACTCTTCTTGAAAGGTGATTAGATGTCCCTGCCTGTTTTTCTCTGCTGTTTTGCTGTTGCAATTTTAGATTTTTTTTAATACTGGTAGCCAGATTTTGTTCATTTTCATGGTTTCTTCCTTTCTGTTGAAATTGTCCACATGTTTGTGGATTTCAATGGCTTCTCTGTGTAGTCTGACATGGTGGTTGTGAGAGTGGTCCAGCATTTTTGTGTTCTCAAATAAAATGCTGTGTCCAGGTTGGTTCATCAGGTGCTCTGCTATGGCTGATTTCTCTGGTTGGAGTAGTCTGCAGTGCCTTTCATGTTCCTGGATTCTTGTTTGGGCGCTACGTTTGGTGGTCCCTATGTAGACTTGTCCACAGCTGCATGGTATACGGTAGACTCCTGCAGAGGTGAGAGGATCCCTCTTGTCCTTTGCTGAACGTAGCATTTGTTGGATTTTCTTGGTGGGTTGTAGATTGTTTGTATGTTGTGTTTCCTCATCAGCTTCCCTATGCGGTCAGTGGTTCCCTTGATGTATGGCAGGAACACTTTTCCTCTGGGTGGATCTTCATCTTTACTCTCGTGGCTTGTTCTTGGTCTTGCAGCTCTTCTGATGTCTGAGGTGGAGTATCCATTGGCCTGGAGAGCCCAGTTGAGGTGGTTCAGTTCATCTTGGAGGAGGTGGGGTTCGCAGATTCTTTTTGCACGGTCTGCCAAGGCTTTAATGGTGCTTCTTTTTTGACTTGGGTGATGGTTGGAGTTTTTATGTAGATATCTATCTGTGTGTGTGGGTTTTCTGTAAACGGTGTGACCCAATTGTTGATCTGGTTTACGGAATGACTAGGACATCTAGAAAAGGCAGTCTTCCTTCATTTTCTTTTTCCATGGTGAATTGGATGTTTGGGTGGATGCTGTTAAGATGTCCAGGAACCTGTTGAGTTCTTCTTCTCCATGGCTCCAAATGGTGAAAGTGTCATCCACATATCTGAACCATATAGTGGGCTTTTTGGTTGCTGTTTCAAGAGCTTGTTTTTCAAAGTGTTCCATGTAGAAGTTAGCTATGACTGGGCTGAGAGGGCTCCCCATAGCTGAGAGGGCTCCCCATTTTCAGGGGTACTTTGCCTTGAAAGGGATCTTAGGAGATCCTAGTGGATACTGAGATATTGACAATCAGAATCGGGAAAGCCGTTTCTGTGCAATCCCTGGCAAGTCCTCTTCCTGCCCATTGTGTTTCTCTTTTTGGCAGTGAGGATTGCTTGCATAGCAGCTGGTGCCTCGGAAATGAGAAACCCGTCAGATTTGCCTACCTTCTGTCCGGCCACCTGCAGGAATCTGAGTCGGCATTAAGAGCCGCCATATGGCTTTTTAATGAAAACATCACTTCCAGTAGGTTTGCTCCAGGATTTCTCTCTGTGTTGCACTCCGGGTGGATCAAATCAAAAAGTACTAATCTCCCAACAAGGGGAAGGCAAGGCCTGATTAAAGGGGGCTGACCTGTTGTCGGAGGAAGGGAGGATTTCTGAGATGAGCGTTTCTTCAGCCCGAGACCGAATCTTAATACTTTTGAACCTTCTAATGGGGTGAGGTTGGGCGCAGATGGATTGCCTTCTGCCGAAGCTGCTCAGTGAAGTCCGCCTCATTTCCTTCTGTGTGGCAGAGTATTATGCTTAAAGAAGCTAAGCCTTGGAGGCCTCAAGGATTTCCTCCTTGAATTGGGCTTGGGAAAGTTATTTGTTGGGGACTACAATTTCCCATTGCTAGCATAGCCATGGCAAGATCCTGCAGGGGACTATAACTCCCAGATTGTCCAGCTAACACAGGCATGGGCCAACTTGGGCCCTCCAGGTGTTTTGGACTTCAACTTCCACAATTCCTGACAGCCAGTAGGCTATTAGGAATTGTGGGTGTTGAAGTCCAAAACACCTGGAGGGCCCAAGTTGGTCCATGCGTGAGCTAACATGATTTTATATTTATCGTATCAGAAGCGAACTGTAATGTATTTAAATACAATGTATTTAAAAAAACACAAAGTTTAAAAAAACTTGGCATTATACTAAATGTCCTTTGACCAGAAGCTGGTGTTGCTATAAGAAGGTCCTCCATTATGCATGTGGCAGGACACAGACAGCATTGTAATAGGTGGTCAGTGGTTTGCTCTTCTCCATTCTCACATGTCGTGGACTCCACTTTGTGGCCCCATTTCTTAAGGTTGGCTCTGCATCTTGTGGTGCCAGAGCACAGTCTGTTCAGCGCCTTCCAAGTCACCCAGTCTTTTGTGTGCCCAAGGGGACACAGTATCTCATTTGGTATCAGTCATGTATTGACGTTCTGGGTTTTAGCCTGCCACTTTTGGACTCTCGCTTGCTGAGGTGTTCCAGCGAGTGTCTCTGTAGATCTTAGAAAACTATTTCTTGATTTAAGGCATTGGCATGCTGGTATCCGAACAGGGGATGGGCCGAAGATGTCACTGCCTTGATCCTTTTTATTATTGGATGCTACTCTCTGGTGGATGTCAGGTGGTGCAATAATGGCTGAACATTATAATTTGTTCAGGGGTGTAGGCACAGACATCCTGTGTGAATGGAGCATGTCTCATCAAGAAACACATGCACTGTTTTAACGTGGTGAGATGTGTTCCACACTGGGCATGTGTATTCAGCAGCAGAGTAGCAAAGTGCAAGGGCAGATGTCTTCACTCTATCTGGTTGTGATCCCGAGGTTGTGCTGATCAGCTTTCCGTATGATTTTTTTCTAGCACCCACTTTTTTGCTTGATATTGAAACAGTGCTTCTTGTAAGTCAGAACACAATCCAGAGTGACTCCCAGGTATTTGGGTGTGCTATAGTGCTCCAGTGGGATTCCTTCCCAGGTAATCCTCAGAGCTCGAGATGATTGTATGTTCTTAAGATGAAAAGCACATGTCTGCATTTTAAATGGATTAGGAATCAGCTGGTTTTTCCTGTAATAGGTAGTAAGAGCACCTAAAGATTCAGAGAGCTTCTGTTCAACCATTTCAAAGCTCCCTGCTTGGGTGGTGATGGCATGATCATCAGCATAGATGAAAGTCAGTCCCTTCTGGCAGTGGCTGATCATTTGTGTAAATGTTAAACATAGAAGGAGCAAGCACGCTCCCCTGAGGCAGGCTATTCTTCTGTTTTTGCCATCTGCTTCTCTGACCCTGGAATTCAACAAAAAAGCTCCTGTTTTGTAGCAGATTTCCTATTAAGTGGGTGAGGTGGTAATCCTTTGTGATATTATAAGTTTTTCTCAGGACAAGATGATGATTTACGGTGTCATAAGCTGCTGACAGGTGTATGAGGAGAGCTCCTGTAATCTACTGCCTTTCAAATCCATCTTCTATGTGCTGAGTCAGCTTCAACACTTGTGATATGCACATCATAAGCTAACATGATAAGAAGTGGCTAATTTTACAGTGTAGGCGCACCTAGAGTGGTGAGCCTGCTCTATACTAGTTTAGGGGGAAGAATACAGAAAGATCATTCATATTGCACAACTGCAGCAGTCTGATAGCACTGGGATTTGTAGTTCCCTAAGAACCTACAGAACAAAATGTTTTTTCGTGAGAAGTTCAACTATAAATCCCAGGATTTTATAGAATGGAGCCATGGGAGTTAAAATGGCATCAAAATGCTATAAATGTGACTCATCTCAAGCAAGGAAATCTCTCAACTCTCTGCAATGTAAAAATAAGACATACCCTGCAAGGAAATAACAAGGTGAGTGCATCAGAAAGATAGCTCTCTATGTGTTGGATTCTGTATCACTGAGATGGAAAATCCACTCTGGGTTTGAATTTGAATGGCTTCTAAGCTTAGTTCAAACTTTGAAAGAGCTGGCCATGGTGCTGAAACCTTTTGGGTCAGGATCTTGACTAGCCCTGGCTAGGCATCATGGCAGTTTACTATCTGTTGTGAAGTAAGATTTAAAATATTCAGGAAAATACAAAAATGCAGCCCCCCACTTTCTATATATGTATATGTATATGTATATGTATATGTATATGTATATGTATATGTATATGTATATGTATATGTATATGTATATGTGGGGCTGCGATGGTGCAGTAGGACTTGCTGACCAAAAGGTCAGTGGTTCAAATCCGGGGAGCGGGGTGAACTCCTGTCGTTAGCCCCAGCTTCTGCCAACCTAGCAGTTCCGTAACATGCAAATGTGAGTAGATCAATAGGTACCTCTTCTTCGGGAAGGTAATGGCGCTCCATGCAGTCATGCTGGCCACATGACCTTGGAGGTATCCACAGACAACGCTGGCTCTTTGATTTCAAAATGGAGACGAGCACCCCTCCCTGCTCCAGAATCGGACATGACTAAACTTAATGTCATGGGGAAACTTTTATCTCTCTCTCTCTCTCTACATACATATATATATATATATATATATATATATATATACACACACACACACACACACACACACACACACACACACACATACATACACACACACACACATACACACACAGGCAGTCTCTGTTACTGACATCCAACTTACAAACGGCTCGTAGATAAGAACAGGGGAGATATAACAGGAAATGAGAGACATCTTCCTCTCAGAAGGGAAATCTACTCCTGGAAGACTTATGATAATGGGAAAAAGGTCCCTCCAATGAAGCTTTATCACCAATCCTTGTTTCCACAACAAGCCAATTTTTTCAAAATCTAATGATCACATGGACAGAAAGTGAGGTGGAATCTTCTCAACAGGGGTACAGACAGCAAAGGAAATGCCACAGGGGTGTAATTCTTCCCTATGCAATTCAAAGCTTATATATGAATGTTAGAGATAGATTTAGAGATAGATGGATGGATGGATGACTGGAGTTACACTTGTGAAATTTACCTGATCCGACTTACATACAAATTCAACTTAAGAACAAACCTAAATAAACCTATAGAATTTATGTTGTTCGTAACTTGGGGACTGCCTGTTGCAATCTTCTATCAGTATGAATAACACTGTGAAAGTCTTATTCCAGGGCTCGTTGGCACCTCTTTGCCATTCCCCCATCAAATGTGTATGTATATGTGTGTGTGTGTGTTGTTGAGGGGCCCTGGTGGCACAGTGGGTTAAATCGCTGAGCTGCTGAACTTGCTGACTGAAAGATAGGCAGTTCAAATCTGGGGAGTGGGGTGAGCTCCCACTGTTATGCCCAGCTTCTACCAACCTAGCAGTTCGAAAACATGTAAATGTGAGTGGATCAAGAGGTACCGCTTCGGCGGAAAGGTAGCGGCGCTCCATGCAGTCATGCTGGCCACATGACCTAGGAGGTGTCTACGGACAACGCCGGCTCTTTGGCTTAGAAACGGAGATGAGCACCAACCCCCAGAGTCGGACACGACTAGACTTAATGTCAAGAGGAAACCTTTACCTTTACTTAGTTAGAAATATTTAGTTATAAATTCGCCATCTCTTTCAGTCGCTTGTAGAGATCCCAGTTCGTTTGCTTACCTCTGAATTAAAAGACCAATTGGACGTTCTTGACTCTACACACTTCTTGATCCACAAAACCTATAGATTATTCCATCCTCATTATTTCTGCATGATGAGAAAAGACACTCAGAAAACACTAATCTTTGATCCCTTGAATTGGTTTGTTGTTTCTGAACAGACAGCAAGTGACCTTCCCAAAAGTTTTGCAAAAACACTGTCCTGGTTGTGTTGCTGGCGCATGTTGGGGAAAACCCAAACCACAGAGCAGCTTTGCTAAGCATGGTGAAGTCATGCTGGATTAATCAAGTTGGAACTAGCCTTTCCAGCTTACCGGTTGCTACGAAACCTCAGTCTCCAGGTCGGAGGACAGGTGTGGCTGGGCATGTTGGCATGTGTTTGTTTGATACAGTTCTTTTCTAGTGTTGAGCAGCAGGTTCCCGCTATTGCCGGGAGCTGCCCATATGCGTATGTCTTCCAGTCACCTGTCAGCAGGGCGATCCCATGAATTGTATAGGGTTTTCTTAGGCAAGGGATACTCAGAGGTGGTTTTGTATGTCTCGATGGGAAAATGGTGGCAGTAATGGCTCTTTGGCACTATCCTTTAAAGGAGCACCAAGAGAGTTGATGCTTCATTGGGGTTCTTTTGGGATGGACAAAGCTCTCCTCTTTCACCACTGGTCTTAAAGAAAAGGAAAATTACTTATACTGTACCTGAACTTTTCCCTCTCTGTGGAATGACCTGTTGCACTCTAGCCTTGAGGTCACCTTTTCACCCAGCACCACACCAGAGTCCAGTAGTATCTAACTACAGTGGTTTATTTACAAAAGCATGTACAAAAGTGGGGAAAGGGATATTTCCCAAAAAGCAGTAGAAGAGGTATTACAAAATAGCAATAGTCCATATGGACAAGGTTCAGTAGTCCAGAAAGGCAAGGTGCATGGGATCCAGGAAATCAAGATCAAAAGCATAAATCCATAAACACGAAAACAGAAGCTTTTCCAAGGCAAAACTCTTGCAGGAACATAGGTAAACACAGGATACTAGACTCATGAGCATGAGAGCTGAAACAGGAACTTGATTCTATGGCAACGTTATCTTCTCTGGATACGCCAGGAAAACATCACTTAATTTAAGCTTAGTACGACCAAGAAGCCATGAGATCATTCCCGGAAATCCACCCTAATCATATTTTACCTGCCATGTCCAGCATATTTTAAAATTTTAATTATTACATTTGGCCCAGCCATAAGTTTTTAAATGTATTGCTATTGCTAATGTTTATTGTTTATTTGCTGTTATGAGTTTTATTTACTGCTTGTATTATTGTTGTTTTTGCTGTGTTGTGGGCTCGGCCTCATGTAAGCCACACCGAGTCCCTTGGGGAGATGGTAGCGGGGTACAAATAAAGTGTTATTATTATTATTATTATTATTATTATTATTATTATTATTCCTTTGACATCTGGGTTTCAAGGATTTATATAACAAAAATACCACTTGTATAACATAAACAATGATATAATTCAACAACAGTATATAAACATGCTGCACTGTTAACCTCACAGCGACAACAAACAGTATGGTGCAAACTTTTAGTACAGTCGTATTTTCTTATAAGTAGCTTGAGTAACAGCCTACCACAATTCAACAACAATATATATACATGCTGCACTGTTAACCCCACAGCGACAACAAACAATGTGGTGCAAACTTTTAGTACAGTCGTGTCTTCTTATAAGTAGCTTGTGGGACAGCCGACCACGACCGGTTTCGGCCTACCTCAGGCCTTCCTCTGGTGGACTGTAAGTGTACAAATCAACGTTTTATGTTCTATATGTATGCTACTGTAGTAAAACGTTGATTTGTACACTTACAGTCCACCAGAGGAAGGCCTGAGGTAGGCCGAAACCGGTCGTGGTCGGCTGTCCCACAAGCTACTTATAAGAAGACACGACTGTACTAAAAGTTTGCACCACATTGTTTGTTGTCGCTGTGGGGTTAACAGTGCAGCATGTATATATATTGTTGTTGAATTGTGGTAGGCTGTTACTCAAGCTACTTATAAGAAAATACGACTGTACTAAAAGTTTGCACCATACTGTTTGTTGTCGCTGTGAGGTTAACAGTGCAGCATGTTTATATACTGTTGTTGAATTATATCATTGTTTATGTTGTACAAGTGGTATTTTTGTTATATACATCTCACTCAGGAACCCATCTATATTATATATTGTTTCAAGGATTTATCACAGGTTTCAAAGGACTTCTCACAGAGTCTTTCTGACTGCCTAATTAATCTGTCCTTCACTCCCTCCATGCAAAGGCCTAATCTGATATCGTGGGAAAACTCCCCATCTGCTGTAGATCAGCCAGAGTTTGATGGTTTAACTGATGATTTAGAGAGGATTGTGAACTTTTCTGTGCACAAAGTGATAGGCCCCCAAGTCTGGGAAATTAAGGTCTGGGAAATGATGGTTCTCTCTGTGAGAAAACTGGCCTGGAAAGTGCAAGGGTTTCATGATCATGCCTTGTAACCCTTCATTTAAGCCATTAATCAAAATGTTGAATAGAACCAGGCCCAGGATGTACTCCACAGCTTTAGACACTCCACTCGTCATTTCTTTCCAAGATGAAGAGGAAGCATAGGGGAGAATCACCCTTTGGGTTTGTTCACTTAACCAATTACAGATCCACCTAACCATAGTTTTGCTAGCCTACATTTGACTAGTTTGTTTGCCAATACTGGAAATTCCATAACCTATTAGAAATAAGTGCACCATAACCTTATTGAAAACGTTAAAATGATGTCACATCCGTGAGCTGTTGTACTTTTTTTGGGCTATATAGCTATGTTCTAGAGGCATTCTCTCCTGACGTTTTACCTGCATCTATGGCAAGCATCCTCAGAGGTGTGAGGTCATGGCCATATAGCCCGAAAAAACGTACAACAACCCAGTGATTCCAGCCATGAAAGCCTTCGACAATACGATGTCACATCCATTTGGCAAATATGAATCTCTGTGAACATGTGAAGACCACATTTTGAAAACCACTAATCAAGAAAAGCATGACCTTGTTAGAAATGAGCCCTTTGAAAAAGTGATGTTCACAAGCATTCATGTAATGGCACACAGGTAACTCAGCTATTACACTGAAGAACCATGTCTTTAAACTTCCAAGGTTAAAGACATGCCATTACAAAAATATATTTGGTTAGCAGAGGATGGGTTTTTTTTTAATTTGCAGTTGTAATTGTAATTGCCCAAAAGATATGCACTCCCTTGAAACTTCTTGGTTAAAATAGACACTCAGAGATAAAAACAAAGTATTCTTTGAAAAATAGCATCTCAGGTTGACTAACAAACTTCTTGTATGTATTCAGCATACTAGTCCATAGTCCAATGTAAGCATATAGATATAGTTCAAACTGTATAACTGTACTCACTGAAGTCTGAAAGGAGACACACTGCAATCCACGTCCATTGAGGTCGAAAAGCATACTGTATAACAAAAATGGAGTCTTGTGTCTGAAGCCCGTCTCACACCAAAGAGGTGCAGTCAAACTGGCAAACCAAAATGTACATACAATATAGGTTAACAATTATACACATATACAAACAGTGGAGGCTTGGAAGTTTGCTATTTCCAACAGCTAGAAGGTCATGGGGGACCTTGTCGAAAGAAGGCCTTCCTTAAATCCAGATATGCTCCATCCACGGTGTTCCCTGCATCTTACTTGCTTACTTAGATGATCCCTCATTGTCTGAGTAGGATTGTCTTCCAAGATCAGTGTACTGGCGGTGGGGACGTAGGTAACTGGGGAGCCCTATTCTTGATCTGCATCTTCTCCCTCAGTGAGGGCATCGGTTTCCAGGTGGAAGGCATATCTGGATTTCAGGAAGGCCTTCCTTCGACAAGGTTCTCCATGACCTTCTGGCAAACAAACCAGTCAAATGGGCTAGGCAAAACTACAGGTACGTGAATCTGTAACTGGTTAGGCGAAAGAACCCCGAGGGTGATTCTCTCCAATGCTTCCTCTTCATCCTGGAAAGAAGTAATGAGTGGAATGCCACCTTACTTACTTACTTACTTAGGCGATCCCTCGTTGGACGAGTAGGATTGTCTTCCAGGATCAGTATTCTTGTGGATCTGTAGGTGACTGTGGAGCCCTATTCTTGACCTGCATCTTCTCCCACAGTGAGGGCATTGGTTTCCAGGTGGAAGGCAGTCCTGGTCGGGGTTGGCTTGATGCGCCGTCCTCTTGGAACGTTTCTCTCTTTCGCCCTCCATTCGTGCCTCTTCAAATTCTACAGCACTGCTGGTCACAGCTGACCTCCAGCTGGAGTGCTCAAGGGCCAGGGCTTCCCAGTTCTCAGTGTCTATGCCAGAGTTTTTAAGGTTGGCTTTGAGCCCATCTTTAAATCTCTTTTCCTGCCCACCAACATTCCGTTTTCCATTCTTGAGTTCGGAGTAGAGCAACTGCTTTGGGAGACGGTGGTCAGGCATCCGGACAATGTGGTCCAGCGGAGTTGATGGCGGAGGACCATCGCTTCAATGCTGCTGGTCTTTGCTTCTTCCAGCACGCTGACATTTGTCCGCCTGTCTTCCCAAGAGAATTGCAGGATTTTTCGGAGGCAACTCTGATGGAATCGTTCTAGAAGTTGCATGTGACGTCTGTAGATAGTCACATGCAAGTCCTGCATCTACTCATCATGTAACTCTATCGAAAAAAGAGATTAGTCTGTTTTTGATGAATCCATGTTGACTATTAGTGATGGCCACATGCCTTTCTAAGTGTTTGCAGACCAATTCCATAATGATCTTTTCCAGAATCTTGCCTGGTATACGATGTGAGGCTGACTGGACTTTGGTAATTGTTTGGGTCATCCTTTTGTTTGAGTTCCTTGATTTAACATCGTACTGAGACTCTCTGTGTGAGCGTGCCTGTGATTCCTTTTCTAGGCTTTTCTCCTGACATCTTCAGGTTGCTAAACTGGCGTTCTTCCATCCATCATGTGTCACAGAAGAGAATTTGCTGGGTCAGGGAGTCCCACCTGAGTTAGCAAAATGCCATGTTCCCACTTCGTGTCTCTGACAAAATAATAAATAGCACCATTTTGCCAGTATTAAATTCTCTCCCCTTCAGCAGTCCTTGGTTTATTTAATTTATCTTTAGAGGTGCGTGCAATCCTTTGCACAGCTGTTAATGCTCAGTTTAGACCAGGCCTGGGCAAACTTGGGCCCTCCAGGTGTTTTGGACTTCAACTCCCACTATTCCTAACAGCCTCAGGCCCTTTCCTTTCCCCCCTCAGCCGCTTAAACGGAAAAGGAAAGAGAAAAGGAAAAGGAAGGGGCCTGAGACTGTTAGGAATGGTGGGAGTTTATTTATTTATTTATTTATTTATTTACCTTACTTATATACCGCTGTTCTCAGCCCGAAGGCGACTCACAGTGGTTCACAACAAATACGAACAGCAAAAATTCAGTGCTACAGTATAGAAACAGTTAACAACCTAACACATTACACATTACACGACCCATTCACTGTTGTCATCCATTGTTCCATTCCAGTGTTCATTAACCAATCATTGCACTAATTATTGGAACTCCTGCTCAAACAGCCAGGTCTTCACTTTTTTGCGGAATACCATTAGAGATGGTGCTAGTCTAATGTCCGTAGGAAGGGCGTTCCACAGCCGAGGGGCCACCACCGAGAAGGCCCTATCTCTCGTCCCCGCCAGCCGAGCTTGAGAAGCAGGCGGGATCGAGAGCAGGGTCTCCCCGGAAGATCTCAAAGTCCTGGTGGGTTCATAGGCAGAGATGCGGTCGGATAGGTAGCTTGAAGTTGAAGTCTAAAACACCTGGAGGGCCCAAGTTTGCCCAGGTCTGGCCTACAGTCTAGTTCTCTGGAATTAAATAAAACGATTCTTGCTTTTAGTTAGTTCTTCACGTTTTGGGAATTGCATTGTTTTAAGACACAAGTTTCAAACCACTGCAAATGCAAGCTATGGAAATCTTTATTTTTCTCCATAATTAGAATTCATTGAATTAACAAGTTTAACAAGATTTTAAACTGACAGATTGTAAGGACTGTCCGAAATGGGGATTTTTGTACATCAAATCCCATTGTTGAATTGAGACAGAATGCTGAGATTCCGAAACCCGTCCTTTTGCCAGGATCTTACTGCCAGGGGGAATCAAGTTTCCGAAGGCAACCCCACGTAGAGTGCGTTGCAGTAATCTATTCAGGATGTAACAAGAGCGTGGACCACTGTGGCCAGATCTGACTTCCCAAGGTATGGGCGCAACTGGCGCACACGTTTTAATTGTGCAAAAGCTCTCCCGGCCACCGCTGAGACCTGGGGTTCCAGGCTCAGCGATGAGTCCATGATCACCCCCAAGCTGCGAACCTGCGTCTTTATATTTCAGTTCAGGTGTTGAACATATATGTCTTTCAGTTAAATTTTAGTTTTTTTGCCAACAAACCAAAGAGTAGTTCTGGGTTGTTGTAGGTTTTTCCGGGTTATATGGCCATGTTCTGGAGGCAATTTTTCTCCTGACGTTTCGCCTGCATCTATGGCAAGCATCCTCAGAGGTAGTGAGGTCTGTTGGAAGTAGGAAAAATGGGTTTATATATCTGTGGAATGACCAGGGTAATGTTTCAGCTGATCACCTTGATTTGCATTCAATGGCCTGGAAGCGCCTGGGGGGAATCTCTTGTTGAGAGTGAATTGATGTGCCTGATTGTTTACTCTCTGTTGTTTTGCTGTTGTAATTTTTGAGTTTTAATACTGGTAGCCAGATTTTGTTCATCTTCATGGTTTCCTCCTTTCTGTTGAAATTGTCCACATGCTTGTGGATTTTAATGGCTTCTCTGTGTAGTCTGACGTGGTTGTGAGAGTGGTCCAGCACTTCTGTGTTCTCAAATAATATGCTGTGTCCAGGTTGGTTCATCAGGTGCTCTGCTATGGCTGATTTCTCTGGTTGAAGTAGTCTGCAGTGCCTTTCATGTTCCTTGATGCGTGTCTGGGCAATGCTGCGTTTGGTGGTCCCTATGTAGACTTGTCCACAGCTGCATGGTATACGGTAGACTCCTGCAGAGGTGAGAGGATCCCTCTTGTCCTTTGCTGAACGTAGCATTTGTTGGAGAGTAGTTCATTTCGCTTCTTCCTTTGTTGCTTTTTCTTAGGGAAATATTGCTATCTCATGTCTGCATTCTGTTGTTATTTATCTATTTATGAAAAATAAAAGTGTGTTTAAAACAATCTTTTAGATAGTTTAATTACACTTTAATAATAGCGTTTTTAAAATGGTTTTAGTTGTACTGCATTTGTTTCAATGCTGTAACTTGCTCTTATTCCAGGGGTAAGGCAGGGTGGAAACCAATATCATCAAATACCTTCCAACTGTGTCAGTTTGGCAGGAATAGCCCTGCGTAATCTTCTAGCTTTTCAAAGGTCCCATTTAGTGTGAATGACTTCAAAATCTGGCTCCTTGTATTGATTACCAATGCCCTCAGTGTGACTGCTATCCATACCTTTCTCTGCAACCATTCCAGCAGCATAGAAAAGACACTTAAATGGCTGGTTGTGCATGTGTTTGTGAGACTGTCCTTCGGACCTGGCACATGATCTCCCATCACCCAAGTCAAACTGACCCCTAAGATGTTTGAAACCTAGTGAGCTTATCATTTTGGACATCTGCCGGCACACAAGGAGGCCGGGGCATGACCCAGGGAGAACTACCATAAACCGGCGATTGCACCCGGATGCCCTGCTCAGCCATAGCTTTTCAGCAGGCAGCCAGGATTTTCAGGGTCAGGCTGAGTATTTTCCTGGGATTGAAAAGGAGGAGGAAGGAATCCAGTGTTGTTTGACACCTGTTTGCCTTCTCTCCGCTCTCTCCTTTACACCACTTTCTCCTTCTTCAGTTTTTTTCATTTGCAGGAGACTAAGACTCGAATGAAGTTTGTAGCATAAACTTTTGCACACTAAGTCTACTGAGGATCTGGATTAAGTAGACTTAGTCTGTGAAAGCTTATGCTACCAATGTCATTCCTTCAGTCAGTCTCTAAGGTGCGACAAGATCCTTTTCCATGCACCCAAATAACTTCTGGAAACTTACTGAGTCCCCTCAGGGAGGTAGGGCGGAATATAAGTAAAAGTCTTATATTATTATTTGAAACACAACAAGATTAGTACACAGCAAACAAGATCACTCTGCTGGCTGTTGTATTGGATCACACGTCGAACCCTTCCCAAGTGTCTACGACAAACAAATTATATTTGTATTTATTATTATTAATAATAATAATAATTGATACTCAACAAGGTTGGTACACAGCAAACAAGATCATTATGCTGGCTGTTATATTGGATCACACATCAGACACTTCCCAAGTGTCTAGGACTGTGTGATATATCGGCGAATAATGCGTGCAGATCCAAGTAGGGCGGCCTTTTGCAGCTGACAGATGGTAATTTTGTCAGCGCCACTTGTTTTCAAGTGCAGGTCAAGGTCTTAGGCACTGCACCTAGTTATTATTATTATTATTATTATTATTATTATTAGATACACAACAAGATTATTAAACAGCAAACAAGATTACTGTGCTGGCTATTGTATTAGATCACATGTCGGACACTTCCAAAGTGTCTAGGACTGTGTGATGTATCGGTGAATAATGCATGCAGATCCGAGTAAGGTGGCCTTTTGCAGCTGACAGATGGTAATTTTGTCAGCGCTAATTGTTTTCAGGTGCAGGCCAAGGTCTTTAGGCACTGCACCCAGTGTGCCCTTCTTCATTGGGGCCACCTTTACTGTCTTGTGCCAGAGTCTTTGCAGTTCGATCTTTAAATCCTCGTATCGTGTAAACTATTCCAGTTGTTTCTCGTACATTCTGCTAATGCCTGGGATTGTAGCATCGACAATCCACACTTTGTTTTTTTCCACGATTGTGAGGTCAGGAGTCTTGTGCTCCAAAACAAGTCTGAATCGAAAATCCCAGGGTAGTTTGACGTGTTCATTTTCCGTAACCTTTTCAGGCTTGTGACCCCCACCAGTTCTTTGTCACAGTCAGATGGTATTTGTGGCGCAAGTTCCAGTGGATTGTTGTTGTTATTTTACTGACACAAAAGCACAGTATGTCACAGCAAACGAGATTATATCCTGGATTTCGTATCACAAAATCACAAGTCGAACACTTCCCAAGCGTCTAGGACTGTGTGATGTATTTTCGAATGATGCACGCAGATCAAAGTAAGGTGGCCTTTTGCAATTGACAGTGTTGTTGTTGTTGTTGTCGTTGTTGTTGTTGTTGTTATTGGCAGTACAATGAAAGCAACATGAAAGTCGTGCTACGGTACATCAGAGGTACATTGCTATTGGATACAGTAGGTCCCTTTATCTCCTGTAATGCATTAGCCACCAATCATTCTCCATAGGTAAGGACAAAGAATCAATTTGCCCGATTTAAAGAGATTTTGTCTAATACTAGCTTAGTAGGTACCTGGTGATGCCTAGGTTAGGGATTTTGTAAGGGCAAACATTAGAAGTAGTCATTGGGTGACTGCTTGCTAGGGAGGGTTAGGGAGGGAGGGCTTTAGTTACTATATTATTCTAACCTAGGAGTCTGTATAACAACTATGGGAAAACTATGAAGTTTGGAAATCATGACAAGGCACTTGTAGGTTTTAATCTGTATTACTGTTTTAATTGTTTTAATTATTTTATAATTTTATATGGTATCTTCATTGTTATGTGCATGATGCAGCATTGAATTTTTGCTGTAGTTTGTAAGCCGCCCTGAGTCCCCTTCGGGGTGAGAAGGGCGGGGTATAAATATAGTTAATAATTAATTAATTATTATTATTATCTGGTTTTTAGTTTTATGAATGGACCAATTAGAAAATGCAAAACAGTGTGGTCAAACTATAACTCCCAACATCATGGGTTAATTGCCCCCAAACCTTGCCAGTAGATGATGATGGTGATGATGGTGATGATGATGATGATTATTATTATTATTACTACACGCAGTACAATGAAGGCAATATGAAAGTCATACCAGTGTACATCAGAGGTACATCAGAAGTAGTCATTGTTTTGTTTTTAGTTTTATGAATGGACCAATTAGAAAATGCAACACAGTGTGGTCAAACTATAACTCTCAACATCATGGGTTAATTGCCCCCAAACCCTGCCAGTAGATGATGATGGTGGTGATGATGATGATGATTATTATTATTATTACAGGCAGTACAATGAAAGCAATATGAAAGTCATACCAGTGTACATCAGAGGTACATCAGAAGTAGTCATTGTTTTGTTTTTAGTTTTATGCATGGACCAATTAGAAAATGCATAACAGTGCATTTTCTAATTTCATCAAGTTGACTTTATGTGCCTAGTTTGGTCCACATCCAATGTCGGTGGGGTTCTCTGTGTTCTTTGATTGTGAGTGAACTACAGCTCCCAAGATCTGCTGAG
Source organism: Anolis sagrei ordinatus (assembly GCF_025583915.1). Taxonomy (NCBI): domain Eukaryota; kingdom Metazoa; phylum Chordata; class Lepidosauria; order Squamata; family Anolidae; genus Anolis; species Anolis sagrei. The sequence goes on from NW_026847771.1 coordinate 35,884,156, forward strand.
GGGGAAAAGGAAGGGGCTGAGGCTGTTAGGAATTGTGGGAGTTGAAGTCCAAAACACCTGGGGGGCCAAAGTTTGCCCATAGGAAGCTCTATAGGAAGCATAGCTACATTTTGTCCTGATCTAGCCTCGCCACCAAATTCACCTTCAAAATCAGACAATAGAAGCTGGAAGGTCACCTCTCTAGGATGCCAGAGTGGTAAATTTTTTACTACAACAGTGGGTTGGACTAGATGGCACAAAAGGTCTCTTCTCATTCTCTTCTTCCAGTGTCAATGAATTTGACATCTGGTGACCCCGTGTTCCCCTATGATTGGTTGCAGTTCCTCAGATGGATTGAGGTCAGCCTCTGACAGCTACGGCACGGGCGATCGTGTTTTGGCAGCAGCTCCTGCCCAGCCTTCCAGGACGAAATTTGCCTAACAGGGAACCTTTTGTCCGCCCCCCTTTGAGGCAGCCCCTCTTTCCCCTTCTCACCCAAAGTCCTGCATTAACAAACAGGTTCCTTCCAAGTATAAATAATAGGCCTTTTTGTAGCTGGCTTCCAGCTTCTTGTCCCGCAGCAAAAAAGAACATTTGTAGGAAATCCACGATGATAGACCAAAAATAGAATTTGGGGCGAAGGATGCCGTTTCACTAAAGCAGCAGCACAAACGGAAATGAGCGGCTGTGCTTCAATATCCACCCCTGCAGGCTCCGTCTGCTTTAGTTTGCACAGCCATCTGTTCCAATTTGTAAAGTTTTATGGATCCCACATCTCAAATATGTGTGTTTTATTTGCACTTCCTCTGCATGATGGGCCTTGTTATTATCTCTTGTTCATATAGTGTAATTAATGTATATTTTGTGTATGGTGGAATATTGACAGAATTCTGGTGGTGATATATCTTGGCTCAACCTCCTGTTACATTGCAGGATGTGCGCTTAGGTTTGTTGCACAAGGATGTACTCAGTACCAACTCGATTTTTCATTATCAGAGCACGTCAGCAGAACATGCAATAAGGCCACTGCCAATGACGGTTTTGCACACAGGAAAAGAAGGATCTGGTTTTGCACTGAAGAAAAGAAGGGTGCTCTCTTCTGTCTTCTCCAGGCTGCAGAAGAGCAACTGGATGCTGCTTGGTTTTCGTTTGCCCTCACCTACTCTTTAGTTGGCCATCAGATTGGAAAAAAATCAACTTATATCCCCATACCGTGAATCCCCTGGTGGCACAGCGAGTTAAACCACTGAGCTGCTGAACTTGCTGACCAAAAGATTGGCGGTTCAAATCTGGGGAGCGGGATGAGTTCCCGCTGTTAGCCCCAACTTCTTCCAACCTAGCAGTTTGAAAACATGCAAATGTTAGCAGATCAAAAGGTACGCTTCAGCGGGAAGGTAATGGCGTTCCATGCAGTCATGCTGGCCACATGACCTTGGAGGTGTCTACGGACAATGCCAGCTCTTTGGCTTAGAAAATGAGATGAGTATCACCACCAGTCATACACGACTAGACTTAAAGTCAATGGGAAAACCTTAACCTTATGCCCATACCAAAAAGGGAAACGCTAAAGAATGCTCAAACTTTCGTACAGTGGCACTTATTTCACATGCCCGTAAGGTAATATCAAGATTCCGCAAGGGAGTCCCCAGCAATAATAATAATAACAACAATAATAATACTTTATTTATAACCCGCTCCATCTCCCCCAGGGGGACTCGGGGCGGCTTACATGAGGCCACGCTCATCAGTACAGTAAACACAATATAACACAAAAGCATAACAGAACTGGAAAATAAAAAAAACATAAAATGCAAAACCAATATAATAAGCGACACAGCAATATAAAATCGGACATTAAACACACAGGATTACACGGGGCAGAAATATATGGAGTGAGAGTTGCTAGATGTGCAAGATGGCTTTAGAAAATGGATGAGGAACAAGAGACCAAATCGCCGATATCTCCTGGATAATGGAGAAAGACAGGGAGTTTCAGAAAAGCATCCATTTCTGTTTTATTGACTATTCTAAAGCCTTTGACTGTGTGGATCATAACAAACTGTGGCAAGTTCTTGGTGGTATGGGGATACCAAGTCACCTTGTCTGTCTCCTGAGGAATCTATAACGACCAAGTAGCAACAGTAAGAACAGACCACGGAACAACAGACTGGTTCAAGATTGGGAAAGGAGTATGGCAGGGTTGTATACTCTCACCCAACCTATTCAACTTGTATGCATAACACATCATGCAATGTGCCGGGCTTGATTCATCCAAGGCTGGGGTTAAAATTGCTGGACGAAACATTAAGAACCTTAGATATGCAGATGATACCACTTGGATGGCCGAGAGCAAGGAGGAGCTGAGGAGCCTTCTAATCAAGGTGAAAGAAGAAAGTGCAAAAGCTGGGTTGTATACTCCCACCCAACCTATTCAACTTGTATGTAGAACACATCATGCGACGTGCGGGGCTTGATGAATCCAAGGCTGGAGTTAAAATTGCTGGATGAAACATTAGGAACCTTAGATATGCAGATGATACCACTTGGATGGCTGAAAGCGAGAAGGAGCTGAGGAGCTAACCAAGGCGAAAGAAGAAAGTGCAAAAGCTCCTCTCAACCTTCTCTCCTGCAGGCTAAACAGGCCCAGCTCTTGAATCCGCTCCTCATAGGGCTTGTTCTCCAGCCCCTTGGTAATTTCAGTTGCCCTCCTCTGGACACATTCCAGCTTGTCAACATCTCCCTTCAACTGCAATGCCCAGAATTGGACACAGTGTGTTTCCAGGTGTGGTCTGACCAAGGCAGAATAGAGGCAGAATCTAGTTTTTTGGCTGAGTCAGGATTTGAACCCTGGATCCTGAAATCCAGCATGCTTTAAGTACTGGACAGTTTGGAAGGGCAAGCATTTTTCAGATGATGAGACTCTGATTTCTGAAGTCACAACATGACTTTTGGAGCAACCTGTTGACTTCTACAAGCAAGATGTTTAGAGTTGCTTAAAAAGATGGGAGAAGTGTGTGTCCCTAGGTGGCACCGATGGAGAGAAGGACTCAGAACTGGGCAAAGTTTCATTGCTCTCAGTCCACAGGAAGTGGATCCGGGGAAATCTTTCATGAACATTGTACAATATATGTGTGTTTTCAAGTTGCTTGTTTATTTATGGCAAGCCCATGAATAAGGTTTTTGTAGGGTTTTCTTTAGCAAGGAATACACAGAGGTGCCTTTGCCATCATGGAATCTAGTATCCATTGGCTGTCTCCCAAGTGCTAACCATTGGTAACTCTGCTTAGCTTCCAAGTTTAGACAGGATCTGGTGTCTTCATGGTATTTAGGCATACAATTAACTTAACAATCACATAGCAAATTCCCTGGTTCCTTTACATACAGTGGGATTATATATTTGGTTGCTGGTTTTTCCCAAGTTGCTGAAATTGTTTATAGTTATAAAGTTCATTAACCTGGTGGGAATAGTTGAGAGGGCTATGTTTTTATAGAACGGAAACCAGCAAACCATAAACAAGAGATAACTTGCAGGATCTCCATTTGATGTTTATACGCCAAGAAAGTTCACAGTAACATTGGGTCATATCATTGCACTTGTATTTAGTGAAGCTGATGTCATAGAATCATAGAATTGGAAGAGACCTCATGGGCCATCCAGTCCAACCCCCTGCCAAGAAACAGGAATATTGTATTCAAAGCACCCCGACAGATGGCCATCCAGCCTCTGGTTAAAAGCTTCCAAAGAAGGAGCCTCCACCACACTCCGGGGCAGAGAGTTCCACTGCTGAACAGCTCTCACAATCAGGAAGTTCTTCCTAATGTTCAAATGGAATCTCCTTTCTTGTAGTTTGAAGCCATTGCTCTGCGTCCTAGTCTCCAGGGCAGCAGAAAAGAAATTCGCTCCTTCCTCCCTATGACTGTCTCTCACATATTTATACATGGCTATCATATCACCTCTCAGCTTTCTCTTCTTCAGGCTAAACATGCCCAGCTCTTTAAGCCGCTCCTCATAGGGCTTGTTCTCCAGGCCCTTGATCATTTTAGTCACCCTCCTCTGGACACTTTCCAGCTTGCCAATATCTCCCTTCAATTTTGGTGCCCAGAATTGGACACAATATTCCAGGTGTGGTGTAACCAAGGCAGAATAGAGGATAGCATGACTTCCCTGGATCTAGACACTAGACTCCTATTGTTGCAGGCCAACTTCCGGCGGCGGCAAGATGGCGGGCGCAGCAAGTCACGGACGCTCGTCTGAACTTGCCCCAAGTTTTTCGCCTCAGGGTGAGTGTGCCTCCCCCCTGCCCCGTGGATATAACAGGGCTGCACGACCCTCAGTTTGTGAAGTACTATTTGGAGACCCCCGAGGCAAACCGAGGGGTGGGGCAAAAACGTGGGTTCCCGGCAGACCGGGATAGTCAGCCAGCCGCCACAAAAATTGAACAAATAATAAACAGAAAGAACCAAAGATACGAATAAGGTTTCCCCTGACATTAAGTCTAGTTGTGGTGCTCATTTTCATTTCTAAGCCAAAGAGATGGTGTTGTCTGTAGACACCTCCAAGGTTATGTGATTGGCATGACTGCATGTAGCACTATTAGCTTCCTGTCGGAGTGGTACCTATTGATCTTCTCACATTTGCATGGTTTCGAACTGCTAGGTTGGCAGAAGCTGGGCCTAATAGCAGGAGCTCACCCTGACCAGCAAGTTCAGCAGCTCAGCGGTTTAACTGTCCCGAAAACTTGGTCCCACAGCCAAGTTTTTACCATCCTTCTGAAGGACAGGAGGGAGGGGGTCAACCTGATCTCACCAAGAGGGGAGTTTCATAGTCAGGGAGCGATCACCGAGAAGGCCCTGTCTCTTGTCCCCACCAATCGTGCCTGTGACAATGGTGGGACGTAAAGCAGGGCCTCCCCGGAGGATCTTAATCTCTGCGGTGGTTCATAGGGGGAGATGCGTTCGGACAGGTTATTTTTGGGCTGGGCCATTTAGGGCTTTATAGGTCAAAGCCAGCACTTTGAATTGTGTCTGGTAGCAAACTGGCAGCCAGTGGAGCTGGCATAACATGGGAGTTGTATGCTCCCTGTATGCCGCCCCAGTAATTAACCTGGCTGCCTCTCGTTGGACTATTTGAAGCTTCCGAGCAGTCTTCAAAGGTAACCCCACGTAGAGTGCGTTGCAGTAGTCTATCCTAGATGTAACGAGAGCATGGACCACCGTGGCCAAGTGTGATTTCCCAAGGTACAGGCGCAGCTGGCGCACAAGTTTTAATTGTGCGAAAGCTCCCATGGCCACCGTTGCAACCTGGGATTCCAGGCTCAGTGATGAATCCAGGAGAACTCCCAAGCTGCGAACCCATGCCTTCAAGGGGAGTGTAACCCCATCCAGCACAGGTTGCGACCCTATACCCTGTTCAGCCTTGCAACTGATCAGGAGGACCTCTATCTTGTCTGGATTCAACTTCAATTTGCTTGCCCTCATCCAGACCGTCACAGTGGCCAGGCATCGATTCAGGACTTGGACAGCCTCCTTAGCATCTGGTGGAAATGAGTGATAAAGTTGGATGAGTGATAGAGTTGGATGTGCTGCCTTGTCATTGTTGTTTATTGGTCTCCAGGTTTGAAGGGAATTTAATAAATTGCCATTGGTATATTTGAAGAATTGTGTCTATTTATTGATCTGCTTAGGAGAAGGATGCAAGCAGAAAGGAATGCAGTGAGACAAGGGAAAATTGGTTTAAATGTGTTGCGATGTTCCTGTTTTGGTCAATACAATGGGTGCCGATGGGTGGAGACCTCAGAGAGGGGTCTGATCTAGCAATAGAGGTGAGGAAACTTTCCCAGGAATAAAGCCAGATAATAGCAGGAAAAGCCATTCGTTCTTCCTAAATCCCATTATGTGATTCGCGTGTCTTCTCAGGATATTGGGAAGGCATTATGTTGACTAATGTGTGGTCATCCCCTGAAGTCTGCAATGTGTCTAGTACTTGTGCATCACAGGCTTCCTATTAGTCCTTTTGGAGCCAGACTTGGGGGTTCACCCTTTTGGGGTTTGGTTTTCAATAACACAGTGACCAGTGATATGTTTTTAAGAGGTCCACTGTAGGGCAGGAATGAAATAGATCTCCTGTGTTCCTGTTCCTCTTCAACTGATATCCAGCAATGTGCAGCCTCAAAACATTCCCTTTTGCGATCATGTCTAATAGCTGTTGATAGACTTCTTTCCACCATATTTTTTTTGTATTCCCATTGCAAAGCCATCTAAGCCTGTGGCCATTACTGAATCTTCCATAAGAATTGCATCGCTTATATGCATGAAGAATTGCTTCCTTTCGTTTCTTTTTAAAGCCTAAGCCTGAAGGCAGGGGATTGTTAAATTAACAATTTGTAAGCCACTCTGAGAGCCTTTGTGGCCTAATAGCAGGATATAATAAATACTTAAAATGAAATTAAATAAGTGATTTTGGTCTTCTCTGACTCCGCTGCAATTTCATTGAATTATCCCAAATCTATATAAATAAAAATGTAGTGTTCGTTTGTGAGATTAACAGAGCTCAAAAACCACTGGACGAATTGACACCAAATCTGGACACAAGACACCTAACAACCCAATGTATGTCCTTCACTCAAAAAAATTGATTTTGTCATTTGGGAGTTGTAGTTGCTGGGATTTATAGTTCACCTACAATCAAAGAGCATTCTGAATCCCCACCAACACTGGAATCGAACCAAACTTGGCACACAGTTCTCCCATGGCCAACAGAAAATACTGGAAGGTTTGGTTTTGGAGTTGTAGTTCACCTACATCCAGAGATCACTGTGGACTCAAACAATGATGGATCTGGACCAAACTCTACACGAATACTCAATATGCCCAAATGTGAACACTGGTGGAGTTTGGGGAAAATATAATCGATCCAAACTTGGCACACTGTTCTCCCATGGCCAACAGAAAATACTGCAAGGGTTTGGTGAGTTGTAGTTCACCTACATCCAGAGATCACTGTGGACTCAAACCATGATGGATCTGGACCAAACTCTACACGAATACTCAATATGCCCAAATGTGAACACTGGTGGAGTTTGGGGAAAATATAATCGATCCAAACTTGGCACACTGTTCTCCCATGGCCAACAGAAAATACTGCAAGGGTTTGGTGAGTTGTAGTTCACCTACATCCAAAGATCACTGTGGACTCAAACAATGATGGATCTGGACCAAACTCTACACAAATACTCAATATGCCCAAATGTGAACACTGGTGGAGTTTGGGGAAAATAGAATCTTGACATTTGGGAGTTGTAGTTGCTGGGATTTATAGTTCACCTACAATCACAGAGCATTCTGAACCCCACCAATGATAGAATTGGGCCAAACATCCCACACAGAACCCCCATGACCACCAAAGGGCCACAGCAATGCGTGGCAGGGAACAGCTAGTTCTGATATAATGAAAGAGACTTTGAGTGGCTGGCTCCAGGGGCTGCAGCTCTGTGTATAGTAAGCTAGTTGTTGCAAGCTCCTCCTTGGCTGCTGAGGCTTGCTCAACAAACATACATCAGCTTACAGTGTTCCCTCGCTACTTCGTGGTTCACTTTTAGCGGACTCGCTGTTTCACGGGTTTTTGAAAATATTAATAAAAAATCTATATAAATAAAAATGTAATGTTCGTTTGTGGGATTAACAGAACTCAAAAACCACTGGACAAATTGACACCAAATTTGGACACAATACACCTATCAGGCCTACGAGTGACCATCACTCATAAAAGCACTAAAAAAACACAGCAGAAGGGACTTAAAAAGCAAAAAAATCCAAAAAAATACATTACAGAGCATGTGCAAAACCACTAATGTACACAAACACATATATACTCATATACAAAAATATGTACACACATATATGGACACACAAAACGCATACACAGAAAGGGGGAAGGAAGGAAGGAGATAAGGAGGGAGAGAAAGAGGGAAAGGAAAGAAGGAAAGAAAGAAAGATAAGTAAGTAAGGAAGGAAGGAAGGAAGGAAGGGTGGATGGAACCAAAGAGCAAAAGAAGCGAGAAAAGAAACAGGTAGAGAAAGGAAGAAAGAAGAAGAGAAAAAAGCGGGAAAGAAGGAAAGAGGGAGGGAGTGAAGGAAGGAGAGAAATAAAGAAGGAGAGAAAGAGGGAGGGAAGTCTGGCCACAGCAACGTGTGGCGGGTACAGCTAGTATAAATATAAAATATTTACATCCAGTTGAGGCCAGGGACCCCGGAAGTACAGCAGCCTGAGGTGTGGCGGGGAAGGCCTGCTTCCCTGGCCTGCTGCTGCCTGCATGGCTCTGGAGGCTGTGCAGGGGTCTGTGGAGGCCAGGAAGGCAGGCAGGTACCCTTGGCATGGGCCGGGAGGCAGGTAAGGAAGTGCGGGTAAGAAAATCTATATAAATAAAAATGTAATGTTTGTTTGTGGGATTAACATAACTCAAAAACCACTAGACGAATTGCCACCAAATTTGGCCACAAGACACTTACTAAACCAAGGAGTGACCACCACTCATAAAAATTGATTTTGTCATTTGGGAGTTGTAGTTGTTGGGATTTATCGTTCACCTACAATCAAAGAGCATTCTAAACCCCACCAGCAATGGAATTGAACCAAACTTGGCACACAGGACTCCTATAAACAACAGAAAATACTAGAAGGGTTTGATGGGTATTGTCCCTAATTTGAATGCTGGTGGAGTTTGGGGAGGGGTTGATTTTGTCATTTGGGAGTTGTAGTTGCAGAGATTTATAGTTGACCTGCAATCAAAGAGCATTCTGAACACCAACAATAGAATTAAACCAATCTTGGCACATAGAACTCTCATGACCAACAGAAAATACTAGAAGGGTTTGGTGGGCATTGGAGCCCCCGGTGGCACGGAGCCCCCAGTGGCGCAGTGGGTTAAACCACTAAGCTGCTAAGCTTGTTGACCACAAGGTCGCAGGTTCGAATCCGGAGAGTGGCGTGAGCTTCCGCTGTCAGCCCCAGCTTCTGCCAACCTAGCAGTTCAAAAACATGCAAATGTGAGTAGATCAATAGGTACTGCTCCGGCAGGAAGGTAATGGCGCTCCATGCAGTTATGCCGGCCACATGACCTTGGAGGTGTCTACGGACAACGCCAGCTCTTCGGCTTAGAAATGGAGATGAGGACCATACTCCAGAGTCGTACACAACTGGACTTAATGTCAGGGGAAACCTTGGTGGACATTGACTTTGAGTTGGGGAGTTGTAGTTCACCTACATCCGGAGAGCACTGTGGACTCATACAATGATGGATCTGGACCAAACTTGACACGAATATTCCATATGCCCAAATATGAACACAGATGGATTTTGGGGGAAATAGACCTTGACAATTGGGAGTTGTAGTTACTGGGATTTATAGTACAAGCATATAGTAAAGAGCATTCTGAACCCAACCAACGACAGATTTGGGGCAAAATTCCCACACAGGACCCCCATGACCTACAGAAAATACTTAAGGCCATCCAGAAAACGTAATCCAAGCCCTCCTGACAAAGAGCCATCCAGCCATGGATATAGATAGATATATATGATGCACACACACAGAGATATAGTGTCATAGATTTGAAAGGAACCCCTAAAGAAGGACAATTAAATGTTGCATGTTCCAGAGTAGGCAAACCAGACAATCTCCACATCAACACTGACAAAGAAACAAAAGAAATACTGTTTACTAGGCCTGGGTAACAACGGAAAAATTTGTTTCTAAAATTGATTTGTATTTGGGGGGTTTTTTTGTTTCGATATTTAAAATAATTACAAAATTTTCCTTTTAAAAAGTTCGATATTTACGAAATTTCGTAAATGGTAAAAAAATTAACGAATCAATTTCCGAAACAATAACGAATCGATTCGTTAATGGCGGGCGCGACCGCGAAATACGCTAAAAAACCTCCAAAACCTTCTGAAGCCTCCCTCTCCCTCTGTTGTTGACTGTTGGTGTGATATTATAATTTTTTTTCACTAATTAAACCATAAAACTGGCTCAGATATGCGGAAATAATAACAAAACGACCTCAAAACAATAACCAAAACGAATACAATATCGAAATACGAAGCATTTACAAAACGTTTTTGAAAATTCGTTTTTTTTAATAATTGCTCCAGAATGGTTCGTTATCGTTTTGTAATTGAAAAAATTAACGAATTATTAACGAATTACGAATTAACGAAACGAAACTGCCCAGCCCTACTGTTTACCCACAACCATCAAGAAATTACATATATTAGAAACCAACACTTTCTCAATACTTTATTTTCCAGCTCATCAGACTGGGCCACAGCAACGCACGGCAGGGGGCAGCTAATAATATATAAAATAATGTATAAATATTAAAATTAATATGGTGTCCCTACTTCGTGGATTTTCACTTATTGCGGGTGGTCCTGGAACGGAACCTCCGCAATAAGTGAGTTAACACTATACATCCTTGTGCTCTTCTTGGAGCTTAGATTGGTTGGAAAGCTAAGTTTTTTCCCAAACTATCTTCCCTTTCTGTTAAAGACAAAGCATGAGAAATGAGCTCTGTGTCTAGTCTATTGCTGCTGCTGTTCCTTTTGGTAAATATTAGGCAAGACACTGAATTGAGACACAAATCATAAGGAGAGTTCATGGGAGGAGACTCCCTGCAGAGGTTGGCTCTTGCAGAAACCCATTTTAGTAGCACTGTCGGCAAAAACAGCCAAGCTGTTTCTTCATCCCGACTGGCTGCCCTTTGCCATAATCCGTATTGAGTAGGATAGGGTCAGGGGAAGGAATTTTGTTGCACTGATATTTCAGCTGTGTTAGGTGTTGGAATTCAACCCCACACTGCCATGTCTCAAGTCTTCAATGAGGAGCAGTTAGTTTAGAATAGACCAAGAGTTTCCATTTCCCCACATATCCTGTATGACAGTTGGGAGTGTATCTATTTTCTCTCTCTTCTGTTTTTCTGCTTTCATTCTGATATGGTTGTTTCAAATCAATACTTTTCTACTACAAGCTTTTTGAATCAGACTTCTACCTTCTTACACTTTAATATGGAGAGTATGTGCTGTGTGCTTTGAGATCTCTCTAAGTGTATCAGGAGAGATGTAGTGATTGAGTTTTTCCCTCTCTTGAAACCTTAGAATAGATGGGCGTTAGAGTAGCTCAGATCCAATTCTTGATTATTAAGAAGTACAGTTATTTCTTCTTACCTATAGAAATAAAAATGTAATGTTCGTTTGTGGGATTAACAGAACTCAAAAACCACTGGACGAATTGACACCAAATTTGGACACAAGACACCCAACAATCCCAATGTATGTCCTTCACTAAAAAAAAATTGATTTTGTCACTTGGGAGTTGTAGTTGCTGGGATTTATAGTTCACCTATAATCAAAGAGCATTCTGAACTCCACCAACAATGGAATTGAACCAAACTTGGCACACAGAACTCCCCTGACCAACAGAAAACACTAGAAGGGGTTGGTGGGCATTGACCTTGAGTTTGGGAGTTGTAGTTCACCTACATCTAGAGAGAACTGTGGACTTAAACAATGATGGATCTGGACCAAACTTGGCACGAATACTTCATATGCCCAAATAGGAACACAGATGGAGTTTGGGGGAAATAGACCTTGGCATTTGGGAATTGTAGTTGCTGGGATTTATAGTCCACCTACCATCAAAGAGCATTCTGAACTCCCCCAATTATGCCATTGAACCAAACGTGGCATACAGGACTCCCATGACCAACAGAAAACACCAGAAGGGTTTGGTGGGCATTGACCTTGAGTTTGGGAGTTGTAGTTCACCTACATCCAGAGAGCACTGTGGACTCAAACAATGATGGATCTGGACCAAACTTGGCACTGATACTCAAAATGCCCAAATATGAACACCGATGGAGTTTGGAGAAAATAGACCTTGACATTTTGGATTTGTAGTTACTGGGATTTATAGTTCACCTACAATCAAAGAGCATTCTGAACCACGCAAACAACAGAACTGGGGCAAATTTCCCACACAGAACCCCCATGACCAACAGAAAATACTTAAGGCCATCCAGTCCAACTCTCTTCACCAGGACAAGAAAATGTAATCACAGCCCCCCTGACAAAGAACCTTCCAGTCATAAATATAGATAGATATGATTCACACACAGAGAGAGATATAGTATCATAGATTTGAAAGGGACCCCTAAAGAAGGACTATGATACGTTGCATATTCCAGAGTTGGCAAACCAGACACTCTCCACACACTGAGAAAGAAACAACAAGAAATACTGTTTACCCACAAGCAGAAAGAAATTACATATATTAGAAACCCACACTTTCTCGTTACTTTATTTTCCAGATCACCAGACTGGGCCACAGCAACGCGTGGCAGGGGACAGCTAGTCTAGATAAATAAAAATGTAATGTTCATTTGTGGGATTAACATAACTCAAAAATCACTGGGCGAATTGACACTAAATTTGGACACAAGACACCTAACAACCTAATATATGTCCTTCACTTAAAAAGTATTTATTTTATCATTTGGGAGTTGTAGTTGCTGGGATTTATAGTTCACCTACAATCAAAGAACATTCTGAACCCCACCAACGATTGAATTGAACCAAACTTGGCACACAGTTCTCCCGTGACCAACAGAAAATACTGGAAGGGTTTGGTGGGCAGCATCCTTTGGTTTTGGAGTTGTAATTCACCTACATCCAGAGATCACTGTAGACTCAAACAATGATGGAGCTGGACCAAACTCTACAAGAATACTCAATATGCCCAAATGCGAACACAGATGAAGTTTGGAGGAAATAGACCTTGACATTTGGGAGTTGTAGCTGCTGGGATTTATAGTTCACCTACAATCACAGAACATTCAGAACCCCACCAACGATAGAATTGGGCCAAACCTCCCACCCAGGACCCCCATGTGGGCCACAGCAACACGTGGCAGAGGACGGCTAGTTATAAATAAACCTTTTGTGATTTCTTAATATTGCACTCTGCATTTTTGCCTCCTAAACTCTGAATTCTTTACAGCCACATCACACGGCACTTTACGCTCTGCTCGCTAATGAGATGATGCTCAACTTTAAGTATCCTGTTTGTTTTTGGGATGCTCTGCTTTACATTTAGGGTTATTGTTGTTCATTCGTTCAGTCGTTTCCGACTCTTCGTGACCTCATAGACCAGCCCACTCCAGAGCTCCCTGTCGGCCGTCACCTCCCCCAGCTCCTTCAGAGTCAAGCCAGTCACTTCAAGGATGCCATCCATCCATCTTGCCCTTGGTCGGCCCCTCTTCCTTTTTCCTTCCATTTTCCCAACATCGTTGTCTTCTCTAAGCTTTCCTGTCTCCTCATGATGTGGCCAAAGTACTTCAACTTTGTCTCTAATATCCTTCCCTCCAATGAGTAGTCGGGCTTTATTTCCTGAAGGATGGACTGGTTGGATCTTCTCGCGGTCCAAGGCACTCTCAAAACTTTCCTCCAACACCACAGTTCAAAAACATCTATATTCCTTCGCTCAGCGTTCCCTAAGGTCCAGCTCTCACATCCGTAGGTGACTACGGGGAATACCATTGCTTTAACTATGCGGATCTTGGTTGCCAGTGTGATGTCTCTACTCTTCACTATTTTATCGAGATTGGTCATTGCTCTCCTCCCAAGAAGTAAGCGTCTCCTGATTTCCTGGCTGCAGTCTGCGTCTGCAGTAATCTTTGCACCTAGAAATACAAAGTCTGTCACGGCCTCCACGTTTTCTCCCTCTATTTCCCAGTTGTCAATCATTCTTGTTGCCATAATCTTGGTTTTTTTTTATGTTTAATTGCAATCCAGCTTTTGCGCTTTCTTCTTTCACCTTGATTAGAAGGCTCCTCAGCTCCTCCTCGCTTTCGGCCATCAAAGTGGTATCATCTGCATATCTAAGATTGTTAATGTTTCTTCCAGCAATTTTCATTTACATTTAGGGTAGTTTTCCTCTAACACTTTATATGTTGTTGTTTTTTTAAATTCTATGTCATTTATTTGCTTACTGTTTTAACTGTTGTTTAGTTTATGGGATATGTTTTATTACTACGTTTATGCAGCATTGAATCTTGCCGGAGTTGTTAGCCACCTTAAGTCCCCTTACGGGGGTGAGAAAGGCAGGGGTATAAATGCAGCAAATATTAAAGCTAATAACAATAATAACAACAGTAACAATAATAACAACAACTGGGTTCGGTGCCTAAAGACCTTGGCTAGCACTTGAAAACAATCGGTGCTGAAAAAATTACCATCTGTCAACTGTAAAAGGCCACCCTACTTGGATCTGCACACATTATTCATCGATACATCACATAGTGCTAGACACTTGGGAAGTGTCCAATGTGTGATTCAATACAAAAGCCAGCATAGTGATCTTGTTTGCTGTGTACTAATCTTGTTGTGTATCAAATAATAATAATAATAATAATCCACTTTTAGTAAAGAGCCCCCAGTGGCGCAGTGGTTAAAGCGCCGAGCTGCTGAACTTGTTGACTGAAAGGTCGCAGGTTCAAATCCGGCGAGTGGTGTGAGCTCCTGCTGTCAGCCCCAGCTTCTGCCAACTTAGCAGTTTGAAAACATGCAAATGGGAGTAGATCAATAGGTGCCACTCTGGCGGGAAGGTAATGGCACTCCATGCAGTCATGCCGGCCACATGACCTTGGAGGTTGTCCGTAAACTCTGGCTCTTTGGCTTAGAAATGGAGATGAGCACCAACCCTCAGAGTCGGACACGACTGGACTTAATGTCAGGGGAAAATCTTTACCTTTGCTAGTAAAAACCTTTAAAAAGGATAATATTTTATTAAACAGTCCCCCCAGCTGTAGCCCAAGATCTAGCACTGTATCACTGTTCCCTGCCCTATAGACATAGTGTTCTATTTCATATTGCCCTTTTACTCCTGATTTGTCATCTGGCTCTTGCACTTTATCCATCAGCTCTGTCCTTGCAACTGATTTGCACCAGCCTGCCCGCCTGAGCTCAGTAAGTGTTTACGATATCAGGCTATTGGTTGTTTGTTTGATTGCTGTTTTATTCTGTTTTATGATGATTTTTGTTGTGTTATATTTTAAACTATGTTGAATTGGACTTGTCCTCATGTAAGCCGCCCCGAATCCCTTCAGAAAGATGGTGGTGGGATACAAAAATAAAATTATTATTATTATCATCATCATCATCATCATCATCATCCCACTTTGCTCCCTAAGCAGCTCATGACATAATAAAAAGTACAAATCCAACAGCATATGTAACAAATAAAACCATATGTAAAATAAAGCATAAACAAGCATTTGAAACCATTTAAATCAGTGGTTCTCAACCTTCCTAATGCTGCGACCCCTTAATATAATTCCTCATGTTGTGGTGACCCCCAACCATAAAATTATTTTGTTGCTACCTCATAATTGTATTTTTGCTACTGTTATGAATCGTCATTTAAATATCTGATATGCAGGATGTATTTTCATTCACTGGACCAAATTTGGTACAAATACCTGATACGGCCAAATTTGAATACTTGTGAGCTTGTGGGGGATTGATTTTGTCATTTGGCAGTTGTAGTTGCTGGGATTTATAGTTCACCTACAATCAAAGAGCATTCTGAACACCACCAATGATGTAATTGAACCAAACTTGGCACACAGAACCCCATGACTGGAAAACTGGAAGGGTTTGATATTTATTTATTTATTTATTTATCGTGTCAGGGGCAGACCAAAAAGTTGCACTTTTTAACAAACAAACAAACAAACAAAACACAACGTTTGCAAGCTTGGTAGTTGACTAAATGTCCTTTGACCAGTATCTTGCTACTTGGAGTGCTTCTGGAGTTGCTGCAAGGAGGTCCTCCAGTGTGCATGTGGCAGGGCTCAGGTTGCATTGCAGCAGGAGGTCTGTAATTTGCTCTTCTCCACAGTCACATGTCGTGGATTCCACTTTGTCGCCCCATTTCTTAAGGTTTGCTCTGCATCTCGTGGTGCCAGAGCGCAGTCTGTTCAGCGCCTTCCAAGTCTTCCAGTCTTCTGTGTGCCCAGGGGGGAGTCTCTCATTGGGTATCAGCCATTGATTGAGGTTCTGGGTTTGAGCCTGCCACTTTTGGACTCTCGCTTGCTGGGGTGTTCCAGCGTGTCTCTGTAGATCTTAGAAAATGATTTCTTGATTTAAGTCGTTGACGTGCTGGCTGATACTCAAACAGGGGATGAGCTGGAGATGTCACTGCCTTGGTCCTTTCACTATTGGTTGCTACTTCCTGGCGGATGTCAGGTGGTGCAATACCGGCTGAACAGTGTAATTTCTCCAGTGGTGTAGGGCGCAGACACCCCGTGATAATGCGGCATGTTTCATTAAGAGCCACATCTACTGTTTTAGCGTGGTGAGATGTGTTCCACACTGGGCATCCATACTCAGCAGCAGAGTAGCATAACGCAAGGGCAGATGTTTTCACTGTGTCTGGTTGTGATCCCCAGGTTGTGCCAGTCAGCTTTCGTATTATATTATTTCTAGGGCCCATCTTTTGCTTGATATTCTGGCAGTGCTTCTTGTAGGTCAGGGCACGGTCCAGAGTGACTCCCAGATATTTGGGTGTGCTGCAATGCTCCAGTGGGATTCCTTCCCAGGTAATCCTCAGAGCTCGGGATGCTTGTCGAAGGGTTTGATGGGCATTGAACTTGAGTTTTTGAGTTGTAGTTCACTTATATCCAGAGAGCACTGTGGACTCAGACAGTTATGGATCTGGACCAAACTTGGAACAAATACTCAATATCCCCAAATGTGAACACTGGTGTAGTTTTGGGAAAATAGGTTTTGACATTTGGGAATTGTAGTTGCTGGGATTGATAGTTCACCTACAATAAAAGAGCATTCTGAACCCCACCAATGATAGAATTGGGACAAACGTCCCATACAGAACCCCCATGACTAACAGAAATCCCCTCTGATACCTCCTCATGACCCCTCCCCCCAAGGGTCCTGACCCCCAGTTTGAGAAATACTGATGGAGGACAATACTAAACCCTGTGGGACCCCACAGGGCAACAGCTGTGAGTTTGAGCAGGCATCCCCCAATACCACAATTTGGGTCTGTCCTTCCAGGAAGGACGGGACCCACTGTAAAACAATGCCCCCAAGTCCCATCCCAGCCAGGCGATCCTGAAGGATGCCATGGTCCCAATTTCTGAGCCCTCTTTCCACTTTCCTCTTAATTCTCAAGTTTACTTCAATTGTTACAAACACTTATCAAAATGCAGCAAGAGAGAGTAGAGAGAAGTGGATGAGAGTCTTTTCAGACCCATACCTTGTGTGTGGGGTGTGTGTGTGTGCATAGAAATATTTTTTTGTGCCGTCGATAACTTTTGTCCTCTTGTTCCTTGTTCCTGCTCTTTTGGCCACGTTCAGCTACATAGCTCTCAATTTTCCTCTGCAAAATGGAGGAGGGTGTTGCCTTAAACGTTTACAGGAACTACTTCAACGGAGCCTGCTTGGAAATGTTCAAGGGCTCTTAGGAAGTCGGACTTGAAGGCTGAGCTCTTACAATGAGGGATTCTGTAGCTGGGTATGTTTTCCTTCCCAGGCAGAGCAAACACACTCCCCTTTGCTGAGTATGAAAAACTGGTGTGTAGCTCCATCCAAAAATGTGAAGGACCCACTCCGAAAGGAGTGCAGTACTCAGCCTGCCGACTGGAGAGGTTGTTCACTGTGCGTTTGCTCTGGGTTCACTTGTGTAAGCGGTATAAAGGATTGGCAGCTTCAGGGAGTTCCAACCGTTCTGGAGCAGGGCTGTCCAGTTGCAACCAGTTGTTGGTATACTACAGCTCTCAGAATCCCTCACTATTGTCCACACTGGCTGGGAGTGACAGGAGTTGTTGCCAGATTTTTCTTTTGAAATAAAGCAGTGTTTCTCAACCTTCATAATACCATGACCCCTTAATACAGTTCCTCATGTTGTGGTGACCCCCAACCATAAAATTATTTTTGTTGCTACTTCATGTAATTTTGCTCCTGTTATGAATCATAATGTAAATATCTGATATGCAGGATGTATTTTCATTCACTGGACCACATTTGGTACAAATACCCGATACGCCCAAATTTGAATGCTGTTGAGGTGGGGGAGGGCATAGATTTTGTAGTGACGTGGGAGTTGGAGTTGCTTGTATTGTAGGTGAAATATAAATCCCAGCAACTACAACTCCCAAACGACAAAATCAACTCACTCCAACCCCACCAGTATTCAAATTTGGGCGTATTGGGTGTTTGTGCCAAATTTGGTCCAGTGAATGAGAATACATCCTGCATATCAGAGTTACAGTTAGGAAGTAGCAACGAAAATAATGTTATAGTTGGGGGTCACCACAACATGAGGAACTATATTAAGGGATTGCAGCATTAGGAAGGTTGAGAAACACTGACATAGACTATACATGAGTATATGAAGCCTTTATTCCAGGCTAGTAGGTTTTAGATCTCAAATGTTTAGGCAGTTTGAGTAATTCAAGGATCCCTCCAGCCTCGCATGCCTCTTGATGCTCCACATGAGAGGGGATCATCCAGCCTCTGTGAAAGCTAAGGGCGCAATGCCCCATGCACCACAGTGGCCCCTTTATTCTGTGCGACTTGTCAGCAGAGCTCAAGGTAGAAACATAAGACAGAGTGTCCACAGCAAAGGTAAATATTGGATTTTCCACTGTGGTTACAGGCAGCCTGCAGTGAATGTGCCTCTCTCTCTCTCTCTTTCTCTGCACCACATTCACAGAGGCTCCTTTCATCCCCTGGTATTTTGTGAGGTATGGAGTTTTGCTGCCAGGCTCCAGGCTTCCTAAAATTTGGAGGTCATAGAAACCAGAAAGTTTCCTGACGAAGTTGTTCATGCATTAAGGGAGACTTTGGGAGAGACACACTCACCCATTTGTATTCTGTTCTGGGGAAATCTAGGTGCATTATAGCAGCTTGGACAATTTATTTTTTGGATTTAGGTTGGCCTTAGCTTGAGTGATGCTCTCCGTATCCATGGATTCTGCATCTACAGATGTCATCCTTGATGTTGCCAATATAAGAGACAGCATTTTCCTACACAGTTTTGTATATGAAGAAACTTGAGCATCCACAGATTTTAGCCTCCGTGGGAGATTGTCTGCCCTAAAACCAACAGTGTAAACGATAGTATCATTTAAAGAGGGAGATTCCTTGTAATATTATGAAATCTATAACCTGAATATATATACTGTATATACTCGAAAAAAAACCCCAAGATTATGGCAACAAGAATGATTGACAACTGGAAAATAGAGGGAGAAAATGTGGAGGCCGTGACAGACTTTGTATTTCTAGGCGCAAAGATTACTGCAGATGCAGACTGTGGCCAGGAAATCAGAAGACGCTTACTTCTTGGGAGGAGAGCAATGTCTAATCTCGATAAAATAGTGAAGAGTAGAGACATCACACTGGCAACAAAGATCCGCCTAGTCAAAGCCATGGTATTCCCTGTAGTCACCTACGGATGTGAGAGCTGGACCTTAGGGAAGGCTGAGCGAAGGAAGATCGATGCTTTTGAGCTGTGGTGCTGGAGGAAAGTGCTGAGAGTGCCTTGGACTGCGAGAAGATCCAACCAGTCCATCCTCAAGGGAATTAAAGCCCGACTGCTCATTGGAGGGAAGGATACTAGAGACAAAGTTGAAGTATTTTGGCCACATCATGAGGAGACAGCAAAGCCTAGAGAAGACAATGATGCTGGGGAAAGTGGAAGGCAAAAGGAAGAGGGGCCGACCAAGGGCAAGATGGATGGATGGCATCCTTGA
This sequence comes from Anolis sagrei ordinatus, assembly GCF_025583915.1. NCBI lineage: Eukaryota > Metazoa > Chordata > Lepidosauria > Squamata > Anolidae > Anolis > Anolis sagrei. The sequence goes on from NW_026847771.1 coordinate 35,903,968, forward strand.
AGTGACTGGACTGACCTTGAAGGAGCTGGGGGTGCTGATGGCCGACAGGGAGCTCTGGCGTGGGCTGGTCCATGAGGTCACGAAGAGTCGGAGATGACTGAACGAATGAACAACAACATATACTCGAGTATAAACCGAGCTTTTTAGCCCTTTTTTTCAAGCTGAAAAAGCCCCCCTCGGCTTATACTCAAGTCAAAATTATTTATTTTATTATTTATTATTATTTATTATTTTATTTAGACCTTTTATAACCCGGTCTTTTCAACCTCCGAAGAGGGACTCAGGCCGGCTAACAACAGGAAATTCATACACAAATAAGCTAAAACATAATAACATCATAATACGTTAATACATTAAAATACATTAAAATACAGATTAAATAATTACATAAAGCCAAGTCATCAAGGTAAATCACAAATTCATCACCATCCGCTATTGTGGTCAGCAGTTATTGACTCAATCATCATTCTGAGAATGCTATGTTCCAGAGCCAAGATTTTACCAGCTTTCTGAAAATCAAGAGGGAAGGGGCAGATCTAATCTCCATCGGGAGAGAGTTCCAGACCTGAGGGGCCACCACCGAGAAGGCCCTGTCCCTCGTCCCCACCAGACGTGATTGCGAAGGTGGTGGGACCGAGAGCAGGGCCCCTCCAGAAGATCTTAACAACCTTGATGGTTCATAGGGGAGAATGATATTTTTGATTATGATGTTTTTGGTTATTGCTAGATTGATTTTTAGATAGTGTCTTGAATTTTGAACCTTGTTCTTTCTATGTTGTACACCACTGTGAGTCGCCCCCGGGCTGAGAACATCGGTATATAAGCAAAGTAAATAAATAAATAAATAATAAATCTGTTCGGACAGGTAAACTGGGCCGGAGTCGTATAGGGTTTTATAGGTCAGCACCAGCACTTTGAATTTTACTTTGTTGTTGTTGTTGTTACATTTATTATTTTTCTCTATTACTATTACATTTGCATTATTTTACTCTATAATATTCTATATTCAGGGGTGACAAAAGTGGTATATAAAATGTCAGACAAGCCCCCACATTGGCAGTCTTTAGGAGGAGCCTAAAAACGTGGCTGTTCCAGTGTGCCTTCCCTGAATATGGAAACAATGCCCTGCCCTGATTAATTCTCTGTAATTGTCCTCAGAAGCACTTTACTACCCGTTGAGTTGGTCTCCCTACATTATCTTTTAAAACCCTCCTGCTTAGATACACCCTACCTCTGTTCACACACAGTGTTTATTTAAAAAAAATTAATTTATTACATCTGGCCCGGCCATAAGGTTTTAAATTCTCTGTGTTATTGTTATATGTGAGTTATATTATTTATACTGTTTTATTGCTTGCTGTTTTGTTTTTACTGATGTGTTGTTGGGCTTGGTCACATGTAAGCCGCCCCAAGTCCCCTTGGGGAGATGGTGGCGGGGTATAAATATAGTTTTATTATTATATTTATTTATTTATTTATTTATTTGTCGTGTCAGAGCAACCAGTCAATTATATTACATTTCTAACAGAACAAAGCAAGCAAAAATTGTGAGTTTGGTAGTTGATTAAATGTCCTTTGACCAGTAGCTGGCCACTTGGAGTGCTTCTGGTGTTTCTGGTGCAAGAAGGTCCTCCATTGTGCATGTGGCTGGGCTCAGGTTGCATTGCAGCAGGTGGTCTGTGGTTTGCTCTTCTCCGCACTCGCATGTCGAGGATTCCACTTTGTAGCCCCATTTCTTAAGGTTGGCTCTGCATCTCGTGGTGCCAGAGCGCAGTCTGTTCAGCGCCTTCCAAGTTGCCCAGTCTTCTGTGTGCCCAGGGGGGAGTCTCTCATTTGGTATCAGCCATTGGTTGGGGTTCTGGGTTTGAGCCTGCCACTTTTGGACTCTCGCTTGCTGAGGTGTTCCAGCGAGTGTCTCTGTAGATCTTAGAAAACTATTTCTAGATTTAAGTCGTTGACGTGCTGGCTGATATCCAAACAGGGGATGAGCTGGAGATGTCTCTGCCTTGGTCCTTTCACTATTGGCTGCTACTTCCCGGCGGATGTCAGGTGGTGCAATACTGGCTAAGCAGTGTAATTTCTCCAGTGGTGTAGGGCGCAGACACCCCGTGATAATGCGGCATGTCTCATTAAGAGCCACATCCACTGTTTTAGTGTGGTGAGATGTGTTCCACACTGGACATGCATACTCAGCAGCAGAGTAGCACAGCGCAAGGGCAGATGTCTTCACTGTATCTGGTTGTGTTCCCCAGGTTGTGCCAGTCAGCTTTCGTATGATATTGTTTCTTGCAACCACTTTTTTCTTGATGCTCAGGCAGTGCTTCTTGTAGGTAAGAGCACGGTCCAGAGTGACTCCCAGGTATTTGGGTGCGCTGCAATGCTCCAGTGGGATTCCTTCCCAGGTGATCTTCAAAGCTCGGGATGCTTCTCTGTTCTTGAGATGAATGGCACATGTCTGTGTTTTGGATGGGTTGGGGATCAGCTGGTTTTCCCTGTAATAGGCAGTAAGAGCACCTAGAGCTTAGGAAAGCTTCTGTTCTACCATCTCAAAGCTCCCTGCTTGAGCAGTAATGGCACGATCATCAGCATAGATGAAGCTCTCTCCCCTGAGGCAGGCCGTTCTTCTGTTTCCGCCATCTACTTCTCTGGCCCTGGAACTTAACAAAAAAGCTCCTGTTTTGTAGCAGGTTTCCTATGAGGTGGGTGAGGTGGTAGTCCTTTGTGATATTATACATTTTTCTCAGGAGGAGGCGGTGGTTCACAGTATCATAGGCTGCTGACAGGTTATAATTATAATAATAATAATTATTAAATGAAGTAAATAAATAAATAAATTTATATATCTTGCTTATCCAACATAAACGGGCTGGCAGAACGTTGGATAAGCGAAAATGTTGGATAATAAGGCGGGATTAAGGAAAAGCCGATTAAACGTCAAATTACGTTATGATTTTACAAATTAAGCACCAAAACCTCATGTTTTACAACAAATTGGCATAGAAAGCAGTTCAATACATGGTAATGTTATGTAGTAATTACTGTATTTACGAATTTAGCACCAAAACATTGCAATGTATTGAAACAGCTGTGGATCTGGGAGGGAGGCAGACTGCATTGGATAATACAGAACGTTGGATGAGCGAAGGTTGGATAAGCGAGACTCTACTGTATATCGATTACAAACCCGCTAGGAGCAGGAGCCCCTCTAAGCCATCTTAGGCTCTTGTTACGGAGCCAAAAATACCGCAATGTCTCCAATAATATGGCCGTGATTCCATGAAGCATTAGGTGCCCATCCTGTAGGAAATCCTTCAGGGCACAAAGGCGCTTTCTGTGGTCCCTGGCCCCCATCCTTGTTGCTGATGGGGATGTTTATGTGTGTGGGGCAGGAAGCTCTGTGTAGTTCACAGAGTGGTGTGGAAAAGGTCTGTCTCTTTTCAGCCCCCCCCCCCCCCACCTTTTGAGCTGTGTCACTTTCAGCGCACACAGCTTTCTCTGTTGGCAATGCGCTAGCTCCTGAGTGTGCTCTTTGTTCCACCGGGCCTTGAGCACCTCCAGGAAGGATGTACGTAATGCTCCCAACCTCAGACCTGACCTGATGTGGCTGTGTCGCCAAAGAAAAAGCATGGAGCTTAAGCCTTGTAGCAGTTTGGGGGTCCTCACTAGTGAGGTTGGCACAGACCCCCATCATTTTAAGAGCTGAAAAGCCAGACAAGTGTGACCAAGATGGCAAAGCTTATCAATGAGGAAGAACGCACAAACAAGGAAAGGCTAAAGGGCAGTTGGACATGGTGATAACCTCCTCAGTTGGAGCTCTTTTTATTTTTCTGTTTGTAGTTAATGCAGGTTCATAAGAATTCAAACTGTCATGTTCTTATCGTGGTTTGTGGTATTTTGTGCCAAAGGATCAACTGTTTTTTTTTTTAAAATTGCAGGTCTAGATGGGGAATATATGTCTGGATATTCATCATCATCATCGGCGATCGCTCATGTCTGAGTATGATTGCCTCTCTATTGTAGGGTCTTGACGGTGGGTCCGTAGGTGACTGTAGAGACCTGTTCTTGATCCGCATGTTATTTCACAGTGAGAACATCGATTTCCAGATGGAAGGCCATTCTGACAATTATTATTATTATTATTAACTTTATTTATACCCCGCAAAATCTCCCGAAGGACTCAATGCGGCTTACAAAGGCCAAGGCCGCAACAAACAACAACATACAAATATAACAGTAAAAAACTCATGAGCAAATAATAAAACATCAAGCAAAGACAAAAAAACACTAAAAACAATGACACATGATGCATTTAAAATCTAAAAGGCCTGGCCAAATTAATGGACAAAATTTAAAAGTGCTGAACTTGACAGGAGGTATGCAGAGGTTTTTTGGCGGTAGGTGCAATGTGCAGACAATCCTAGTCTCTAACAAAGTGCAATTGGGACATGATGCCAGGAGTTTCCTAATCTGGAAAGGCACACTGGAACAGCCAGGTCTTCAGGCTCTTCCTAAAGATTGCCAATGTTGGGGCTTGTCTGATGTCCTTGGGGAGAGAGTTCCAGAGTCGGGGGGCCACCACAGAGAAGGCCCTGTCCCTCGTCCCCACCAAACGCGCGCAGGTGGGATCATGAGCAGGGCCTCTCCAGATGATCGAAGGGAACGTGTGTGTTTTTTGGGGTTTTTTTTGTCGTGTCAGGAGCAACTTGAGAAACTGCAAGTCGCTTCTGCTGTGAGAGAATTGGCTGTCTGCAAGGACGTTGCCCAGGGGACGCCTGGATGATTTGATGTTTTTATCATCCTTGTGGGAGGCTTCTCTCATGTCCCCGCATGAGGAGCTGGAGCTGATAGAGGGAGCTCATCTGCCTCTCCCCGGATTTGAACCTGCGACCTGTCGGTCTTCAGTCCTGCCGGCACAGGAATTTAACCCACTGCGCCACTGGGGGTTCCGCAACGTGTGGGTTCATATATGGGGATATGACAATAGCTTTATAAAATAGCATGTTGGTCTCCCTACAGATGTCCCAGTCCTCAAACACTCTCTGCTTCATTTGGAAGAATGCTGCACTCGCAGAGCTCAGATGGTGTTGTATTTCAATGTCAATGTTGACTTTTGTGGAGAGGTGGCTGCCAAGGTAGCGTAAATGGTCAACATTTTCTAATATTACACCAATAAGCTGTATTTTTGGCATTGCAGAGGGATTGGCTGGTGACTGCTGGAAGAGCACTTTGGTTTTCTCGAGGTTCAGTGAGAGCTTTTCATATGCTTCTGCAAAGGTGTTTAGAGTGGCTTGTAGGTCTTCTTTTGAATGAGCACAGACTACTACATCATCATCAGCATATTGGAGTTCTAAAATAAATGTTGTTGTGACCTTGATTTTGGCTTTCGATCTTCTGAGGTTAAATAGCTTGTCATTTATCCAATAGAAGATTTCCATGCTGGTGGGAAGTTTCCCATCAACAAATTGCGGTATCATAGTGATGAAGATGGAGAATAAGGTTGGGACAATAACATATGCCTGTTTGACACCTGATTCCACCTTAAATGGTCTCTTGGGGAGCCATTGCTGTCCAAGACTATTGCCATCACGGATGAGCCACAGGATTTGTCAGGGCATCTGATTTTTTTGGAGAAGGGTCCAAAGAGCACTGTAAATCACTGGATATTCACTGTGATTGTCTGAATATTAGACTACTACTTACTTGCCTTCTCAGGTAGCTTCAACTGTGAGGTTACCACCCATCCAGCTGCCATGCAGGTATTTGTGCCAAATTTGGTCCAGTGAATGAAAATACATCCTGCCTATCAGATATTTACATTGTGATTCATAACAATAGCAAAATTACAATTATGAAGTAGCAACAAAAATAATTTTATGTTTGGGGGTCACCACAACATGAGGAACTGTATTAAGGGGTTGCGGTATTAGGAAGATTGAGAAACACTGTTCTGAGTTCTTGGGAAAATACAAATCCCAGTGCTATCAAAGTGCTGCAGCTGTGCAATATGAGTACTCCTTCTGTATTTTCCCCCCTAAACCAGTACAGAGCTGCCCACCACTGGATTTATTGATTTTTGTCGTGTCAGGAGCAACTTGAGAAACTGCAAGTTGCTTCTGGTGTGAGAGAATTGGCCGTCTGCAAGGACATTGCCCAGGGGACGCCTGGATGTTTTGATGTTTTATCATCCTTGTGGGAGGCTTCTTTCATGTTCCCACATGAGGAGCTGGAGCTGATAGAGGGAGCTCATCTGCTCTCTCCCCGGATTCAAACCTGCAACCTGTCGGTCTTCAGTCCAGCCGGCACAAGGGTTTAACCCAATGCACAACCGGGGGCTCCATCTACACTGTAAAATTAGCCACTTCCTATCATGTTAGTATTAGAAAGGCTGAGAACCACTGCTCTAACTCTCCCAATTACAGTTAGACTGTCCAATTGGTGCTATCCCATCCCACGAAATGTCCAGGTTTCAATCCCCACCTCCCCTCTGTGTCCTCACCTTGCTTCAATTGCTGCAAACTGAATTAAAAACACAAAACTGACATTTAAGTGTGCCATTTGAGGTGTTGAGTCCATTTCCAAAACAGTTTGAGTGCTTTGCACAGCACCAGTAAAGTCGACACTGAAACCTAGGGTAGATTTGTCATGTATTTGGAGCCAACATCTGTCACTGATCCATCCTTCCTTTCTGCCCTCCTCCTGTCTCCCCCGTCCCTGGTGACACATTTCTCCTGCCATAGGATTGCAGCGAAGACGTGAGTCATCCCTTTGTACTCCTGAGTTGGAGCCTTAGAGAGCAGGAGAAAGTGCTTATTTCTTATGAGTAACTCGTGTGAATGTTACATACATGATAATTGCCATGAGACTGCAAGCTGGTATGGTCAAGTCCCAAATTGCCTACACGGAAAACAATGAGGCTGATTTCTCAGCTTTGATCATGCTGTTTTTGCATCTTTTGTGGTTGTGATCGGTGTATTTATTGCTTCAAAGCCCCTTTTGCAGGAGTAAATCCCTAAAAGCAGGCAATGTATTTAAGTACTTGGGGTGCATCTACACCAGGCCTGGGCAAACTTGTGCCCTCCAGGTGTTTTGGACTTCAACTCCCACAATTCCTAACAGCCTCAGGCCCCTTCCTTTTCCCTGCGGGAAAAGGAAGGGGCCTGAGGCTGTTAGGAATTGTGAGAGTTGAAGTCCAAAACACCTGGAGGGCACAAGTTTGCCCAGGCCTAATCTACACTGTTTATTGTCACTTTGATAACCAGTGTAGTTTATCACCACTTCAACTGCCAGGACTTAATTCTGTGGAATCACTGGAATTGTAGTTCTCTAGGCATTTGTAGGTATTTATTTATTGTCTCAGGAGCGAACCGAGGGTACAATTGTAATGTATTTTAAAAACCTGGCATTATATTAAATGTCCTTTGACCAGTAGCTGGCCACTTGGAGTGCCTCTGTGTTGCTGTAAGAAGGTCCTCCATTGTGCATATGGCAGGGCTCAGGTTGCATTGTAGTTACTTACTTACTTACTTAGGTGATCCCTCGTTGGCCGAGTAGGATAGTCTTCCAGGATCAGAATTCTTGTAAGTCTATACGTGGCTGTGGAGCCCTATTCTTGATCTGCATCTTCTTCCGCAGTGAGGGCATTGGTTTCCAGGTGGAAGGCGGTCCCGGTCGGGGTTGGCTTGACGCGCCTTCCTCTTGGCACGTTTCTCTCTTTCACCCTGCATTCGTGCCTCTTCAAATTCCACAGCACTGCTGGACACAGCTGACCTCCAGCTGGAGTGCTCAAGGGCCAGGGCTTCCCAGTTCTCAGTGTCTATGCCAGAGTTTTTAAGGTTGGCTTTGAGCCCATCTTTAAATCTCTTTTCCTGTCCACCAACATTCCGTTTTCCGTTCTTGAGTTCGGAGTAGAGCAACTGCTTTGGGAGACGATGGTCGGGCATTCGGACAACATGGCTGATCCAGCGGAGAGGACCATCTCTTCAATGCTGGTGGTCTTTGCTTCTTCCAGCACGCTGACATTTGTCTGCCTGTCTTCCCAAGAGATTTGCAGGATCTTCCAAAGGCAGCGTTGATGGAATCGTTCCAGGAGTTGCATGTGACGTCTGTAGACAGTCCACGTTTCGCAGGCATATAGCAGGGTTGGGAGGACAATAGCTTTATAAACAAGCACCTTGGTATCCCTACAGATGTCCCGGTCCTCAAACACTCTCTGCTTCATTCAGAAAAATGCTGCACTCGCAGAGCTCAGGTGGTGTTTTATTTCGGTGTCGATGTTGACTTTGGTAGAGAGGTGGCTGTATTGTAGTAAGTGGTCTATGGTTTGCTCTTCTCCACACTTGTATGTCGTGGACTCCACCTTGTGACCCATTTCTTACGGTTGGCTCTGCATCTCGTGGTGTCAGTCTGTTCAGCACCTTCCAGGTCGCTCAGTCTTCTGTGTGTCTGGGAGGGAGTCTCATTCAATATCAGCCATGGATTGAAGTTCCGGGTTTTTGTCTGCCACTTTTGGACTTTCACTTGCTGAGGTGTTACTGTGAGTATCATTGTAGATCTTAGAAAACTATTTCTTGATTTAAGGCATTGCCGTGCTGGCTGATATCTAAACAGGGGATGGGCCGGAGATGTCACTGCCTTGGTCCTTTCATTATTGACTGCTACTTTATGGCAGATGTCAGGTGGTGCAATACCGGTGGAACAGTAGACATCCTGTGATGATGGGGCATGTCTCATTAAGAGCCACATTCACTGTTTTAACATGGTGAGACGTATTCTACACTGGGCATGCGTATTCAGCAGCAGAGTAGCAAAGCGCAAGGGCAGATGTCTTCACTGTGTCTGGTTGTGATCCCCAGGTTGTTCCAGTCAGCTTTCATATGATATTATTTTTAGCACCCACTTTTTGCTTGATATTCAAGCAGTGCTTCTTGTAAGTCCAGGGTAACTCCCAACTATTTTGGTGTGCTGCAGTGCTCCAGTGGGATTCCTTCCCAGGTAATCCTGGTAATTTGTAGGTAATATAGCACAGTAGGAATTGGAGCAATGGGTTCCAATTATGGGAAAGGAGATCCCACTTGAACATTAGGAAGAAATTCTTTGAATGGTCTTCTTTCAGATTTTCAATCCTGGTGAAATTAGAAGGCTTCTTGTTCAACGTTCACTACTGGAAACCAAGGCTCCTGACTTGCTGATGGGTGGGCAACAAGGAAGGAGCCAGTTTAGCATCACTAGGGCTGGATTTCTAGAGCTTGGGAGCAGCTACAAAGTAGGCGCGGCCAAGTGTTCCCACCAGAAATGCCTCTGAAGGTAGAAGGAGCAAGTGAATGGCTTTTGCTGAAGGCCCCATTATACACATTTGCTTCTTGACCTCCTCCTGGCTTCTGAGAAGCTCCTGGTTTTCTAGTCCGAGATTTGAAAGCTATGCCCGAAACGCCAGATGAATTCCAGAATGAACACTGCAATCGGATATTGTTGTTCATAGGTGAAACGAGGGAGGGCGAGTGCACACAGCTACCAAAATTGCTTTCGAAACCCACACATTTGTCTTCTCCCTTTCAGGTTTGATTATCAGGAACTTTTGCACAACTCCACCTTTTGCATCATTCCCCGAGGGAGGCGCCTGGGGTCCTTCCGATTCCTAGAAGCATTACAGGTAACATAAGGTATTTCTATTATAGCCTAGGCAAAAATGAGTGGGTGTATAGGGCAGAGGTCTAGGGCTGTGTTTCCCCCAGGCTCCCAAGGGTCACAGGATTGATCAAAAACAAATCAAGCCAGACTAATCTGGTCTATTTTTTTTTTTTTTTTGAGAGAGAGAATTACAAGCTGGGTAGATGCAGGGAATGCCGTGGATGGAGCGTCTCTGGATTCCAGGAAGGCCTTTGACAAGGACCATCATGACCTTCTGGCCAGGAAACTAGTCCAATGTGAGCTAGGCAAAACAATGGTTAGGTGGATCTGTAATTGGTTAAGTGAACGAACGAAGTGTGATTCTCACCAGTCCTGTAAAGAAGTGACGAGTGGAGTGCTATCAGCAGAGTTCAGTCCCGGGCCTGGTTCTGCTCAGGATCTTTATTAATGACTCAGATGAAGGGTTAGAAGGCGTGATCATCAAGTTTGCAGATGGGACCAAATTGGGATATCCAATTCTCCAGAAGACAGAAGCAGAAATAGAAATGATCTCAACAGATTAGAGAGATTATGGGCCAAAACTAACAAAATGAAGTTCAACAGTGATAAATGGAAGATACTCCATTTAGACAGACAAAATGAAATGCAAAGATACAGAATGGGGGACAATGCCTGGCTCAACAGGCAGAATGGGGTTGGACTGGATGGCCTACGAGGTATCTTCCAACTCTATGGTTCTATGATTCTATGAATGTCTTGATCCACCACTCCATATTCAGCCCCTGATGGTATTACAAGGCACAATTGCCTGTTTTGGTGCATTTTTGCTCACACAAATGCAACCTATTTTAAACCTTCCAGGAAAAAAAACCTAGAAGTAGTTGCCCCTCTGTACTTCAAACAGTAAAGGAGGAACTGAGCCTTCTAACCAAGGTGAAAGAAGAAAGTGCAAAAGCTGGGTTGCAGTTAAACATAAAAAACACCAAGATTATGGCAACAAGACTGATAACTGGCAAACAGAGGGAGAAAACGTGGAGGCAGTGACAGACTTTGTATTTCCAGGTGCAAAAATTACTGCAGACTCAGACCGCAGCCAGGAAATCAGGAGACGCTTACTTCTTGGGAGGAGAACAATGTCCAATCTCGATAAAATAGTGAAGAGTATTACATCTTAAATCTAGAAATACTTTTCTAAGATCTACAGAGACACTCGCTGGAACACCCCAGCAAGCGAGAGTCCAAAAGTGGAAGGCTCAAGCCCAGAACCTCAATCAATGGCTGATACCAAATGAGAGACTCCCCCCTGGGCACACAGAAAACTGGGAGACTTGGAACACACTGAACAGACTGCGCTCTGGCACCACGAGATGTAGAGCCAATCTTAAGAAATGGGGCTACAAAGTGGGGCTACAAAGTGCGAGTGTGGAGAAGAGCAAACCACTGACCACCTGCTGCAATGCAACCTGAGCCCTGCCACATGCACAATGGAGGATCATAGAATCATAGAATCAAAGAGTTGGAAGAGACCTCATGGGCCATCCAGTCCAACCCCCTGCCAAGAAGCAGGAATATTGCATTCAAATCACCCGACAGATGGCCATCCAGCCTCTGTTTAAAAGCTTCCAAAGAAGGAGCCTCCACCACACTCCGGGGCAGAGAGTTCCACTGCTGAACGGCTCTCACAGTCAGGAAGTTCTTCCTCATGTTCAGATGGAATCTCCTTCTTGTAGTTTGAAGCCATTGTTCCGCGTCCTAGTCTCCAGGGAAGCAGAAAACAAGCTTGCTCCCTCCTCCCTTTGGCTTCCTCTCACATATTTATACATGGCTATCATATCTCCTCTCAGCCTTCTCTTCTTCAGGCTAAACATGCCCAGCTCCTTAACCGCTCCTCATAGGGCTTGTTCTCCAGACCCTTGATCATTTTAGTCGCCCTCCTCTGGACACATTCCAGCTTGTCAATATCTCTCTTGAATTGTGGTGCCCAGAATTGGACACAATATTCCAGATGTGGTCTAACCAGAGCAGAATAGAGGGTTAGCATGACTTCCCTAGATCTAGACACTATGCTCCTATTGATGCAGGCCAAAATCCCATTGGCTTTTTTTGCCGCCACATCACATTGTTGGCTCATGTTTAACTTGTTGTCCACGAGGACTCCAAGATCTTTTTCACACGTACTGCTCTCGAGCCAGCGTCACCCATTCTGTATCTTTGCATTTCATTTTTTTCTGCCAAAGTGGAGTATCTTGCATTTGTCACTGTTGAACTTCATTTTGTTAGTTTGGGCCCATCTCTCTAATCTGTCAAGATCGTTTTGAATTCTGCTCCTGTCCTCTGGACTATTGGCTATCCCTCCCAATTTGGTGTCGTCTGCAAACTTGATGATCATGCCTTCTAGCCCTTCATCTAAGTCATTAATAAAGATGTTGAACAGGACCGGGCCCAGGACGGAACCCTGCGGCACTCCACTTTTCACTTCTTTCCAAGATGAAGAGGAAGCATTAGTGACCACTCTCTGTGTTCGTCCACTTAACCAATTACAGATCCACCTCACCGTAGTTTTGCCTAGCCCACATTGGACTAGTTTCCTTGCCAGAAGCTCATGGGGGACCTTGTCGAAAGGACATTTAATCAACTACCAAACTCACAAATTTTGTATTTTGTCTGTCTGTTTGTTTGCTTTGTTCTGTTAGAAATGTAATATAGTTGACTGGTTGCCCTGACACGACAAATAATGAAGAGTAGAGACATCACACTGGCAATGAAGATCCACATAGTTAAAGCAATGGTATTCTCCATAGTCACCTACGGATGTGAGAGCTGGACCTTAGGGAAGGCTGAGCGAAGGAAGATAGATGCTTTTGAATTGTGGTGTTGGAGGAAAGTTCTGAGAGTATACTTCAGGAAATAAAGCCTGACTGCTCATTGGAGGGAAGGATAGTAGAGGCAAAGATGAAGTACTTTGGCCACATCATGAGAAGAAAGGAAAGCTTGGAGAAGAGAATGATGCTGGGGAAAATGGAAGGAAAAAGGAAGAGGTGCCGACCAACGGCAAGATGGATGGATGGTATCCTTGAAGTGACTGGCTTGACTCTGAAGGAGCTGGGGGTGGTGATGGCCGACAGGGAGCTCTGGCGTGGACTGGTCCATGAGGTCATGAAGAGTCAGAAGTGACTAAACGAATAAACAACACAACAAAAACTTCAAAACAGACCAGGATGTGGGGAAACAGAATGGAAAAAAATAAGGTGCTAATGTATCCCAGGGGAACTGCAGTGGGAATTCCTTGATGGAACTAATTGATTGTTAGCAATCAATCAGAGCTTGGATTGTAACTTCTTAAATAGAGCTAGTTCTTCACTCATTACTCTGAACACCCAGCAGGAATTCCTTGTTACTGTCACTGCAATCCATTAAGAAAATGAGGGTAATTGTGGCGTAACAGTTTGAACATTGAAAACCAGAGTTCAAATCCGTGTTTGGTTGTGGAAACTCCCTGTGTGACCTGGGGAAAGTTACACTGTCTCAGCCCCAGAGGAAAGCAAAGGCAACTCCCCTTTTGCATAAATTTTATGGAGTTGACCCTGCAAAGATAGTCCCGAAAATAACTGGATTCAAATCCAAGGAGTTGCATCACTCATCAGGGATGTGAAACCAGGGCCCCATCTATTGGGGATAATGGATCATGACCTGTTAGGATCACTGACCATTGGGGTAGATCATAACCTGTTAGGAACACAACCTAATTGGGGTATCAGAGTTTATTTGGTAATGGATGATCGCTGGACATGCAGATATTTTCTTTCTGTTCGATGCTTTCAGCAGACAATGGCACAGTCAGACCACTGTATGCTAATCAAGGTGGTCAGTTGAAACATTCACACCTAGCTCCAGCAGACAAGAGTCCTTTGTCTCACCCTGGTCGTTCCACAGATATATAAACCCTTTTGCCCAGTTCCAACAGACCTCACTACCTCTGAGGATGCTTGCCATAGATGCAGGCGAAACGTCAGGAGAGAATGCCTCTAGACCATGGCCATATAGCCCGAAAAACCTACAACAACCCAATGATTCCGGCCATGAAAGCCTTCGACAATACAATGATGCAAATTTGTTTACTGTAAACTTCATGTATTTAAAGATACAGCCACATTTCTTCTCAAGGGTTAAAGACTTCAGTAATGTTTCAGAGAGTGTGTATCTTGAACTTATAATTTTTAACAGTTTCTTCAACTATGTTGCTTTATACAGCTCTCTTTAATAGGCATTTACTTTCAAATAAAACATAAGGCTCAACAGTTTCTAACTTCCTAACATGAACTTCTTCACTCTGACAAACTTCTATGCTCAAGCTCATTTGAGGCTCAACACACTTCTCTAACAGTCATTACTCAAACGACATTCCCTAACTGTCATCTTGTTTAAGCCTGAACATTCTGTCACTGAGTCAGTCACGTGACCTGCAGCCCCTCCCACTGCTCTAGGCATATAGAGATAAGGAAACTGCAAATCAAATAAGACATATACTTCAGGTTATAAAAAGATACATTATAACACAGACAAACATCATATAGAGGAGGCTTGAGAAGGTTGCTTCCTCCAACACCGTCTACAACAGGCATGGGCAAACTTTCTAACTTGGGGCTGCATGCTAACACTCCCTGCTAGGAGGACTGGCTGCCTGGTGATGGAGGGAAGGAGGAAGGAGAGAGAGAAGGAAGGAAAAATGAAAGGAAGGAAGTGAAGGATGGAAGGAGAAAGAGGGAGGGAGGAAAGGAGGGAGGAAAGAGGGAAAGAAGGTAAGACAAAAGGGAAGGAAGGGTGGAAGGGAAGGGGAGGGAGGGAGGATGAAGGAAGGAAGGAAGGAAGGAAGGAAGGAAGGAAGGAAGGAAGGAAGGAAGGAAGGGAGGGAAGGATAAAGGAAAGAGGGAAGGAAGGACAAAAAGGTGGAAGGAAAAGATGGAAGAAGAAAGAAAGAAGGAGAGAGGAAAGACATAAGGAAGGAAGGAAAGAAAAGGGAAGGAAGGATGAAAGGAAGAGAAGGAGGAAGGATAGAGAGTAGGAAAAAAAGGATGAAAGGGAAGGAAGGGAAGGATGGAAGGAGGAAAGAAAAGGAGAAGGAAAGAAAGGAGGAAGGAAGAGAGTAGGAAAAAAGAAAGGGAAGGAGGGAAGGATGGAAGGAGGAAAGAAGGAAGAGAAAAAGGTAGGGAAGGAAGAAGGAAAGAAGCTAACTAAGTACACACATAGATTCCCTTGAATAATCTTTGCATGCGAAGCAAAAAAAAAATCACTTAAACCATGGAAACTCGATCAAAGTGTTGCTTAATAATAATAATAATAATAATAATAATACTTTATTTATACTCTGCTACCATCTCCCAAGGGACTCGGTGAGGCTTACATGAGGCCGAGCCCACAATACATCAATAATAAAAGCAATAACAACAAATAATACAAAACAATAAAATAAAACTCATAACAAAAATAAGCAATAAACATTAACAGTAACACAATGACAATTAAAACCTATGGCTGGGCCAAATGTAATAATTAAAGAAAGAAGGGAAGGAAGGGAAGGAAGGGGGAGAGAAGGAAGGAAGGGAGGAAGAAGGAGGAAGAAGGAGAAAGAGGGAGGAAAAGGAAGGAGAGCGAAAGAGGGAGGTAAGGGAGGAAAGGAGGAAGGAAAGAGAGAAGAAAGGAAAGATAGGATGGCGAGAGAGAGGAGGGCCTCAGAAAAGAGCTCAGCATTGAAGAAAGTGGTTTCGCTGTACAGATGGATTACATTGGAAATCCTGGAACCAGGATGGTGATTCTGCAAATAACACTTGCACTGATGCACATTAAGGGCTTTCTTTTTGTGTGCTTTTGTGGGGATTTGTTGTCTGGCCACTTCAGTTGGAAGCTAGCTTCTGTGTGCAGTGTAGATGAGGGTTAGATCACCTAGTCCCAAATTCCAACCACTTGTACACACTGCCTACTTTCAGCTGACACTTTTTGAAAAATATGCATAAATTGGAAATCCTCATTGCTCAAACAAGTGGGCCATGCAAATTAAAGACCATGGAGTAAGTCCAACCGAACACGGCTTGGCTTATATCTGAAGAGGGAGAAAGCTGGTATTGGGTTACACTGCAATTTGTTAATGCATCTTTTTTTCCTGCTGATGTTGTTGTTTTTGTGTGTCTTCAAGTCTTACCCCCCTCTTTCTCTCGTTCGTTGATCCAGGCTGCCTGCATCCCAGTTTTGCTCAGCAACGGTTGGGAGCTGCCCTTTTCCGAAGTGATCGATTGGAGCAAATCCGCCATTGTCGGGGACGAGAGGCTCCTTCTGCAGGTAACAAGGCCGGCTCTATATTCAGGATGCAAGCCGGAGTCCAGCTGAATTGGTACACGATGGCGCCAGGCCATAATTGGCCCTCTGTGCTGTTCACACTGGGAATGATAGGATGACTGTGTTGCAGGGCATCACCGTGAGGTCAGTGCCGTGTTGGGATGAACAGATCCTCTGTGTGGATGCCTCTCTACGAGCAGCAAAGAAAAGTTGCACAAACAACCTTTCATCTGTTGACACATTTTACTTATTTACTCCATTTATGCACCACAGACTGGCCAAAGATCTTGGAGCATTTCACAAAACAAACTCAAAATTGTAATGTATCGGGGCATCAAAAACATCATATAAAGCATTCATTGAAAAGAGTACCAGGCTCCCTGAGCTTGAAGACCTGTGAGCTTTGTATCACTTCTGCCACCATCACAGGGCGAGGACATAGGAGAGAGCCTTCTCAGAGTGCATCTATACTATAGGATTAATGCATTTTGATATCACCTTAGCACTCATGGTTCAATTCTATGGAATCCTGGGAGGTGTCATTTTATAAGGTTTTTAGCCTTCTCTTGTCAAGTAGTGCTGGTGCCTCACCAAACTGCAAATCCCAAGATTCTACAGCATTGAGCCATGGCAGTTAAATTGGTGCCAAACTGCATTCATTCTACAGTATAGATCAGCATTTCTTAACATGGGGGTTGGGATCCCTTGGGGAGGGGGTCGCAAGGTGGGGGGGGGTGTCAGAGAGGTTGCCAAAGGCCATCAGAAAAACACAGTATTTTATGTTGGTTGTGGGGATTCTGTGTGAGACGTTTGGCCCAATTCTATCATTGCTAGAGTTCAGAATGTTCTTTGATTGCAGGTGAACTATAAATCCCAGCAACTGCATATCCCAAATGTCAAGGTCTGTTTCCCCAAACTACACCAGTGTTCACATTTGGGCATATTGAGGATTTGTGCCAAGATTAAACCCTTGTGCCAGTGGGACTAAAGACCGACAGAGCGGAGGTTCGAATCCAGGGAGAGCGCAGATGGGCTCCCTCTGTCAGCTCCAGCTCTCTTTTGTGGGGATATGAGAACAGCCTCCCACAAGGATGGTAAAACATCTAAACATCCAGGTGTCCGCTGGGCAACATCGTTGCAGACAACCAATTACCTCACACCAGAAGTGACTTGCAGTTTCTCAAGTCACTCCTGACACAGAAAAAAAATGTTTGAGTCCACAGTGCTGTCTGGATATAGTTGATGTTCTGTCGCACGCTGGGCCTGTAAAGAATTTCCTTTAGAACAGGACATGCAACCTTTGCCCAGTGGGAAGCCAGGGGGCCCAAAGAGAAGTTCTCAGAGGTTTTCCACCACAAATGATCTTTAGATGGCTTGTGAAGTATAACAAAGTCCTTTATTAATGAACAATCAAACAGAAACTTCTTTTGTCTTCAGAAAGTTAAACAAATGATTTCAGGCTTTTATGCAACTTGTAGCTTCCTAATCTTCCCCACGAAGGACAGGCAACTGTCTTCAATAACTTCTTCTTTATTTTAAATGGAAAATCCCCCTTTTAACTTCTCCCAGGCTGACTGTAATCTAACCCTTACTGATGTGGGCTCCGCTACCGGGTCGAACTGCTTCTCGAACGCCGTGTGGACCTATCAGTAAAGGCTTAGATGTTCTCCAGCTGGAGTTCTTTGGTCTTTAGGGCTGTTTCCCTGGAAAGTCTTTGGAGACTCTTAAGACTGTTCTCTCCCGGAAAGTCTTGGATGCTCTTAAGACTGTTTCCCCCCGGAAAGTCTTAAGGGTTGAAGCTTTTGTACAGGGGAAGCTTGCACATGTCCTGTACATTAGCTTTCCTTGCTGAGGCTAACTAAAAATGGCTCCCTTCCCTTCCCAATTGCCCTGAGCAACGAAGGAACCAAAACTTAACAATGATGGACAGGTGACTTGCCCTATGACTGCAACCAAAGGAAGCCACCTATCTGCAGAGTCCCTGAAATCTAGGACTGCAAACAAACATTCAATACAAAGCAAATAGAGTTGGAGCTACTGGTACAGCTGTACCAGCACAGTTGAACTACAACTCCAAAACTCAAGGTCAATGCCCACCAAACCCAGTATTTTCTGTTGGTCATGGAAGTTCTGTGTGCCAGGTTTGGTTCAATTACATCGTTGGTGAAGTTCAGAATGCTCTTTGATTGTAGGTCATCTATAAATCCCAGCAACTACAACTCCCAAATGACAAAATCAACCCTCCCCCCAACCCCACCAGTATTAAAATTTGGGTACGTTGGGTATTTGTGCCAAATTTGGTCCAGTGAATGAAAATAAATCCTGCATATCAGATATTTCCATTATGATTCATAACAGTTATGAAGTAGCAACAAAAATAATGTTATCATTCCGAGGTCATCACAACAGGAGGAACTGCATTAAGGGGTCGCAGCATTAGGAAGGTTGAGAAACACTGTACTAAGTAAAAGTCGGAGAGAGCAACAGGTAGGTAGCTAGAGCAGTGAGATATCATCAAGCTCATCAGATCATTCTGTGTTCTGCTTATCTGTTATCTAAGCGACCGAGAAGATATCCAAAAGAATGTTTCCATCTGCCAGTTGCAAATTGTCCTTAAATGTTTTCTCCTCCTTGAAACGGTGGAACAAGTTAAGTCTAGAATCCTGGCTTCTGAGATTCCCATCCACTCCTTTGCTGTTTCTGTTATGAGTAATGAGACGTTGATTCAAAGGAGAGAAGCAGGTCGGGTAATGAATTTAATTGTGGCAGATGAAATAATGGGTGTTCTCGAATGGCCCCGGGCCCCTTGGCATTGGTTAAGTAGTCTGTGTCAGTAGCAGCAGGTTGCAATTTAGTTAACGCTCAGAGTTAATAATCCTATCCTATCCGATTTGTTGTCCATTCACTCCTTTGGGCTTCATGCAAAACTACTCTTTGCCAAAATATACAATCCTGTGTTTTCCTTTTAATAATTTAATATAATATCTATATAAATATAAATAAAAATGTAATGTTTGTTTGTGGGATTCACAGAACTAAAAAACCAGTGGGCAAATTGACACCAAAGGCTCTATTTTGTCTCCCATGCTTTTTAACATCTACATGAAACCGCTGGGAGAGGTCATCCGGAGTTTTGGAGTTAGGTGCCACCTCTACGCAGATGACACATAACTCTACTACTCATTTCCACCTAACTCCAAGGAAGCCCCTCGAGTGCTGGACGAGTGCTTGGCCGCTGTGGCTGTCTTGATGTGGAAGAACAAGCTGAAGACCAATCCCGACAAGACAGAGGTCCTCCTGGTCGATCGAAAACTGGATCGGGGTATAGGGTGGCAACCTGTGCTGAACGGGGTTACATTCCCCCTGAAGTCACAGGTCCGCAGTTTGGGAGTCCTCTTGGATTCATCACTTACGCTTGAGACTCAGGCGTCGGCGGTATCCAGGAGGGCTTTTGCACAATTGAGACTCGTGCAAAGGCTTATCTGGCTGGGGTGGTCCATGCCTTGGTCACCTCTAGATTGGACTACTGTAATGCACTCTACGTGGGGCTGCCCTTGAAAACGGCTCGGAAATTTCAGCTAGTCCAACGGGCAGCGGGCAGGATGTTAACCGGAGCCCCGTACAGAGAGAGGTGAACCCTCCAGTTCAAGGAGCGCCATTGGCTGCCGTTCATTTTCCGGTCCCAATTCAAGGTGCAGGTGCTTACCTACAAAGCCCTAAATGGTTTGGGACCTGCCTACCTGTGTGACCGCATCTCCGTTTATGAACCCACACGCTCCCTTCGTTCATCCGGAGAGGCCCTGCTCGCGATCCCACCTGCGTCGCAGGCACGTTTGATGGGGACGAGGAACAGGGCCTTTTCTGTGGTAGCCCCCCGACTTTGGAACACCCTCCCCAAGGACATCAGACAAGCCCTACACTGGCAGTCTTTAGGAAGAGCTTGAAGACCTGGCTGTTCCGGTGTGCCTTTCCAGAATAGGAAAACTCCAGCAATATGTCCCAGAAGCACTTTATCAGAGAGTTAAGATTGTCTGCACATTGCACTTACCCTAAAATCCTACATGTTACCGGTCATACTCAGCACCTTTTTAATCTGTACCCATTACAGTTGGCCCGGTCCTAGTTTTTAATTGTGTTATGGTGTATTGTTTATCGTCTATTGTTTGATGCTTTTGATTTGCTTTATAATGTTATGTGTATTGTTTTGTTATTTTTGAGGCCTCGGCCCATGTAAGCCGCATCGAGTCCTTCGGGAGATGCTAGCGGGGTACAAATAAAGTTAATAATAATAATAATAGTTTGCTGAATATATACAAGAAGTTTGTTAGTAAAGGTTTCAAGAGAGTGTATATGTTTTGGGCAATTACAGCTGCAAATTCTACCTTCAAAAAAACAACCAAAAAGATATTTTGTAGTGGCATGTCTTTATCCTTTGCAGTTTAAAGACATGGTTCTTGAGTTTAACAGCTGAGTTACCTGTGTGTCATTACATTAATTCTTGTGAATATCACTTGTTCAAAGAATTGACTTCTAACAAGGTCATGCTTTTTTTGACTAGTGATTTTCAAAAGATGCTCTCTATGTTCATGGAGATTCACATTTGCCAAACGGATGTGACATCATTTTTACCTTTTCAGTAATGTTATGGTGCACTTATTTCCAATAGGTTATGGAATTTCCAGTAGTCCCAGCCCCGTTCTTAACTAGGAGTCATTTGTAAGTCAGATGTTTGTGACTCGGGGACTGCCTGTATTGTAAATAAGTGTAAACAAATGTGGTTCATGCAGGTTTTTTTAATGCAGTGCCTACAATACTGCTTTCCTCTACCCTATCCCTTGTTTTAGATCTTTGTGACCTTTGGGTACCTTCCTTGGTCATAAATCAGTTTGTTTCCACTTCTTCTACTTTGCCTCCTTGCAGATTCCGTCTACTGTCCGATGTCTCCACAGCGACAAGATCCTGGCTTTCCAGCAGCAAACGCAGTTCCTGTGGGAAGCTTATTTCTCCTCCGTGGACAAGATTGTCCACACCACCCTTGAGGTGAGCCACAAAGCCTTGGAGAGCTCCATTCTCTGACCACCAGCCTCTTGCCTGAGGTTGCCAACCAGCCAGGCCAGAAAAGTCTGTTCAAGAAGGGTTGGAACAAGAGAAATCCACAGTGGATATTTCCAGGAAGGCCAGGTGCCAAAAGAATACAGCCAGCCCTCCACATTTGTGGGTTCTACTATTGCAAATTTGATTATTTGCAGTATGACTTTAAGGTCCGGTTACATTCCAGCATGGAGTTGCACTGGAGGAGCTAGAGATCCCTATAGAGAACAGTTTTCAAAGCCAGCAGTTTGGTGGGAAAAAAATCTTAAAAATCAAAATTGAAACCAATTTTAAAATAAGACCTAATAATAATAATAATAATAATAATAATAATAATAATAATAGCATTTGACTCACTGCCACATTGTTGGATTATCAAATGTCTAGATGTCATCGGGGTTTGTGAAAATATTAGAAAGTTAACTGAAAATGCAATGAAACAATGGAAAACTGAGTTGTTCGTAGGCAATGAAAGCTATGGAACTGTTAACATCAAGAGAGGAATTTTCCAAGGTGACTCACTATCACCACTGTTGTTCATCATTGCAATGATCCCTCTGTCAGTAATTTTATAGAAAACAAACCTAGGCTACCAAACAGCAAGAAATTCAACAAAAATGTCCCACTTACTGTACAAGGATGATCTAAAGCTTTACGGAAAATCAGAAACTGAAATTGAGTCACTGACCAATACAGTCAGAATCTTTAGCACTGCCATCAGTATGGAGTTTGGCCTAGACAAATGTGCCGCAATGGCATTAAAGAAAGGAAAAATTACACACAGCGAGGGCATAGAGATGCCAAACGGACAAACCATAAAGTGCAATCAGCCTGAAGCCTATAAATATCTGGGCATACTACAGTTGGAAAATATCAAGCATGGGCAAGTGAAAAATGTGGTCAGCAAAGAATATATCCAAAGAATCAGAAAGGTTTTGAAGAGCAAATTAAATGGCGGAAATATGACCAAGGCTTTCAACCCCTGGGCCATCCCCGTCATTAGATACACTGCTGGGATTGTGAACTGGATACAAGCAGAGCTGGATGATCTGGACAGAAAAACAAGAAAACTGATGACAATCCACTACACATTACACCCGCATAGTGATGTCGGCAGACTTGACCTGCCCAGAAAATCAGAGGGTTTTTGCAAGTGAAACAAACGGTAGAAGAAGAGAAACACGCACTGGCAGATTATGTAAAAGGCAGTCAAGAACCAACATTGTGGGAAGTCAATAGTAGTAAACTGCTTCAAGTGCAAAAGACAAAGAGTGACTACCGTAAAAACACAATCCAGAGCAGAAGAGAAAACTGGCAAAAGAAGGCTCTCCATGGATAGTTTTTGGCAACAACTGAGAGCCAAATTGACAAAGAAAAAACATGGCTATGGCTCACAAATGGAACTCTGAAAAAGGAGACGGAGGGCCTGGTTCTGGCAGCCCAAGAACAAGCCATTAACCAATGCCATCAAAGCCAGAATTGAAAAGTCGACAACAGATTATTATTATTATTATTATTATTATTATTATTATTTATTATTTACCTTACTTATATACCGCTGTTCTCAGCCCGAAGGCGACTCACAGCGGTTCACAACAAATGCGAACAGCAAAAATTCAGTGCTACAGTATAAAAACAGTTAACAACCTAACACATTACACAATTAATAAACATTACTACAATACCCATTCATTGTCGCCTCATCATCAAAAACATGTTCCACATTCGTCATCCATTGTTCCATTCCAGTGTTCATTAACCAATCATTGCACTAATTATTCGAACGCCTGCTCAAACAGCCAGGTCTTCACTTTTTTGCGGAATACCATTAGAGATGGTGCTAGTCTAATGTCCGTAGGAAGGGCGTTCCACAGCCGAGGAGCTACCACCGAGAAGGCCCTATCTCTCGTCCCCACCAGCCGAGCTTGAGAAGCAGGCGGGATCGAGAGCAGGGTCTCCCCGGAAGATCTCAAAGTCCTGGTGGGTTCATAGGCAGAGATGCGGTCAGATAGGTAGCTTGGGCCGGAACCAAATGTAGACTCTGCAAGGAAGCAGATGAAACAATAGATCACATCCTGAGCTGCTGAAAGAAGATCGCGCAGACAGACTACAAGCAGAGGCACAACACCGTTACTCAGATGATTCATTGGAACTTGTGACACAAATACTATCTGCCTGCAACAAAGAACTGGTGGGATCACAAGCCAATGGTGCATTGAATGCAGTTTTCCTTCTTCTTGGCAGAATGGGGTTGGACTGGATGACCCCATGAGGTCTCTTCCAATTCTAGGATTCTAGGATGCTATGAAAAACCTAATAGAAAATAAAATACATAAACTGAAACAAAAATAAAAACATAACACATAATGACAATAACAATAACTTGACAGGCTGACATAGAAATAACACAATAGAAAAATGACACAAATTAAATTTTTTGCTGGATTTAAACCCAACCGTCCCCATCTTGCTTGTTGCTTGCTGTTGCTTGCTAGCAGGGCAGATGGCTTAGGACCACTCCTAAATCATCTCCTCTTTTGTGACAAGTTGTCACCGATCAGCTCTTCTCTGTTAATGTGATGGCTGTTTCTAAGCCACCCACTTGTTCTTGTTAAACAAAGGAATAATACGGAGTGGTGTCTGGAAAGGGCACGGTTCTCGCTGAGTGACAAAGCTGTGTGCATTGTGTCATGGATGAAGTGTTACTGGGAATTACGCCTTCATCGCTAAGCCCAACAATGATCAGGTTGAAAAGTCCCAGAGGGTCCTTTGTCACCCTTTTGACTCCACAATGAAGGCAAGTGAGGGGTTGTTCACTTGGATCCTGACACATTTGTTCCTGCACGTGTTATCTTATATTCTACATGAGACATCTAAAGTGTAGGTAACATAACACTACTAACAACACGCTATTAAAAACACATCACCATAAAACTAGCTCTTTCAAGATAGAAGAAAGCAATCAGGGGAGAAAAGAGCAGGATTTGCCCTTAATGGGCAAGGAGCTCAAAAAAACAACTCCTGTTTTAACAAAACAATTTTGGAGAGACGGGCCAAAAATAACAAAATGAAGTTCAACAGGGACAAATGCAGGACACTCCACTTAGGCAGGAAGAATGACATGCAAAGATACGGAATGGGGGACAATCCCAGGCTCGACAACAGTACATGTGAAAAAGATCTTTGAGTCCTCGTGGGGAGGAAGGGGAACATGAGCCAACAATGTGATGCGACGGCTAAAAAAGCCAATTTTGGCCGGCATAGTGTCTAGATCAGGGGAAGTTATGCTACCCTTCTATTCTGCCTTAGTCAGCCCACACCTGGAATCACACTGTGTCCAATTCTGGGCACTGCAGTTTAGGGGAGATGTTGACAAACTGGAATGTGTCCAAAGGAGAGCGACTAAAATGCTGAAGGGTCTGGAGAACAAGCCCTATGAGGAGTGGCTTAAAGAGCTGGGTCTCTTTAGACTGCACAAGAGAAGGCTGATAGGAGACATGATAGGAGACATGATGAGCATGATGTGAGGGGAAGTCATAGGGAGGAGGGAGTTGGCTTGTTTTCTGCTGTCCTGGAAACTAGGACGAGGAGCAGTGGCTTCAGACTACAGGAAAGGAGATTCCACCTGAACATGAGAAAGAAATTCCTAACTGTGAGAGCTGTTCAGCAGTGGAACTCTCTGCCCCGGAGTGCGGTGGAGGCTCCTTCTTTGCAGGCTTTTAAACAGGCTGGATGGCTATCTGTCGGGGGTGCTTTGAATGTGATTTTTCTGCTTCTTGGAAGAATGGGGTTGGACTAGATGGCCCATGAGGTCTCTTCCAACTCAAGGATTTTATGATATTATTATTCCATAGATATAGTCAATAGATCCAACCTTATTTTCTTTAGGTGCATCTACACTGTAGAACAAATGCAGCTTGACACAACTTTAATTGCCATGGCTCAATGATATGGAACACTACAACTCCCATGAATCCATAACTTTGAGCCTTGACTGCTAAAGTCATGCCAGACTGTATTCATTCAACAGTGCAGATGTACATTAAAGCAGCTTGACTACCATTTTATACAATGCACGTTTGAAAGCTTTAATCTACATTATCCTGATCATTTTTACAGCAGATCTGCAAGATAAGTCAATATTGTTATCCACAAATTGGAAATGTAGATGACGGGGATGAGCGTGAAGGTGCTTTTACACTGCAGAATTAATGTATTTTGATGCCACTTTATTTGTTTGTTTGTTTATTTATTTATTTATTTATTTATATGCTGCCCTTCTCACTCTGAAGGGGACTCAGAGCGACTTACAAAATATATATACATACAATATATTATATTATTAGCATAGTACAATATCGGTATTATATATTACTATATTGTACTATACCATTATGCTGTAATATTATTAGTAATATTACATGTAATATAAAATATATAATTATAATATCATATTATTAGTATTAGTATTATATTGTAATACATTATAATATTATAAATATTATAGTATTAACTGCCATGGTTCAATGCTATGGAATCATAGGAGTTTTACAAGGTCTTTCACCTTCTCTGCCAAAGAGTAATTGCTGGTGTCTCTCCCCAAACAACTCCCAGGATTCCTCAGCATGGCGCCATGGCAATTAAAGTTGCGTCAAACTGCATTAACCCTCCAGTGAAGATGCACCCAGAGAGAATAAAGCTATGTCTGAGAGCTGATCAGAGGGGAATACAAATTTTTGCAAATTAATCCGTTTTCAGTGGAATTTCACAGCAGGATTTCCTCAGTCCCCTTCTACACTGCCATATAATCCAGATTATCAAAGCAGATCATCCACGTGATCTGCTTTGAACTGGATTATATGAGTCTACACAGCCACATAATCCAGTTCAAAGCAGATCACCTGGATATTATATGGCAGTATAGAAGAGGACTCAGAATTACATACTTTCTCAATCAGGCTTTCTGTTGTGTGTCATCCTGTTCAGACTGATTGTGTCTGATGTTCATGATGGGAATGGGGATAATAATGTTCCTAATGGTGGATCTGGGTCGGTTTGCAATGGAGATGAGAGTTTGCTTGGGCCTGAGTTAAGCTCAGACAAGAGGCCTGAGCTGTCACAAGGTTACATTCCTGGGAGAAGTCCGTCACAGTCTTTCTCAGAGCAACTATCTGAAGATCATTTGTCATGTGCAGAAGTTAATGAGGGTCAAGTTAATGAGAGTATAGATAGGAAGCAAGCTTTTGTAAACAGAGACAGAGTGCTCAGGCGCAAAGAAGATCGGTTTCAATTTGTTGAGAGCTAACAAA
Source organism: Anolis sagrei ordinatus (assembly GCF_025583915.1). Classification (NCBI taxonomy): domain Eukaryota; kingdom Metazoa; phylum Chordata; class Lepidosauria; order Squamata; family Anolidae; genus Anolis; species Anolis sagrei. Next base: position 35,930,325 of record NW_026847771.1, read on the forward strand.
TTGAAACTGAATCCAGACAAGACAGAGGTCCTATTGGTCAGTCGTAAGGCCGAACAGGGCATAGGGATACAGCCTGTGCTGGACGGGGTTACACTCCCCCTGAAGACGCAGGTTCGCAGCTTGGGAGTGATCCTGGACTCATTGCTGAGCCTGGAACCCCAGGTTTCAGTGGTGGCCGGGAGAGCTTTTGCACAACTAAAACTTGTGCACCAGTTGCGCCCGTACCTTGGGAAGTCTGATCTGGCCACAGTGGTCCATGCTCTTGTTACATCCTGAATAGACTACTGCAACGCACTCTACATGGGGTTGCCCTTGAAGACTGTTCGGAAACTTCAACTGGTCCAGCGAGCGGCAGCCAGATTGCTCACCAGAGCGACATACAGGGAGCACACTACCCCCCTGTTGTCTCAGCTCCACTGGCTGCCGGTTCAGTTCCGAGCACAATTCAAGGTGCTGGTCTTGACCTATAAAACCCTGTACGGTTCCGGTCCAGTATATCTGTCTGAACGTATCTCCCTCTACGTCCCACCTCAGAATTTGAGATCATCTGAGGGGGCCCTGCTCTCGACTCCACCGCTATCACAAGTGAGGTTGGTGGGGACGAGGAGCAGGGCCTTCTCAGTGGTGGCCCCTCACCTGTGGAACTCACTCCCGGGGGAAATTAGGGCATCAACATCCCTCCTCTCCTTCAGGAGGAAGGTAAAGATGTGGTTATGGGACCAGGCCTTTGGGCGATCTGACTCCTAGATAAGGGTAACCAGACAAATGCGACTAACAGGACTGACAACTGTGGAATTGGAAATTGAACTATGAGCTAGTGAACATTGACCATCAATGAGGAGAAACTGGTTTGTATTGATTTTATTGGCTATTGGTTTTATGTTAGTAATGTAAGAAATGTTGTTTAATTGTTAATTGATGTTATTTTTTTTTGCTATTGTTTGTGATACGGGCATCAAATTGTGCCTTGTTTTTGTAAGCCGCCCTGAGTCCCCTTTGGGGTAAGAAGGGTGGGGTAGAAGCAACCGAAATAAAATAAATAAATTTGTTTACAGAAAAATAAAGATAAGAAACCTTTATCTTTATTCGTTTTGGGATCTGGAAAACCTTTATATTGATTCATGGGAAAGAGTTGTCTCAGTCGGATCAACGTTGGAATTTCATGATGTTCTTGCTTTCAAGTGTTCTTAGTTTCATGGAACACGTTTTTGCCAAGCTCCACATTTGTGTATTGGATTTTTCATGCTGCCTTGTTTCATGGATTCTTATGTCTGTTTCCTGGATTTGTATACCTATAGATCTTGTTTTGCCTTGACTAACCATTCTTTTGGAACTTTACTGTTTTTGCTAATTTTACTGCTTTGCCTACTTATATTCTTCAATAAACTGCTTGCTGATTTTACCAAGCTGGTGTGGTATCAGAGGTGTTCCTGCTCTGGTGCATGACACTTTTCCAGTTAAGCCTTCGTTGACCTTCTGCTGACAAATAAACAAAAGGACACGTTCAATGCAAAATATGGCAGTGAAGGAAATCAAGTGCAATGACAGGTCACGTCTAAAAAACGATGTCAAGAGTGCTGTTTGGATGTTGAGAAAACCAGCTGAGCTCATTTCAGAGGTGAAATCTCCTCGTCTTAACTTGTCAGCCTACATCACAGCAGCCTACCTTTCTTTTCCTTGATGCGAGAAGCCGGGCTGAGGTTGATCTCAGAGCCCAATTGATGCCTCCTCCTCCTCCTCCTCTCTCATGTCAGATGCTGACAGCTTCAGGGGTGTAATGCTTGTGCGATGACAACTTTCTTTTTCTTTTCCAGATCATAAAGGATCGGATATTTCATCAAGAATCCCGCCCAAGGTTCTTGTGGAACGCACTTCCGGGAGGGCTGCTGGCACTGCCAGAATTCTCCACTCATCTGAATGACTTCCCTTTCTACTACCTGCAGCAAGGTAGGGGACCTTTTCCCTATGCAATCTCTTCAGCGTATTGTTTCTCTACTTCTAGCAGTGGTGATAGGACATGGAAGAAGATGGGAGAGACAGCACATCTGAAATAGGATGATGGAGTGTGTTGTATTATTTTCTTTATTTATTTATTTATTTATACCCTGCTTTTTCTCTCCATAAAGGAGACTCCATGTTGTACTCCTGTCAAGATGTTGTATTCCATATTCTGGGATATTTCATTTCATATCCCCATCAACCTACCCCTGATTTGACAACATTATTATTATTATTACTATTATTATTATTATTATTATTATAGAATCATAGAATCCGAGAGTTGGAAGAGACCTCATGGGCCATCCAGTCCAACCCCCTGCCAAGAAGCAGGAATATTTATTATTTATTTATTATTTCGCATATTTCTACCCCGCCCTTCTCAACCCCCGAGGGGGGACTCAGGGCGGCTTACAAAACGCACAATTCGATGCCTACACAATAATACAGATAAACATGTATAAACAGCAATTAAAAACAATTATAACAGTTAAAAACAATCAATTATAACTCACAATCAATAAAAAAATCAATCTCATGCTCAACGTTCGCCAACTCGGAGTCCCTAAATTCATTCCACCTTGTCCATTCCTATCAGTTGTTGTTGTCCTTTATTTATCTGCCAGATTACCCAAACGCCTGGTCCCAAATCCACGTTTTTAATTTCCTTCTAAAGGAAAGGAGGGATGTCGATGATCTAATTTCCCCGGGGAGTGAATTCCACAGGTGAGGGGCCACCACCGAGAAGGCCCTGCTCCTCGTCCCCGCCAGTCTCACTTGTGATAGAGGCGGGGCTGAGAGCAGGGCCTCCCCAGAAGATCTTAAACTCCGAGGCGGGACGTAGAGGGAGATGCGTTCGGACAGGTACGCTGGGCCGGAACTGTATAGGGTTTTGTAGGTCATATTGCATTCAAATCACCCCTGACAGATGGCCATCCAGCCTCTGTTTAAAAGCTTCCAAAGAAGGAGCCTCCACCACACTCCGGGGCAGAGAGTTCCACTGCTGAACGGCTCTCACAGTCAGGAAGTTCTTCCTCATGTTCAGATGGAATCTCCTCTCTTGTAGTTTGCAGCCATTGTTTCATGTCCTAGTCTCCAGGGAAGCAGAAAACAAGCTTGCTCCCTCCTCCCTGTGGCTTCCTCTCACATATTTATACATGGCTATCATATCTCCTCTCAGCCTTCTCTTCTTCAGCTAAACATGCCCAGCTCCTTAAGCCGCTCCTCATAGGGCTTGTTCTCCAGACCCTTGATCATTTTAGTCGCCTCCTCTGGACACATTCCAGCTTGTCAATATCTCTCTTGAATTGTGGTGCCCATAATTGGACACAATATTCCCGGTGTGGTCTAACCAAAGCAGAATAGAGGAGCTGCTGGCTGTTGTATTGGATCACACGTCAGACACTTCCCAAGTGTCTAGGACTGTGTGATGTTTCGGCGAATAATGTGTGCAGATCCCAGTAAGGTGGCCTTTTGCAGCTGGCAGGTGGTAATTTTGCCAGCGCCGATTGTGTTTAAGTGCAGGCCAAGGTCTTTAGGCGCTGCACGCAGTGTGCCGATCACCACTGGGACCACATTTACTGGTTTGTGCCAGATTCTTTGCAGTTCGATTCTAAATCCTCATATTGTGTCAACTTTTCCAGTTGTTTCTCTTCAATCCTGCTGTCACCTGGGATGACAACATCAACAATCCATACTTCGTTTTTTAACACTATTATGAGGTCAGGAGTTGTTCCGTCTTCCAGGAGCATAGTTTGCATTACTTTTTAGTTGCATGGGATAGCATTCTTTTGCATTTCCCCAGGGTTGCTACAATCTTAGCTGCACTCTGAAAGTTAACATTATCAGAGTCTGGAAAGCCAGTCTGCAGGCCTCTTTTGCAGCTATTGATTTGGAAAGGTATCTCTTTGGGTCTAGGGACCGCCTTTTCTCCTGGGTTGAGATCTCCATTTGGAAATCTCCCCTGTCTTCTTCAGTTGAAAAAGAAAGCTTCAGATGTGCTATATAATTGAGTTATATAGAAGCATATTGAGATTTAGATAGAGAAGCTATTGAGTACTATAGAGATAGATAGATAGATAGATAGATAGATAGATAGATAGATAGATAGATAGATAGATAGATAGGATAGGATAGGATAGGATAGGTATTGAGTTATATATTGAGCATTACTTCATCTCCAAAGCTAACCTTGAGCTATAGATAGGGGAAAAACCTGCATTTTTCTAACCATAGCAGCTCAGGGTTAGGGTGAAAAGGTCCCCAGGAACCTCTTCTGCCATTTTGGGGAAAAGCTACCTCAGTAACTCAAGGAAAGGAAGGAAAGATCATCTCTATTGCTTCATCAATTGACTGTTTGTAACTTTGCCAAGTTGTGCCAAGTCTGCAAGGACTTTGAGAAATAAATATTTCATTTTGATGTTTAAAGACTGAAGTAGCCTCAATTGCTGAAAATCTCAAGCTTCCAAAGGAAGACCCCAGCGGTCCACCCAGACAAAGAGAGAAGCACATCTTAGTCTATTTTTATAGGGTCTGGGTGTGACAGCACAGGAGTATTGTGCTCCAGAACTCTGTCAGTCTGAATTCGGAAGTCCCAGAGTAGTTTGATGTGTTCATTTTCTGTAACTTTTTCAGGCTTCTTCTTCTTCTTCTTCTTCTTCTTATTATTATTATTATTATTATTATTATTATTTACTACATTTATACCCTGTCCTCTCTCACCCCGAAGGGGACTCAGAGCAGCTTACAAGTTATATGTACATACAATATATTATATTATTAGCATAGCACAATATTAGCATTATATATTACTATATTGTACTATACCACTATAACATAATATTATTAGTAATATATAATACATCATGAATATTATGATATTGTATTGTTAGTAGTATTATATTGTATAACATTATAACATTATTATCAATATTATATGTATAAACAATATATTATATTATTAGCATAGTACTTGTGCGCCAGTTGCGCCCGTACCTTGGGAAGTCGGATCTGTCCACAGTGGTCCACGCTCTTGATACATCCCGAATAGATTACTGCAACGCACTCTACGTGGGATTGCCTTTGGAGACTGTTCAGAAACTTCAATTAGTCCAACGGGCGGCAGCCAGTTTACTCACCGGAGCGTCATACAGGGAGCATACCACCCCTCTGTTATGTCAGCTCCACTGGCTGCCGATCCAGTTCTGAGCACAATTCAAAGTGCTGGTTTTGACCTACAAAACCCTATACGGCTCCAGCCCAGCGTACCTGTCCGAACGTATCTCCTTCTACGTCCCACCTCGGAGTTTAAGATCTTCTGGGGAGGCCCTGTTCTCGGCCCCACCTCTATCACAAGTGAGACTGGCGGAAACGAGGAGCAGGACCTTCTCGGTGGTGGCCCCTCGCCTGTGGAATTTGCTTCCCGGGGAAATTAGGTCATCAACATCTCTCCTCTCTTTTAGAAGGAAACTAAAAACATGGATATGGGACCAGGCCTTTGGGTAACCTGGCAGACAGACAAAGGACAATGACGACTAGAACTGGATAGGATTATGACAATGCGGAATGAACTTACGGATTTTGAGCTTGGCGAACGTTGATCACTAGATTGGTTTTTATTAGTTGTACTGTAAAGCTGGATTGTTTTAATTGTTTTATAATTGTTGCTGCTATGTATTTATCTTACTATGTGTATTGATGGCATCGAATTGTGCCTTTTGTAAGCCACCCTGAGTCCCCCTTCGGGGGTTGAAATACTCGAATTAAATAAATAAATAAATAATATAGTAGCATTATATATTACTATATTGTACTATTATTTATTTATTTATTTAAAACATTCCTATTCCGCCCTTTTCACCCTGAAGGGGACTCAAGGCGAAGCACAGCATATACACGATAAACATTCAATGCCGGGACACAGATTCACATACAATACATACACATTTAAAAAACATTTATCAAAATATTAAAATACACCATTTAAAACCATCCTAGTCATCCGCTTCAAGTCTAATTGGCCTGGTCATCTTTTCTTTATTGCCCTGTCCCGAAAGCTTGGTCCCTCAGCCAAGTTTTTACCATCCTTCTAAAGGACAGGAGGGAGGGGGCCGACCTGATCTCACCAGGAAGGGAGTTCCATAGCCGGGGAGCAATCACCGAGAAGGCCCTGTATCTCGTGCCTGTGACAATGGTGGGATAGAAAGCAGGGCCTCCCCGCAGGATCTTAATCTCCGTGATGGTTCATAGGGGGAGATGCGTTCGGACAGGTAATTTGGGCCGGGCCGTTTAGGGCTTTATAGGCCAAAGCCAGCACTTTGAATTATGCACGGTATCAAACTGGCAGCCAGTGGAGCTGGCGTAACATGGGAGTTGTATGCTCCCTGTATGCTGCCCCAGTTAATAACCTGGCTGCCTCTCGTTGGACTATTTGAAGCTTCCGAGCAGTCTTCAAAGGCAACCCCACGTAGAGTGCATTGCAGTAGTCTATCCTAGATGTAAGGAGAGCGTGGACCACCGTGGTGAGATGCGTTCGGACAGGTAATTTGGGCCGGGACCATTTAGGGCTATACAACTATTCTGTAATATTATTATATTAATTAAATATATTATTACATTAATTAACTCCCAAAATCTCCTCATCACCAACATGGGCACAGTAACTGTTCCAAGCTCAGGTCTGAGGAAGGTTTTTGGCATCGCAGGCTCATCCCATCTCTTCTCTCCGCAGGATCCAGCCCTTCCAATAAGTTTACGGCGTTCATCCGGGCCATGTCTCCGGTCGTCTCCCTCTCACAGCCCATCCTCAAGCTCATCCAAGCCGTCTCCAGGTCCCAGTACTGTGCCCAGGTAAAGAGTCTCTAGCGACACCAAAATTGGCAAAATTCCCATTTCTTTCGGGGGTATTGAAATTGAAATAGCTAGCCTCTCCGCATACGCTACCTAGCATACTGGAAACAAGAGGCTTAGCTGAGTTTGTTGGCTATTTCCATTTGAAATGTGTTATGGGAACATGTTCTTTTGGAATTGGACAAATGTCTTTGTGATCCTTGCAGAAAGCAGTTTCCATGGCCACCTGGAGAGCATGGACAAGGTGTCCTGTATGTGAAGCTTTTCTGCCCGCTTTTGTCACATCCCAAGCTCCTCACATCCTGTTGTTTACAGTTTTAGAGGCTTTTATTTTCATGGTTCATACGTTTGACTGCCCTCTTCAGTTCCCTCCCATAGACATTACTCTCTCAGACCCAGTCTTCCACCAGCAACAGAATGAGGTGGTAGAGAGTAGGCTTGGGCGATCCAGTTCATTAATTTCGTAATTCGTTATTGATTCGTATTTAAATTAGCTTACGATCCAATATCGAGCCATGCAGGAATAGTGTGAGGAGTAATTAAGAATCGAAACAATTTTTTCCAATTTTCGTAATTATTTCGTAATTATTTTGTAATTAACCCAAAATTTCTCATTACCTTATTTTTCATACCCTCACTCTATGCCACAGCAATGCATTCCCAGGTACAGCTAGTATATAATATAATATAATATAATATATATTATATATTATATTATATTATTATAATACTATTATATTATAGTATCATATATTATATTATATGTTCTAGAAATGCCTCTAGAACATGGCCATATAGCCCGAAAAAACCCACAAGAACATATATTATATTATTATATTATATATTATATTACTATATTATTATTATTATATTATAATTGTATATTATAATATAATATAATATATATAATATATTATACTATAATACAGTGTTTCTCAACCTGGGGGTCGGAACCCCTGAGGGGGTCACGAAGGGGTGTCAGAGGGGTCGCCAACGACCATCAGAAAACACAGTATTTTCTGATGGTCATGGGGATTCCATGTGGGAAGTTTGAGCCAATTCTATCATTGGTGGAGTTCAGAATGTTCTTTGATTGTAGGTGAACTATAAATCACAGCAACTACAACTCCCAAATGTCAAGGTCTATTTCCCCCAAACTCCACCAGTGTTCACATTTGGACATATTGAGTATTTGTGCCAAGTTTGGTCCAGATCCATCACTGTTTGAGTCCACAGTGTTATCTGGATATAAGTGTCCGCCATTAACGAATCGATTCGTAATTTCGGAAATTTCGAAATTTTGAAATCTTAAATTTCGGAAGTCCTCAGAATTTCGAAACGGTAGTGCACCCTAGAAACGAAACGAGTTTAGAACCAATTTTTTTCTTGATTGCCCAAGCCTAGTAGAGAGACCCACACAAATCAACACAAGGCTAATATGGACTGGAATTTATACCATTGAAAAGTATCCCCTTTGGGGAGATGAAGTGGGGTATTAATAATAATAATAGCAATAATAATTATTATTAATATTTATTTACTGCATTCATATGCTGTTTTTCTCCCCCGGGGGGACTCAAACCGCTTTCCAACATATTCATGGCAAAAATTAAATGCCTAACAAACATATAAAAAAATCTAGTGTAAGAACAACAGTAACATATAACTATTAATTATAATATTAAACCATACTAAATAAAAAACAAACAACATCTGGATGTTTAAAACATGGAATTAAAAACATATTAATATAAACGTTTAAATCATATAATCTAGAAACCAAAGTCCGAGGCCTTTCTAACTGCACATAATCCTGTCCGTTTCTTGTATTGCTTACTTCCCAAAGGCTTGGTCCCACATCCATGACTTTACTTCCTTTCTGAAGACCAAAAGGGAGGGTGCTGATCTAATTTCATTGGGGATGGAGGACGCCACTGAGAAGGCCCTGTCTCTCGTCCCCACCAGTCGTGCCTGCGAGGAAGGTGGCACCGGGAGCAGGGCCTCCCTGGATGATCTTAACCTCCTAGATCTGTGTTTCTTAATCTGGGAGTCGAGACCCTGGAAGGGGAGTCACGAGGGGGTGTCAAAGGGGTCACTAGAGACCATTAGAAAACACAGTATTTTCTGTCGGTCATGGGGGTTCTGTGTGGAAAGTTTGGCCTAATTCTATTGTTGGTGGGGCTCAGAATGCTCTTTGATTGTAGGTGAACTATAAATCACAGCAAGTACAACTCCCAAATGTCAAGGTCTATTTCCCCCAAACTCCATCAGTGTTCACATTTGGACATATTGAGTATTTGTGCCAAGTTTGGTCCAGATCCATCACTGTTTGAGTCCACAGTGTTATCTGGATATAAGTGAACTATAACTCCAAAACTCAAGGTCAAGTTTTTATAGGTCTCAAGGTAAATGCCCACTAAACCCTTCCAGTATTTTCTGTTGGCCATGGGAGTTCTGTGTGCCAAGGTTGGTTCAATGTATTGTCGAAGGCTTTCATGGCTGGAATCACTAGGTTCTTGTAGGTTTTTTCGGGCTATAGGGCCATGTTCTAGAGGCATTTCTCTTGACGTTTCGCCTGCATCTATGGCAAGCATCCTCAGAGGTAGTGAGGTCTGTTGGAAATAGGAAAATGGGTTTATATATCTGTGGAATGACCAGGGTAGGACAAAGAGCTCTCTGCTGAAGCTAGGTGTGAATGTTTCAGCTGACCACCTTCATTAGCATTTGAAGGCCTGCCTGAGCCTGGGAAAGGTTGGTTCAATTCCATTGTTGGTGGAGTTCAGAATGCGCTTTGATTGTAGGAGAACTAGAAATCCCAGCAACTACAACTGGGACTAAATCAATCCGTGACCTTCATGACCGCATTTCTGTATATGAACCCACACGATCTTTTCGATCATCTGGAGAGGCCCTGCTCGTGCTCCCACCTCCATCGCAGGCGCGATTGGTGGGGACGAGGGAGAGGACCTTCTCGGTGGTGGCCCCTCGACTCTGGAACTCACTCCCCAAGGACATCAGACATGCCCCAACTCTGGCAGTCTTTAGGAGGAGCCTGAAAACATGGTTGTTCCAGTGTGCCTTCCCAGAATAAGGAAACTCCCAGCAATATGTCCCTAAATGCCCTTTATCAATGATCTAGGATTGTCTGCATGCCCTTTCCTCTCTGAAATCCTATCCTAGTTATATATTTCACCTGGTCATGCTCAGCATTATTTTTTTAAAAAATTAATTATTACATTTGGCCCAGCCATAGGTTTTTAAGTGTTGTTGTGCTATTGTTAATGCTTACTGCTTGTTTTTTTGTTTATGAGTTTCATTTTATTGTTTTGTATTGCTGTTATTGTTGTTTTGCTGATGTATTGTGGGCTCGGCCTCATGTAAGCCACACCGAGTCCCTTGAGGAGATGGTAGCAGGGTATTTATTTATTTATTTATCGTGTCAGTGCAACCAGTCGATTATATTACATTTCTAACAGAACAAAGCAAAAAAAAAAAAGACAAAATACGAAAATTGTGAGTTTGGTAGTTGATTAAATGTCCTTTGACCAGTATCTGGCCACTTGGAGTGCTTCTGGTGTTGCTGCAAGAAGGTCCTCCATTGTGCATGTAGCAGGGCTCAGGTTGCATTGCAGCAGGTGGTCAGTGGTTTGCTCTTCTCCACACTCGCATGTCGAGGATTCCACTTTGTAGCCCCATTTCTGAAGGTTGGCTCTGCATCTCGTGGTGCCAGAGCGCAGTCTGTTCAGCGCCTTCCAAGTCACCCAGTCTTCTGTGTGCCAGGGGGGAGTCTCTCATTTGGTATCAGCCATTGGTTGAGGTGCTGGGTTTGAGCCTGCCACTTTTGGACTCTCGCTTGCTGAGGTGTTCCAGCGAGTGTCTCTGTAGATCTTAGAAAACTATTTCTAGATTTAAGTCGTTGACGTGCTGTCTGATACCCAAACAGGGGATGAGCTGGAGATGTCTCTGCCTTGGTCCTTTCACTATTGGCTGCTACTTCCCGGCGGATGTCAGGTGGTGCAATACCAGCTAAGCAGTGTAATTTCTCCAGTGGTGTAGGGCGCAGGCACCCCGTGATAATGCGGCATGTCTCATTAAGAGCCACATCCACTGTTTTTGTATGGTGAGATGTGTTCCACACTGGGCATGCATACTCAGCAGCAGAATAGCACAGCTCAAGGGTAGATGTCTTCACTGTATCTGGTTGTGATCCCCAGGTTGTGCCAGTCAGCTTTCATATAATATTGTTTCTAGCACCCACTTTTTTTAGCAGGGTACAAATAAAGATTTATATTATTATTATTATTATTATTATTATTATTATTATTATTATTATTATTAATCCTTCCCAACCCCACCAATATGCAAATTTGGGTGTTTCGGGCACGTGGGTGGGCTCTGGTTTTCCACTCCTTGCCAGCAGGTGCTCTCCTTTCCCTCTGACTATGGGGCAAAGGCCTGTAAGTAAACATGTCTTGCTGAGGAACACTTCAGCCCAAAGGAACAGCCCATCCCAGGCCACCCCAGGTGCTTCCACATGCAAAACCACGGCAAATCGGTCTAGGCATGTCGGGATTCCAGCATGCGGTCCTTCTGCCTCAAAGCTGAGCCGTATTTACTTAAATACCAGTCCTGCATTACATCAGAGAGCATGCTCAGAGTGAATTTGCTGAGATTAGAAATACAGTGGTTTTTTAAAATTACAGCACTATAGTCCCCCCTCCCAAAAGTCACACTTCCAAACTCCAGCCCATCCACATTACAAAATTATAGTCCTATTATTCCACTTTAAGCACTATGGCTGCATGCCATCGAATGCACAAGAGGAGACACAAGAGCGCTCCGGCTCTTGTTATTATTTTCTATGTGCATACGTAACATCACAGCACACATGCACATTAGGTCCAAGTGTCTGGGGTTTGTCTCTGAATATCGGGCTCTTCCCAAGGGCCTAGGATATTAGAGGTATTATTATTAGAATTATATATTATTATTTTACTGACACAAAAACACAGTATGACACAAAAAACAAGATATGTATGCTGAATTTTGTATCACAAAATCACAAGTCGAACACTTCCCAAGCGTTTAGGACTGTGTGATGTATTACTATTAGTATTATTATTAGTATTATTATTATTATTATGTACATAACAACACAGCACACATGCACATTAGGTCCAAGTGTCTGGGGTTTGGCTCTAAATATTGGGCTCTTCCCAAGGGCCTAGGATATTAGATGTATTATTATTAGAATTATATATTATTATTTTACTTACACAAAAACACAGTATGACACAGAAAACGAGATATGTATGCTGAATTTCGTATCACAAAATCACAAGTCGAACACTTCCCCAAGCGTTTAGGACTGTGTGATGTATTACTATTATTATTATTATTATTATTATTATTATTATTATTATTATTATGTACATAACAACACAGCACACATGCACATTAGGTCCAAGTGTCTGGGGTTTGTCTCTGAATATCGGGCTCTTCCCAAGGACCTAGGATATTAGAGGTATTATTATTAGAATTATATATTATTACTAGCTGTGCCCTGCCACGCGTTGCTGTGGCCTATAGTAAAACTTATCAAAGTTGAGGTAGATATCTGGACTATTATGAAAGAGAGGTACCTACCTATTCCTTCCCCCTTTTCCTCCCCCTTTCTCTCCTTTCTTCCTTCTCTACCTCTTTCTTTCTTTCCTTCTTTCACTACTTGGTTTCATCCTTCTCTCTTTCCTTCATTCCCTCCCTTTCTTCCTTTGCCTTTCTTCCCTCCCTGTTTGCTTCCTTCTTTCACTTTTTATTTCCTTTTATTTCACCACCATCATAACAATAACAATAATGCAATGCATTGCCTCCGGGACCTGACACCTCTCCCATTCCCCCAGGGTCTCATAGGAATAATAGCATCATAATAATAGAAATAACAACCTTTACCCGCCACGTGTTGCTGTGGCCAACCTTCCCTCTTTCTCTCCTTCTTTCCCTCCTTCCTTCCTTCCCTCCCATCTTTCCTTCTCCTCTTCCTTCTCTATCTCTTTCCTTCCTTCCCCCTTTTTCTTTCTTTTCTGCTGTCTCTCTTTTTTTTCCTTCGGGGGGGAGGGGGGGGGGGGGGGTTTGGAGGTGGCCTGAAGTAAAAGGAGGTAAGATTGGGGCAGGGGAGTGATGGAGCGTGGGGTTGCGTGTGTGTGTGCGGCGGCGGGGGGAGTGATGGAGCGGGGGGTGCGTGTGTGTGTGCGGCGGCGGGGGGGAGTGATGGAGTGTGGGGTTGCGTGTGTGTGTGCGGCGGCGGGGGGAGGGGGGTTGCGTGTGTGTGTGCGGCGGCGGGGGGAGTGATGGAGCGTGGGGTTGTGTGTGTGCGTGCGGCAGGGGGTGTGTGTGTGCGGGAAGCGGCGCGGCGGGGCTTGGAGTGGGCATGGCTTCCGCAGAGGGAACGTTGGCCGGAAGACTGTGTGCGCGCGCCAGGGAACTTGTGGCTGGGCACCAATGCGCATGCTCAGTTGTTTTGCCGTTTTGTGAGTGTGTTGTTGTGTTGTGTTTCATTTTGAGTAGATATGTTTGTACTTTGTGGGTTGTGTTACGGGCATGGGAATTTTGGTTAAGTTTCGTTGGGGGGGTTGAGTTTTGTTGTTTTGCCGTTTTGTGAGTGTGTTGTTGTGTTGTTTTTCATTTTGAGTAGATATGTTTGTACCTTGTGGGTTGTGTTATGGGCATGGGAATTTTGGTTAAGTTTCGTTGGGGGGTTTGTGATTTTTGTTGTTTTGCCGTTTTGTGAGTGTGTTGTTGTGTTGTTTTTCATTTTGAGTAGATATGTTTGTACCTTGTGGGTTGTGTTATGGGCATGGGAATTTTGGTTAAGTTTCGTTGGGGGGTTTGTGAGTTTTGTTGTTTTGCCGTTTTGTGAGTGTGTTGTTGTGTTGTTTTTCATTTTGAGTAAATATGTTTGTACCTTGTGGGTTGTGTTATGGACATGGGAATTTTGGTTAAGTTTCATTGGGGTTTTTTTGAGTTTTGTTGTTTTGCCGTTTTGTGAGTGTGTTGTTGTGTTGTTTTTCATTTTGAGTAGATATGTTTGTACCTTGTGGGTTGTGTTATGGGCATGGGAATTTTGGTTAAGTTTCGTTGGGGTTTTTGAGTTTTGTTGTTTTGCCGTTTTGTGAGTGTGTTGTTGTGTTGTTTTTCATTTTGAGTAGATATTTTGTACCTTGTGGGTTGTGTTATGGGCATGGGAATTTTGGTTAAGTTTCGTTGGGTTTTTTTGAGTTTTTTTGTTGTTTTGCCGTTTTGTGAGTGTGTTGTTGTGTTGTTTTTCATTTTGAGTAGATATGTTTGTACCTTGTGGGTTGTGTTATGGGCATGGGAATTTTGGTTAAGTTTCGTTGGGGGGTTTGTGAGTTTTGCTGTCCGGTTGAACCAACCTAACAGATTTATATATATAGATTATTTTACTTACACAAAAACACAGTATGACACAGAAAACGAGATATGTATGCTGAATTTCGTATCACAAAATCACAAGTCGAACACTTCCCAAGTGTTTAGGACTGTGTGATGTATTACTATTGTTATTATTATTAGTACATAACAACACAGCACACATGCACATTAGGTCCAAGTGTCTGGGGTTTGTCTCTGAATATCGGGCTCTTCCCAAGGGCCTAGGATATTAGAGGTATTATTATTAGAATTATATATTATTATTTTACTTACACAAAAACACATTATGACACAGCAAACGAGATATATATGCTGAATTTTGTATCACAAAATCACAAGTCGAACACTTCCCAAGCGTTTAGGACTGTGTGATGTATTACTATTGTTATTATTATTATGTACATAACAACACAGCACACATGCACATGTGCATACGTAACATCACAGCACACATGCACATTAGGTCCAAGTGTCTGGGGTTTGTCTCTAAATATTGGGCTCTTCCCAAGGGCCTAGGATATTAGAGGTATTAGAATTATATATTATTATTTTACTGTGTGATGTATTACTATTGTTATTATTATTACGTACACATTAGGGCCAAGTGTCCGTGATTTGTCTCTAAATATTGAGCTCTTCCCAAGGGCCTAGGATATTAGAGGTATTATTATTATTAGATATATATATTGTTGTTATTGTTATTATTATGTACATAACAATACAACACACATGCCCATTAGATTCTAGTATCTGGGATTTGTCTCTGAATATCGGGCTCTTCCCAAGGGCCTAGGCTATTAGAGGTATTATTAGTAATAATAATAATAATAATAATAATAATAATTGCATAGGCAATTAGAAGGCAATAAGGGCCTAGGCCAGTGGTTCTCAACCTTTCTAAAGCCGTGACCCCTAAATACAGTTCCTCATGTTATGGTGACCCCCAACCATAAAATTATTTTCATTGCTACTGTTACGAATCAAAATGTAAATATCTGATGTGCAGGATGTATTGTTATTGTTACAAATTGAACCTAATTAAAGCATAGTGATTAATCACAAAAACAATATGTTTGGGGTAGTATGGACAACGGATGATGGGATTTGTAGTACCTTCAATTGATTCAGCTCTGACTTCCACAGACCATTGAGACCTCTACAAATTACAGAACTGGACCAAACATGGCACAGAGAACTCCCATGACCAACAGAAAATACTGGAGGGGTTTGGAAGGAATTGGCAGTGTTTTAGGGGAGATGTAGTTCACCTACATCTGGAGAGAACTAAGAACCCAAACAACTATGGATCTGGACCAAACTTGGCACGAATACTCATTATGCCTAAATTTGAACACTGGTGGAGTTTAGGGAAAATAGACCCTGACATTTGGGAGTTGCAGTTACTTGGAGTTATAGTTCACCTGCCATCAAAGAGCATTCTGAACACCAAGCCTCACTGCTCCTGCTGCTCCACACTCCTCTCGCCACTTTTCGAGGCTTCCACCAGCGGCGGAGGCCTCAAAAGGGGTGTGAAGAGGGTGGCCCCGGGGCCCGGCCGCTATTCCAGGGAGTCAGAGGGGACGAGGCCAAAGTACGCAATGTCGTGACCCCTCTGAAATGGCCAGGCGACCCCTCAGGGGGTCGCGACCTCCAGGTTGAGAACCGCTGGCCTAGGCAATTAGAGGTATTATTATTACTATTATTATTATTATTATTATTAGACATATAAATTACTATTGTCGAAGGCTTTCATGGCCGGACTCATTGGGCTGCTGTAGGTCTTTCGGGCTGAATGGCCGTATTCTAGAAGCATTCTCTCTACATAACAACACAACACACATGCACATTAGGTTCAAGTGTCTGGGATTTGTCTCTGATTATTTGGCTCTTTCCAAGGGCCTAGGCTATTAGAGGTGTGATGAAATAGATAGATAGATGATAGATAGATAGATAGATAGATAGAATTGTTCTTATATTGTTTTAATTAATGTTCTAATTATTGCTTTCAATTGTTGTTATATTGTAATATTTGTTTTTATGTTACTGCGTCGAATTGTTGCCAAGTGTAAGCCATCCTGAGTCCCCCTTTGGGGGTTGAGAAGGATGGGGTAGAAATGCAGGAAATAATAAATGATAATAATCATTATTATGTACATAACAACACAACGCACATGTACATTAGGATCAAGTCTGTGGGATTTGTCTCTGAATATTGGGCTCTTCCCAAAGACCTACGCTATTAGAGGTATTATTATTATTATTATTATTATTAGAGATATATATTGTTGTTGAAGGCTTTCATGGCCAGAATCACTGGGTTGCTGTAGGTTTTTCGGGCTGTATGCGCTTCCCAAAGACCTACGCTATTAGAGGTATTATTATTATTATTATTATTATTATTAGAGATATATATTGTTGTTGAAGGCTTTCATGGCCAGAATCACTGGGTTGCTGTAGGTTTTTCAGGCTGTATGCGCTTCCCAAAGACCTACGCTATTAGAGGTATTATTATTATTATTATTATTATTATTATTATTATTATTAGAGATATATATTATTGTTGAAGGCTTTCATGGCCAGAATCACTGGGTTGGTGTAGGTTTTTCGGGCTTTATGGCCATGTTCTAGAAGCATTCTCTCCGTACATAACAACACAACACAAATGCACATTAGGTTCAAGTGACTGGGATTGATCTCTGAATATCGGGTTCTTCCCATGGGCCTAGGCTATTAGAGGTATTATTATTATTATTACTATTAGTAGATATATATATTATTGTCGGAGGCTTTCATGGCCGGACTCACTGGGTTGCTGTAGGTTTTTCAGGCTGTTTGGCCATGTTCTAGAAGGCTTCTCTCTGTACATAACAACACAACACACATGCACATTAGGTTCAAGTATCTGGGATTTTTCTTTGAATATCGGACTCTTCCCAAGGGCCTAGGATATTAGAGGTATATTTGCAGAATGTGTGCAGTTCCGAGAAGTGCTGCCTTCCTTCTGCAGCATGTGCATTGATGTTCTGTCCAAATGAAAGCTTTTCAAGTGCTTTTCAAGGTTTCTTGGAATGCCTCCAAGCGCACCAACCACTATTGTACATGTTTGCCATAGTCGTCCCATTTCCATTTGTAAGTCCTTGTATTTTGTGATCTTTTCCAACTCTTTGTCCTCTACTCTAATTTATCCTGGTGCTGCAACATCTATCTATACACATAATAAAAGTGAAAATATGTATGTGTGTGTGTGGCTGGGGTGTCCACTTACTTAGACAAGCTTTAAGGGGTGGAATGACTGGCCAGTTTATAAAGAAATTCTGAAAAATAAACAAGGAGAGATAGTAATAAAAGAACAACATGAATTAAATACGACTGACAAAAAAATACCATGGTTACAATATTGGCAAATTAAAGAGAAATTTAAAGTGGATAAAAAATTAGGCTTCTGACTGGGTAATGAATTCTGGGATAGTATTATGGAATCAGAAAAGAAGTTAATAACTAAGATATATAAAAAACTTCTAGAATGGCATTTAGAATCAAAACAAGAAAAAATTATATGAGAAGATGGAATGAAAATATAGGAAGAAACATCAGAAAGGAAGAATAGAAGGAAATATGGAGGAAAAGACTAAAATTTACTTATGCAATAGACCTTAGAGAAAATTGGGTCAAAATGTCACAAAGGTGGTATATGACCCCGAAGAAATTAGGAAAAATTTATAACAACACAAGTATGACATGCTGGAAGTGTAAGAAGAGGGAAGGATCATTTTTCCACATGTGGTGGATGTGCGACAAAGCAAGAGATTTCTGAAGGAAAATTCATAAATAAATCCAAAATATGTTATAAGTACAGTTACCAATGAAACCAGAATTATTTTTGTTAGGAATCTATGATAAAAACCTGGAAAAGGATAAAGACAAAATCTTATTTCTAGCATTAACGGCTGCGAGAATGTGCTATGCCAAAAAGTGGAGACAAGAAGAGATACCAAAAGTGGATGATTGGATAATAAAAATGTTAGATATTAGAAACTTAGATAAGCTTACCTTCCTATTATTGAAAAACAAGGGAATTAGAAGAAAAGAAACGGACTAGAAAGAAGTCACTGAATATTTAAGAAAGAAGAATAAAGAAATAGTATTTTGAGAAGGACAAATGAAGATAGTAACGCGTTCAAAAGTGGGAAAGAAGAAAACGAAGAACTAAAGAAATGAGGAAATGAAAATAAGAATTTACATGGAAGACTTTCGGAAGATACCAGGAGGTCAAATGTTTGTGTTTTTTTTTCTCTTTCTTTTTTTTCTCTTCTCTTTCCTTCTTTCCTTATTCACACTTTTTCTCTTTTTTTCTCTCTTTTCTTCTTTTCTTTCTTTGCACTGTTTTCTATCATCACCCATGATGATTTTTATGATAATTGTGTACTTTTTATGAAAATCTCAATAAAGAATATTTATTAAAACTTACTTAGACAAGCTCCTGCCTCCACAAACAGCTATTGCTCCCACTACTCAGGAGACAACCAAAGCCTCTCCCAATTAACCCTTTGGATGCAGAACCCCCAATCTCATTCATCGCCTATCACAAGGGTTAGTGGACAAGGGATGGTTGTAGGTTTTTCAGGCTATAGGGCCATGTTCTAGAAGCATTCTCTCCTGACGTTTTGCCTGCATCTATGGCAAGCATTATCTCACAACCTCTGAGGATGTTTGCCGTAGATGCAGGCAAAACGGCAGGAGAGATTGCTTCTGGAACATGGCTATATAGCCCGAAAAACCTACAACAACCCAGTGATTCCAGCCAAGAAAGCCTTCGGCAATACAAGGAGTGGACTAGTCCCCACATTCTGTGTTGGATGGACTCTGCGTTGGATTTGGTGCATCTTAATACATATCTCCAGCTCCTGCAGAAAGAAGGAATTTGGAACGGGAAGATCAAGTCCTTGGAAACAACTGCATGCCTTCTTGATAAAGTGGAAGAGCGCCATTACAACACAAGCTTTGTCCCACAAGGTTTTCATTAGCAACTGTTTCTGCTCTGAACAAGAACGTATATTAAACCACACAGAGAGCTGAAGGACTGATATTATATTTGTCGGCATGAATTTCTTTTATGTTTTATGAATACAAACACATTTTTTTAAAGGAATAGCATCAGATTAATAAAATTAATGCCTCATCCCATCTAAATCTGCTCAGGAAAGTTACGTTTTTATTGGAGATTCCCCCAATTGGTTTCAAGGATTCTGGGAGTTGTATTTTATTTATTTATTTACAACATTTCTACCCCGCCCTTCTCCACCCCCGAGGCAGGACTCAGAGCGGCTAACACTGGCAACAATTCGATGCCGCAATATCACAATGTAAAAACAATATAAAACCATAAATACACAATAGATTAAAAACAATAACATTAATTATACAATCATAGCCATTTCCATTATCATAACAATAATCGTATGGTCCAATTCAATGTTCAAAGTGCCGTTGTGTCTGCTAGCCAAAAGCCTGGTTCCAAAACCACGATTTCAGTTTTTTCCTAAAGGAATGGAGGGAGGATGCCAATCTAATCTCACTGGGGAACAAATTCCATAAGCAGGGGGCCACCACTGAGAAGGCCCTGTCCCTCGTCTCCACCAGACGCGTTTGCGAAGCCGGTGGGATCGAGAGCAGGGCCTCCCTGGTAGATCTTAAACTACAAGGCGGAACATAGAGGGAGATGCATTCAGACAAGTAAGCTGGGCCAGAATCATATAGGGCTTTATAGGCCAAGACCAGCACTTTGAATTGTGTTCGGAAATGGACCGGCAGCCAGTGGAGTTGACATAACAGGGGGTTGGTGTGCTCCAAAACTTTTGGGGGATCAAAAATAGAGAATAACAGCTGTAATGAAAACCATTCCCAGTTTTGCTAATGGCAGGATTGGTGTGTTGTATCATCTGAACATTAGGGAGAACCTCCTGAACAGAATTGTTGTTCAACAGTGGAACTCTCTGCCTCAAAGTCTGGTGGAAGCTCCTTCATTGGAGGCTTTTAAACAGAGGCTGGATGGCCATCTGCGGGGGGTGTTTTGATTGTGCTTTTCCTGGGTCTTGCCCAACTCTAATAGGGAATTGCCGGGCAAATTATGCTGTCCTGAGCAGAGGTCTGCCCAGTAACCAAAAGCTGCAGAATGATGTACACACGGTTTGGGAGAAGGCAATTTCAAACGCAGTAGTCTTCACAAGCAAATATGTCAGAGATCCATGGATTGCAGATGAGTCAGAACCTTAACAACAAAGCTTTCAGCATCTCTCCCAGGCTTTGCAATCAATGGGACTAGTGAGTCAGAGCTAACATAAATCCCATTGATTTCAATTCATCTGCTATTCTAAACATGACTGATACTTGATCGAACTTGCACTTTCAAAACAGCATGCTTAAATTGTATATTTGATGTACGCTTGCACTCTTGACTCTCTCTATACACATAATGAAAGTGGAAATATGTATGTATGTGTGTGGCTGGGGTGCCCATTTACACAGATATGCTCCCCCTTCCACAAATAGCTAAAATTCCCACAATTCAGGAGACACCAATGGCCCTCCCTCCTATGACATTGCAGGTTATAGAGAGTGCCGTAAACATGTACAAGAGCCCTGCCAGTGTCCTCCACAAACATTATACCACCCCACACCTGAGTGAAGGCTTTCATACGGGGACAATTTCATCCTAGATTTCATGTGTTTCCTCTACCACAGGCATCCCAGTTTTTCTTACTCTCTCCATTGGTGTGGAATTTGCATGACCCTGCCCACTGCCTGAATCCTTTCCTATTCTTTTCTATGGCACACAGCAAACAGAGGAATTGATCAGCAACAGAACATGCTAGAGAGGTTTGGGGAGAATTCTTCATGATTTATAGGAGTTGTAGGTCCTGGGATGTATAGTTCACTTGCAATCTTAGAGCACTCTGAACTCCACTATTGATGGACCTGGAACTAACTTGGCACACGGAACCCCCATGGCCAACAAAACATACTGGAGGTCTGTGGAGGGATTTATAGGAGTTGTAGTTCACCTACATCCAGTGCGCACTATGAACCCAAACAATGATGGATCTGAACCAAACTTGACATGCATACCCGATATGCCCAAATTTGAATACTGCTGTGTTTGGAGGGGAATTGGCCTGGACAATTTGGAGTTGTAGGTACTAGGATTTATAGTTCACCTGCAATCAATGAGCACTCTGGACTCCACCAAAGATGGAATTGGACCGAACTTGGCACAGAGAGCCAGCAAAATATACTGGAGGTCTTTGGGGAAAATTGATTTGAGGGAGTTGTAGTTCACCTACATCCAGAGAGCACTGTGAACCCAAACATCGATGAGTCTGGACCAGGGGCAGCTCAACCCATTATGCAAAGTAATCTTAGATTTGCAGTATAGTTGATTTTGCAGTATCAGTATAGTTGATTTTGCCCAGGGACGCTCCTGAGGCGCTCTTGGGGGAAAATAGACCTTGACATATGCGAGTTGTAGTTACTGGGATGTATAGTTCACCTACAATCAAAGAGCATTCTGAACTCCACCAATGATGGAATTGAACCAAATATGGCACACAGAACTCCCACAACAAACAGAAAATATATATCAGTGATGGGTTGGGGGCGGGGGGGGGGGCAAAATACTGTTTGCTTAACGTTGAAAATTACCTAGGGCCACCTCTGATCTGGACCAAGCTTGGCACAAATAATGGATGTGCTGACATTTGATTACTAGAGGGGTTGGGGGAGGGGGTTGTTACTGACCTTCCTTTCTGGGAGTTGTAGTTCACCCACAACCAGAGAAACTGGGACCTCCACCAATGATGGACCTGGACCAAACTTGGCACACAGAACCCCCATGGCCGACTCAACCGACTGGAGGGGTTTGAGGGGACTGACTCAACATAATGGGAGTTGTAGTTTACCCTACAGCCAGAGAGCACACAGAACCCCAGTGATGATGCATCTAGAGCAGTGATGGGCAACCTTTTGAGCTTGGTGTGTCAAAATTTGCCAAAAACCTGAGCATAACTTGGGTGGGGTGTCAACTTCAAGAAAAAAAACCCATAATTTTGCAATATTTATAGTTTAAATAAGAAAAATGTATACTCCATGCTGAGTTATGGAGTGAACAATGCTCAAACGTGCAGATGTTAAATTTGTAGAGCCTTTTACAAGTTTAAGGATGGAATTAGATTGGCTCTTATAAGGTGTACTTCGCTGTATATGGCCGCATGTGGCCGCGTGTCATCAAAAATAGCCATGCGTGTCAGTGCTGACACGCATGTCATAGGTTCACCATCAGGGATCTAGAGCAAACTTGTATGTGTGTGTATATATAGGGGGGGGGGAGGTGTGTTTCTTGATGTTCAGATTAGAACAATTTAGGTATAAATTATTATTATTATTATTATTATTATTATCTGTTTTATTTCTCATGCAAGAGACTCAAAGCGGCTGAACATAAAAGCATCAGCATAGCATTTAAAATATACAAATACGCAAACATTAAAAAAGAGGCCAGGGCCCTATATCTTACATAATGATTGGTATCTATTCATTTGAGGAGCCAGAACCGAGGTCCAGAGGGGGATATCTCTGCATGATTGCTTTGCTTCTCATCTTGCTGATTCAAGATGTCCTTCCCCCTCCATCTTTCCTCCTCAGATTTTAGTTTTATGGAGCTGCGAGAAGCCACCGCCACAAAGCAGTAAATGGCCGCAGACGTCGGTTCCCTTGAGAGTGATCCACAGCAGCAACAAGGTAAACAGGCAGCTTTGCTTGTGCCGGAGAACAAGACACATCTCAGTGATGACACTGCCACTGAACCATAATGATCCTTGCCAGATGCTGGCAATTATTTTATTTGGATCCTGAGATTTTTTTCCTCCGTATCACTTGCATGCTTTGAAGTCTACCGCCGTTGCCATAAGGACAACAAACAGTGACATTTTAAAGCATCCAGGACCTTATCACATTGGGTTGTACTCCATTTCCGAGCTGCTTTGCATGGGATTCCCAAAAAGGTCGTCCCATCACACGACGTTTGTCCCCTTTTGTCAGCAGGAATCAGTTTGCAAAACGTCTCTGAAATGGAGTAACTGCGAACCGGATTCTAATTGTATTTCTTGACATTTAAAAAGGTTCTGAAGCTCTGCTTTTCTGTGTGATTGCATAAACTATGCATTTTCTGCCTCCTTGGGGGCCGTGTATGGGGCGGATTCTGCTGACTATTTCCCTTTCGGTGGTTGTCAAGTAAAGGCCCCCGGAATTCGCAAACCAGTAATTGATGATCTTCATTTCCCCCCTTAATTTGTACTGAAATCTGCCCAATTTCTTCCCCCTAGAGATGGGAAGACCTGGGGAAAAAAGAGAATTTTTTTGGGGGGGGGGGGCAGTTTTCCCCATTTTTCCTAAAACAATTTTTCCCCAGAAAAATTGAAAACAAAGTGTGTAGAATATGTGTTGTTGAAAGCTTTCATAGCAGGAATAACTGGGTTGCTGTGAGTTTTCTGGGCTGTTTGGCCATGATCCAGAAGCATTATCTCCTGACATTTTGCCCACATCAGAGGTTGTGAGATCTGTTCGAAACTAGGCAAGTGAGCTTTATATATCTGTGGAAGGTCCATGGTGGGAGAAAGAACTCTTGTCCTGTTGTAGGCAAGTGTGAATGCTGCAAAGGCCACCTTGATTATCATTGAATGGACTTGCAGGTTCAAAGCCTGGCTGCTTCCTGCCTGGGGAGAATCATAGTCTGGATGGCCATCTGTCGGGAGAGCTTCGATTGTGCTTTTTCTACCTGGCAGACATGGGGTTGGATTGCCCATGTGGTCTCTTCCAACTCTATTATTATTATTATTATTATTATTATTATTATTATTATTATTATATAATTATTAACAATACTTTTGAGGCTGGATGGCCATCTGTCGGGAGAGCTTCGATTGTGCTTTTTCTACCTGGCAGACATGGGGTTGGGTTGGATTGCCCATGTGGTCTCTTCCAACTCTATTATTATAGAATCATAGAATCAAAGAGTTGGAAGAGACCTCATGGGCCATCTAGTCCAACCCCCTACCAAGAAGCATGAATATTGCATTCAAAGGCACCCCTGATAGATGGCCATCCAGCCTCTGTTTAAAAGCTTCCAAAGAAGGAGCCTCCACCACACTCCAGGGCAGAGAGTTCCACTGCTGAACGTCTCTCACAGTCAGGAAGTTCTTCCTCATGTTCAGATGGAATCTCCTTTCTTGGAGTTTGGAGCCATTGTTCCGTGTACTAGTCTCCAGGGAAGCAGGAAACAAGCTTGCTCCCTCCTCCCTGTGACTTCCTCTTACATATTTATACATGGCTATCATATCTCTTCTCAGCCTTCTCTTCTTCAGGCTAAACATGCCCAGCTCTTTAAGCCGCTCCACATAGCGCTTGTTCTCCAGACCCTTAATCATTTTAGTCGACACATTCCAGCTTGTCAATATCTCTCTACAGTTGTGGTGCCCAGAATTGGACACAATATTCCAGGTGTGGTCTAACCAAAGCAGAATAGAGGGGTAGCATGACTTCCCTGGATCCAGACACTATGCTCCTTTGTTGGGAGTTGTCACCTGGCCCTGATTGTTTCCTGTCTGGAGTTCCCCTGTTTTTGAGTGTTGCTCTTTATTTAGTGTCCTGGTTTTAGAGTTTTTTTTTAATTCTGGTAACCAGATTTTGTTCATTTTCATGGTTTCCTCCTTTTTGTTGAAATTGTCCACATGCTTGTGGATTTCCATGGCTTCTCTGTGTATTAATGCTATAGTGTAGCTGCACCCAAAGCCTGAGATTCAGTGTTGTGGGGTGGGGTCATAAAACTGTGTTTCTGTCTTTTGGATGGCTTCCCCATTCCTCTCTTCTTTATTTCCTGAAGGTCAGTGACCGGTTTTTGCCTTACTCCGCCATTGAAACAGATGCAGTGCTGAGCCTGGATGAACACACCAGCCTCTCCACCAACGAGGTAAGGCAATGCTATGAGACCCTTTCAGCTTCTCACCAAAGGCAAATAGTCCAGAATATAGGAATGTGCCAAGGGGCAGCCAACCTCTAGGGCCGTGTTTTGCCCCTGGCCTGACGCCCAACAGCGAGGCTCATCTCTTGCTCTGCCAATGAACTTACATGGGTTTCCCTGCAGGACGTATTTATTTATTTATTTATTTATTTATTTATTTATTTACAGCTTTTATATTTCGCCCTTCTCACCCCGCAGGGGACTCAGGGCGGATTACAGTGTACACATATATGGCAAACATTCAATGCCAATTTTTGACATACAAACATATATAGACATACACAGAGGCTATTTAACTTTTTCTGGCCGCCAGGGGAGCTGTCGCTTTCATCGTCCATCTGCGACGCTGATGAAGTACTTCCGCATTCCCCACATGCTTCCCCGCTGGAATGCTCTGCCGGAGTCTTCTTTATGGCCTCATAAATTAGTTAATTTAGCCTCCTCACACTTTAAGGTGGTACCTAATTTTCCTACTTGACAGATGCAACTGTCTTTCGGGTTGCAAAGGTCGACAACAGGCTACACACAATTGGTTGGAAACCCACTCCAACCCGGGCTGGCTTTGAACTCATGACCTTTTGGTCAGAGTGATCTTAATGCAGCTGACACTCAGCCAGCTGCGCCACAATCCTGGTGCGCCACAATCCCAGTATTCATTATCAAGAAATTTCCCTACAGGAAATATTCCATGCACCAGTCTACTACTATTTCCACATCCATGTGGAAGCCAAATCAGATGTTAATGAATATGGATATTCCAGGTATTTAGAAAGTCTTTCCCTCAAGCGCTTAGAGCTGCATCTCTGATGGCATTTCCAGATAGCATCAAAATGCGGGGCATAGCATCACACTGAAGAACCTAGAGATTTCTAGAGAGGTTATCTCCCTAGACATCTCTAGGTCTTCCATCATGACTGGAGGAAGTAGACAATAGAGTCACATTGGAGGATCTAGACAGAACATTTAAATCAAATCCAAATGGGCACCAAATTGCAAAGGCTCAGTTAGGCTAGGCAAGCCCTGACTTCGTCACACTAGAGAAAAAAATCCACTTAAAATCCGGTTTCTGCCTCCTGCAGCATTCTGGATTTTGTAGTTTAGTGAGGCTGTTAAAGGCTCCTCCCTAAACTACAAACCCCAGAATTCTGCAGGAGACAGAAACCGCATTTTAAGTGGATTTTTTTTCTAGTGTGATGAGGTGATAGAGACTGTGCTTCTTAGAAAGGATAGACATCAGGTAGGATGGCCTTAGGCTTGCCGTTCGAGGCTCTTGCATTTAATTATTCCCAGGAATGGGGAGGATTTCATTCTCTGAAATGAGTCTGAGGTAGGTAGACAGCTTTGGGGCAGGAGAAGGGTGGTGTGCCTCCTTTTCCCACAGCAAACACTCAATTTTAATCAAAAGATATTTTGCATAAATGTTTGCTGTGATATCAATCAGGCTTTTTGCCTTGTATTTTATTCGTGTTGAGTTTTGAAATGGTCACACGACCAGTCAAATAAATAAATATATTATTATTATTATTATTATTATTATTATTATTATCTGTCCCCTGCCACGTGTTGCTGTGGCCCACATGGGGGTTCTGTGTGGGAGGTTTGGCCCAATTCTTTCGTTGGTGGGGTTCAGAATGCTCTGTGATTGTAGGTGAACTATAAATCCCAGCAACTACAACTCCCAAATGTCAAGATTCTATTTTCCCCAAACTCCACCAGTGTTCACATTTGGGCATATTGAGTATTTGTGTAGAGTTTGGTTCAGATCTATCATTGTTTGAGTCCACAGTGATCTCTGGATGTAGGTGAACTACAACACCAAAACCAAAGGACACTGCCCACCAAACCCTTCCAGTATTTTCTGTTGGTCATGGGAGAACTGTGTGCCAAGTTTGATTCAATTCCATCGTTGGTGGGGTTCAGAATGCTCTTTGATTGTAGGTGAACTATAAATCCCAGCAACTACAACTCCCAAATGACAAAATCATTTTTTCTGAGTGAAGGGCATACATTGGGTTGTTAGGTGTCTTGTGTCCAAATTTGGTGTCAATTCAACCAGTGGTTTTTGAGTTCTGTTAATCCCACAAACGAACATTACATTTTTATTTATATTGATGATGATGATGATGATGATGCTGATGATGATGATTATTATTATTATTATTAGAAACGCAACAAGATGAGTCCACAGCAGACACTCTACTGGCTGTTGCATTGAATCATACGTCGGACACTTCCCAACTATTAAATTGCTCGGGTGTTGTGTGGTTTATGTCCATGTTCTAGCTGCTTTTTCTCCTGATGTTTTACCTGCTTCTCTTGCTCTGAAGATTTTTGAGCAAGTAGGCTCATTAACAAAAGACCTCTTCATAAATGTACAGATCTCACAACCTCTGTGAATGCCTGCCGTTGATGCAGGCGAAATGTCAGGAGAGAATGCTTCTGGAACATGGCCAGACAGCCCAGAAAACTCACAGCAACCCAGTGATTCCAGCCATGAAAGTCTTTGACAAGACATCTCTATATCTTGTTATGTCTTTTAATAGTGTTATATCTCTTGTTTTAATGCTGTTGTACCCCACTACGAGCCGGAGAGAGAGGCGGGCAATACATTCATTATTATTTTTGTTGTTGTTGTTCTGCTGGTACTGCTGTACAGGAGCTCCAACTTTATTTTCTTTCTGTTATCTGTTTGCAGTCATAGGACAGGCCTCCTGTCCATCATAATTAAGCTTTGGTTCCGCCCCTTGTTCAGGGCTCTGGGAGGGAAAGGAGCCATTTTTAGTTAGTCTCACATAAGGAAACTAAACTATAGGACGTAGACCAGCTCGTCCCGTAGAAAAGCTTCTTTTCTCAAAAACATCCGGGGAAACAGAAATTCCAGGGAAAAGGTCCCAAGGCTCTGGCTGAGAGCTCACAGCCTCTCAGCCTCACAGCAATCAGAGGGGAAACAGCCCTGAAGTTTCAAAGAATTCTCTGAGGGAGGACAGATCCACGGAACTCCAGCTGAAATATCATCAAGCCTCGGCTGGTAGGTCTACTCGATACCCAGACGCATTTGGAATCGGTAGTAAGACCCACACCGATGAGGCATAGATAGTAAGCAGCCTGGGAGAGGTTAAACAGGGTTTTTTCCTACAGAGAAAGTACAGTTAATCAAAGTCAGGTACCAGCCCATTGAGGACTAGACTAAGAAAGCCTTGAAGTGTTGTTTGAACCATTGAAGATTTGTTGTTTGTTCCATAATAAAGACTTTGTTGTATCATTAAAGACTCTAAAGACCATCACTTCAGAAAAATCCCTGAAAACCTCTCTTTGAGGCGCCCCTGGCTTCCCGCTGGGCTTAAAGTATACGTCCTATAGAAAAGTACAGCTGTTACAGGCCCAGCGCGCGACAGAACAGTTGTTGTTGTTGTTGTTGTTGTTGTTGTTGTTATATCGGTGCTGCTGTTAATTTCCTTCTGTCTCCCTGCTTCCCCAGATTGACTTTGCCTTTGTGGTGTGGAGGAGCTTCCCTGAGCGGATTGTGGGCTTCCCCATGCGCAGCCACTTCTGGGATGCCAGCAAGAGCCAGTGGAGCTACACCTCAAAGTGGACCAACGAATTCTCCATGGTTCTCACTGCAGCCGCATTCTACCACAGGTGCCCTCCATCTGTTTTCATGTTTCAGTTTGATAAATGGGGCCTCGTAGCAAGTGTTTTGATATGAAAACCTCCCATTCCAAGTTGTAGCGGATCATACTTCCTTCAATACATACCATATATACTCAAGAATAAGCTGACCCGTATATAATCCGAGGCACCTAATTTTACCACAAAACAACTGGGAAAACGTATTGACTCAATTATAAGCTGAAAGTGGGAAATGCAGCAACTAGTGGTAAATTCCAAAATTAAAATAGATACCAATAAAATTACATAAATGGAGGCATCAGTAGGTTAAATGTTTTTGAATATTTACATAAACTGTAATTTAAGATAAGACTGTCCAACTCTGATTCAACCATTATTCTCATCGTCTTCAAGGTAAATGTGCTTACGTAGCCTTCCAAGAATAATAAAGAGAGTAAAATTATAAATGTAATCATAACAGTGATAGGGTAAAATAATAAATGTAATAATAACAGTAATAATAGAGTGAAATAATACATGTAATAATAATAGAATAAAATAATAAATGTAATAACAATAATAGAGTAAAATATACATGTAAAAATAAATAGAATAAAATAATAATAATAATAATAATAATAAATAGAGTAAAAGAATACATGTAAAACAATAATAATAATAATAATAATAATAATGATAATAATGATAATAATGATAAACCTTTATTTATACCCCGCTACCATCTCCCGCAGGACGCGGTGCGGCTTACAAGAGGCCGAGGCCAAATACATCATAAAACATAACAACAACAATACAACTATAAATAACTCATAACAAAGCAAAACAATACAATAATGACACGACGCATTTAAAAACCTGTGTAAATAGAGTAAAATAAATAAAAACATGCAATAAGAATATATAGCAGTGTTTCTCAACCTTTCCAATACCGCGACCCCTTAATACAGTTCCTCATGTTGTGGTGACCCTCAACCATAAAAATTTCGTTGCTATTTCATAACTGTAATTTTGCTACTGTTATGAATTATAATGTAAATATTCGATATGCAAGATGTATTTTCATTCACTGGACCAAATTTGGCAAAAATATTCAATACACCCACATTTGAGTACTAGTGGGGTTGGGGAGGACTGATTTTGTCATTTGGGAGTTGTAGATGCTGGGACTTATAGTTCACCTACAATCAAAGAGCATTATGAACTCCACCAACTATGGAACTGAACCAAACTCGGCACACAGAACTCCCACGACAAACAGAAAATACTGGAAGGGTTTGTTGGGCACTGACCTTGAGTTTTGGAGTTGTAGTTCACTTACATCCAGATTTATAGTTCACGTACAATCAAAGCGCATTCTGAACCTCACCAACAATAGAAGTGGGGTTGGGGAGGACTGATTTTGTCATTTGGGAGTTGTAGATGCTGGGACTTATAGTTCACCTACAATCAAAGAGCATTCTGAACTCCACCAATGATGGAATTGAGCCATACTTGGCACACAGAATTGTAGTTGTAGGTTTTTCAGTCTATACAGCCATGTTCAGGTTGAGAACAGTGGTTCTCAACCTGGGGGTCGGGACCCCTGGGGGGGGTCACGAGGGGGTTTCAGAGGGGTCGCCAAAGACCATCCAAAAACATAGTATTTTCTGTTGGTCATAGGGGTTCCATGTGGGAAGTTTGGCCCAATTCTATCATTGGTGGGGATCAGAATGATCTTTTATTGTAGGTGAACTATAAATCCCAGCAACTAAAACTCTCAAATGCCAAGGTCTATTTTCCCCAAACTCCACCAGTGTTCATTCACATTGGGCATGTTGAGTATTCATGGCAAGTTTGGTCCAGATCCATCATTGTGTGAGTCCATAGTGCTCTCTGGATGTAGGTGAACTACAACTCCAAACCTCAAGGTCAATGCCCACCAAACCCTTCCAGTATTTTCTGTTGGTCAAGGGAGTTCTGTGTGGCAAGACTGGTTCAATTCCATTGTTGGAGTTCATAATGCTCCTTGATTGTAGGTAAACTATAAATCCCTAGCAACTACAACTCCCAAATGACAAAATCAACCCCCCCACCACCAGTATTCAAATTGGGCATATTGGGTATTTGTGCCAAATTTGGTCCAGTGAATGAAAATACATCCTGCATATCAGATATTTACATGATTCATAACAGTAGCAAAATTATAGTTGTGAAGTAGCAACAAAAATAATATTATGGTTGGGGGTCACGACAACATGAGGAACTGTGTTAAGGGGTCGCAGCATTAGGAAGGTTGAGAACCACTGTTCTAGAAGCATTCTCTCCTGATGTTTCGCCTACACCTATGGCAAGCATCCTCAGAGGTTGTGAGGTCTCCTGGTTCACTTAGAAACTGCGAATTAGGCACGGCTGCTTTAAGTTGAGAACTGTATTCTCGCAAAATTATAATCAGTATAATAAAGTGACCTTCCGCAAGTCACACTCTCTGAGCCTCAGAGGAAGGGAATGACAAACGTTTCTTGAACAAATGTTACCGGGTTGTCGTAGGATGGAAACGAGTTGAAAGTATACGATTGCAACAAGAATAAGAACTAAAGTATAGCTTAGGGTGGTTACTTTTTGAGGATCACAACTCCCAACATGCCTAGGTTAGGAGGACACCAGCAAAGGAGGATTGTGCTCTATTGCTTTTTCCACGGCCTCCTCCCGAACAAACTGATTGCTCTGTTTTCTTTTCTCCTTCCTTCCTGCCTTCTCTTTCTTCCTTAAACAGGTATTATCACAGCCTCTTCACCCATTTCTTGCCTGCTCGGCTACGGGGCCTCATTGATCAGATTGCCAACTGTGAGGACATATTGATGAACTTCCTCGTTTCTGCCGTTACCAAGCTACCTCCCATTAAAGTGACCCAGAAAAAACAGCACAGAGAGAGCACCGCTCAGCAGGTAAGGTGGAGGTGAGCGGTGAGCAAGCATGGAAAATTTATTTATTTATTTATTTGGAGCATTTATTAACCGCCATTCTCAGCCCACTCGGGCGACTCACGGCGGTGTACAGTACAAAAGGCAATTCACACAAAGACAAGTACAACAGCATATTAACCATACAACAATACAACAGTTAAAATTACACTAACTAATCCGCTTCGTCTCGTAATAGAATCGTGACCAATCTCGTATTCCTTGTACCATTCCAGTCGTCTTTACCACATTACTATAGCACTTAATTAAATGCCCTCTCGAACAGCCACGTCTTGAGGCTTTTTCGGAAGGACAAAAGAGAGGGCGCCTGCCTGATGTCTGTAGGGAGAGTGTTCCACAACCGGGGGGCCACCACTGAGAAGGCCCTCTCTCTCGTCCCCGCCAGGCGTGCCTGTGAGGCAGGCGGGATCGAGAGAAGGGCCTCCCCAGACGATCTCAAGGTCCTCGTGGGCTCATAGGCCAATGCGGTCTGAAAGGTATTTTGGGCCGGAACCGTTTAGGGCTTTGTAGGCCAACACCAGCACCTTAAATTGGGCCCGGTAGCAAATCGGCAGCCAGTGGAGCTGGGACAACAAGGGCGTTGTGTGCTCCCTGTATCCCGCTCCAGTTAGTAACATGGCTGCCGCACGCTGAACCAGCTGAAGCTTCCGGGCCGTTTTCAAGGGCAGCCCCACGTAGAGAGCGTTGCAGTAGTCAAGCCGGGATGTGACCAGAGCGTGTACCACCGTGGCCAAGTCGAAAACATATCGAGAAGGGAGTAGAAGCAAGATGTTGTTTCCACTTCATGTTTTTCTCATAAAGATTAATGGTTCTCAACATCCCTAATGCTGTGACCCCTTAATACAGTTCCTCATGTTATGGTCACCCCCAATCATAAAATTATTTTCGTTACTACTTCATAATTGTAATTTCGCTACTGTTATGAATCGTAATGTAAACATCTAATATGCAGGATTATTTTCATCCCCTGGACCAAATTTGGCACAAATACCCGATATGCCCAAATTTGAATACTGGTGGGGTTTTTGGCGGGGGAGATTGATTTTGTCATTTGGAAATTGTAGTTGCTGGGATTTATAGTTTAGGTGAACTGTAAATCCTAGCAACTACAATTCCCAAATGATAAAATAAAAGAGCATTCTGAACTCTGGGACTGTGGCGCAGCTATCTGAGTTATCTGCATTAAGATCACTTCTGACCACAAGGTCATGAGTTCAAAGCCAGCCCGGGTCGGAGTGAGCTTCCGACCAATTGTGTAGCTTGTTGTCGACCTTTGCAACTTGAAAGACAGTTGCATCTGTCAAGTAGGAAAATTAGGTACCACCTATGTGTGAGGAGGCTAATTTAAGAAAATTTATGAGGCCATAAAAAAGACTCCAGCAAAGCACTCCAGCAAAAAGCATGCGGGGAATGCGGAAGTACTTCATCAGTGTTGCTGATGGACGATGAAAGCGACAGCTCCCCTGGCGACCAGAAAAAAGTTAAATAGCCTCTGACTGTTTGTCTTTATCTGTTGTGTGTCTCGGGATTGAATGTTTGCCATATATGTGTACATTGTAATCCCCCCTGAGTCCCCTGTGGGGTGAGAAGGCCAGAATATAAATACTGCAAATAAATAAATAAATTCCACCACCGATGGAATTGAACCAAACTCCCATGACCAAATACTGGAAGGGTTTGTGGGCATTGACCTTGGGTTTTGGAGTTGTAGTTCACCTACATCCAGAGAGCACTGTGGACTCAAACAAGCATGGATCTGGATCAAACTTGGCATAGATACTCAATATGCCCATATGTGAACACTGGTGGAGTTTGGGGAAAATAGACCTTGCCATT
The DNA here is from genome assembly GCF_025583915.1 of Anolis sagrei ordinatus. Taxonomy (NCBI): domain Eukaryota; kingdom Metazoa; phylum Chordata; class Lepidosauria; order Squamata; family Anolidae; genus Anolis; species Anolis sagrei. Next base: position 35,964,117 of record NW_026847771.1, read on the forward strand.
TGGGAGTTGTCGTTGCTGGAATTTATAGTTCACCTACAATCAAAGAGCATTCTGAATCCCACAAATGATAGAATTGGATGAAGCTTCCCACATAGAACCCCCATGACCAACAGAAAATACTGTGTTTTCAGATGGTCTTTGGCAACCCCCCTGACACCCCCTTGCCCCCCCCCCCCCCCCGTTCCAACCCTCAGGTTGAGAAATGCTGTCCTAGTAATGGCCAAGCCTCCTCTCACTTTCCAAATATTTTTTAAAGTATTCAGAAACTCTCATTTGATGGGAAGGCTATATGATACTGCCTGCTTCAGATATTTACCTAATAATAATCTGGTATAGAGACAATGATATGGGGCAGTGGTGGAGCAGCGGTGAAACCCCTGAGCTGTGGAACTTACTGACCGAAAGGTCAGTGGTTCGAATCCACTGGGAGAGGTGAGCTCCCACTGTTAGCCCCAGCTTCTGCTATCCAAGCAGTTCGAAAACATGCAAATGTGAGTAGATCAATAGGTACCGCTTCTGCAGGAAGATAACAATGTTCCATGCAGTCATGCCGGCCACATCACCTTGGAGGTATATTTGGACAACGCCGACTCTTCAGCTTAGAAATGGAGATGAGCACCACCACTCAGTCGGACACAACTAGTCTTGTCAGGGGAAACCTTTACCTTTTATACAGACAATGAACCAGAAAGGGATGATAGTTAGTGTTGGACTGTAACGCTGAAGATCAAAGTCCCGCTCAGCCATGGAAACCTTGGGTAAATCTCACTATCTCAACCTCAGAGGAAGGCAACGGCAAACCTTCCTGGACAAATCTTGCCAAGGTAACTCCACAATAGGGTTTGCTACAAGTCAGAAAAAACTTGAACGTGGACAGTAGACACTTGCAGATGCAGAAAACAGTTTTGCAAGTGAAATTGAACCAAACTTGGCACACAGAACTCCCATGACCAAATACTGGAAGGGTTTTGTGGACATTGACCTTGGGTTTTGGAGTTGTTCAAGGGTTGAATGAAAAGTAATGCCTCCACCTTCGTTACTTGGATGGGATTATTTTAATAAATCAAACGCAGAAATGATCCTTAGAATGTGCTCTTTAACTACCACTATTCACTTTTCCACATAATCACCAGACAATTGGATACATTTCTGCCAACAATGAACAAGTTTGCTGAAGCCATCACGGAAGAAGTCGACACTCTGTTTCCGCAACCCATCGTGCACAGATCTTCCAATACTCAAGCAAAGCAATAATGTGACCCACACGTTCTTGTGAAATGCCGATTATGCTTGAAATTTCTCTCTGAGTGATATGACGATCATACTGAACCAATTCTGTTAAACTTTTGCTTGTGAAACTCGGTGGTTGCTGTCACAGGACGTCCAACTTTTTGTTTGTCACGCAAGTCAGATATTCCTACCTCAGCATCTTTAAACTTACTCGCCCAATGACACACTACTCGCATCAACACAATCACCATAAACAGCTTGTATTCTCTGATGAATCTCCTTTGGCATGACATCTTAATGACTGCACGTTTCTTAAATCACATTGACTTGGCCGTGGTGGTCCACGCTCTGGTTACAACCCGTATAGACTACTGCAACGCTGTCTATGTGGGGTGGCCCCTGAAGACTGCCTGGAAGCTGCAATTAGTCCAATGAACGGCAGCCAGATTACTAACAGGAGCAGGGTACAGGGAGCATACTACTCCTCTGTTGCGCCAGCTCCATTGGCTGCCAATTAGCTTCCAAGCACAAGAGAGATATTGACAAGCTGGAATGTGTCCAGAGGAGAGCGACTAAAATGATAAAAGGTCTGGAGAACAAGCCCTATGAGGAGCGGCTTAAGGAGCTGGGCATGTTTAGCCTGAAGAAGAGAAGGCTGAGCGGGGATATGATAGCCATGTATAAATATGTGAGAGGAAGCCACAGGGAGGAGGGAGCAAGCTTGTTTTCTGCTTCCCTGGAGACTAGGACGCGGAACAATGGCTTCAAACTACAAGAGAGGAGATTCCATCTGAACATGAGGAAGAACTTCCTGACTGTGAGAGCCGTTCAGCAGTGGAACTCTCTGCCCCGGTGTGTGGTGGAGGCTCCTTCTTTGGAAGCTTTTTAACAGAGGCTGGATGGCCATCTGTCAGGGGTGATTTGAATGCAATATTCCTGCTTCTTGGCAGGGGTTGGACTGGATGGCCCATGAGGTCTCTTCCAACTCTTTGATTCTATGATTCTATGAATTCAAAGTGCTGGTGTTGACCTATAAATCCCTAAACGACTCCGGCCCAGTTTACCTGTCCGAACGGATTCTCCCCTATGAACCATCAAGGTTGTTAAGATCTTCTGGAGGGGCCCTGCTCTCGGTCCCACCACCCTTGCAATCGCGTCTGGTGGGGACGAGGGACAGGGCCTTCTCGGTGGTGACCCCTCTGCTTTGGAACTCTCTCCCACTGGAGATTAGAACTGCCCTTTCTCTCCTGACTTTTAGAAAGCTGGTGAACACTTGGCTCTGGAATCTTGCATTTGATGAGTGAGTCAATAACTCTTGACCACACAGACGGATGGTGATGAATTGTGATTTCAGCACTTTTTAATCCTGTACCCTTTACTCTGGCCTGGCCCAGTTTTATCTTGTTGATTTATTGTTTATTGCTTGTGGTTTTTAATTTGCTTTGAGTGTATTGTTGTGTTGTGTATTGAGGCCTTGGCCTTTGTAAGCCGCATCGAGTCCTTCGGGAGATGCTAGCGGGGTACAAATAAAGTTTAATAATAATTAATAATAATAATAATTTCATTTGGACGACTTGGCCTTATTTATTTATTTATTTATTTCAGTTACTTCTACCCCGCCCTTCTCACTCCCGAGGGGGGGGGGGACTCAGGGCGGCTTACAAAAGAAGGCACAATTCGATGCCTATATCAAATATACATACATACATAAAAGCACTTAAAACAGTTGACAAATTAAAATCATCAGTACAAACAATACAATAATAGTAAACTTATGTAATTATATGATTGCTTTTTAATGTATTTTATGTATTAGTGTATTATGGGGTGTGATGTTTTAAACTATTGTTTATGAATCTTTGTTGTAAACTGGCCTGAGTCCCTCTCCGGAGGTCGAGAAGACCGGTATATAAAAGTTCTAAATAAATAATAATAAATAAAATAGTAAATTGACCGACCGTCTGCCCAGGGTTCCATACTTCACACTTTAACAACACAAACCATTTAATGCTAAGTCTTCCTGCCAAAATGGAACTGTAGAGGAGAGTCTACTGGACAAGCCAGTACTTGCTGCATACCAGTACTGCCATCTGTTGAGGAGTTATGAAGGTGGAGGCATTACTTTTCATTCAACCCTCATAGTTCATCTACATCCAGAGAGCACTGTGGACTCAACCCAGTGATCCCGACCATGAAAGCCTTCGACAACACAAATGTTCACTCAGTAATTTGCTGCAGTCTCTCCTAGCTTGTGTCTTCTTCCCCATTAGTACATTTTGCCCCACTGTAATGCCACTTGTCCGCACACGACCCACTTTTCATCTGTAAAGTGTAATGCGATCTTCCCTCATTCTGCAACATAGAGATTGTATCACGTGATTACTCTCTTCTTGAAATAGGTTTTTGGTAGGCTTGGGAAACAGCAGGCTCCATGGATACGGGCTGTTTGTGGATCTAAAACAAAACAAAGCGAATTGTCTTAACATGCATTAGTTGTTACAATGGTTTAATTGTTGTGTTGTTTTTAATTATATTGTTTGCCGCATGGAGTGTGATTTTCAAATGTGGGAGAGGAGAATGCAAGCCAGTCAGCAATATGCGCACATAGACAAGCGCACGCTTCCCCAAACCTTCCTCTGTGGGTTCTGATGTCAACATTCTTCAGTGGAAGATGCAGAGCGAACTTGTAATTATGTGGCTTGGAAGGCAAACTTGCCTGCTCACAACAGCACAAGACAAACCTTTGAACATTCGTTTCGCCAGCGTTCGTCTTGTGCTCCGAATGAAAACGAGAGATTACCACATGCCCAAAGAATCGAGCTTTGAACTTGATGCTTCGAGAGAAGCTGTGGATGTCTGGAACTGCACTAAAGATATGTGACATCATGAACTAAGTTATGGAATCACTAGCCGTCCCCGGCACGCGTTGCTGTGGCCCACATGGGGGTTCTGTGTGGGAGGTTTGGCCCAATTCTATCATTGGTGGGGTTCGGATTTCTCTGTGATTGTAGATGAACTATAAATCCCAGCAATTACAACTCCCAAATGTCAAGATTCTATTTTCCCCAAACTCCACCAGTGTTCACATTTGGGCATATTGAGTATTGTAGAGTTTGGTCCAGATCCATCATTGTTTGAGTCCACCGCAAGTACTGGCTTGTCCAGTAGACTCTCTTCTACAGTTCCATTTTGGCAGGAAGCCTTAGCATTAAACAGTTGTGTTGTTAAAGCGTGAAGTATGGAACCCTGCGCAGACGGTCGGTCAATGGGACTTAAGCAATGTGCAGTCATTAAGGCAGTGTTTCTCAACCTGGGGGTCGGGACCTCTGAGGGGGTTGTGAGGGGGTGTCAAAGGGGTCACCAAAGACCATCAGAAAACATAGTATTTTCTGGTGGTCATTGGGATTCTGTTTGGGAAGTTTGATCCAATTCTATTGTTGGTCGAGTTCAGAATGCTCTTTGATTGTAGGTGAACTATAAATCCCAGCAAGTACAACTCCCAAATGTCAAGGTCTATTTTCCCCAGACTCTACCAGTGTTCACATTTGGGCATACTAAGTATTTGTGCCAAGTTTGGTCCAGATCCATCCTTGTTTGAGTCCACAGTGCTCCTCTGGATATAGGTGAACTACAGCTCCCAAACTCAAGTTCAATGCCCACAAAACCCTTCCAGTGTTTTCTGTTGGTCATGGGAGTTCTTTGTGCCAAGTTTGGTTTAAATCCATCGTTGGTGGAGTTCAGAATGCTTTTTTATTATAGGTGAACTATAAATCCCAATAACTACAACTCCCAAATTACAAAATCAATTCCCCCCCCCCCCCCAACCCCACTAACATTCACATTTGGGCATATTGGGTATTTGTGCTCTATTTAGTCCAGTGAATGAAAATATATCCTGCATATCGGATATTTACATTATGATTTATAGCCATACTAAAATGACAGGTATCAAGTAGCAACGAAAACAACATTATGGTTGGGGGTCACCACAACATATGGAACGGCATTAAGGGGTCACGGCATTAGCAAGGTTGAGAACCACTGCATTAAGGTGTCACGCCAAAGGAGATTCATCAGAGAATGCAAGCTGTTTATGGTCATTGTGTTGATGTGAGTACTGTGTGTCGTTGGGTTAGTAAGTCTAAAGATGTTGAGGTGGGAACATTTGAGTTGCGTTACGAACAAAGAGTTGGACGTCCTGTGACAGCAACCACCGAGTTTCACAAGCAAAAGTTTAACAGAATTGATTCAGGATGATCATCGTATCACTCAGAGAGAAATTTCAAGCATAATCGGCATTTCACAAGAATATGTGGGTCACATGTAGGTGAACTACAACTCCAAAACCGAAGGACACTGCCCACCAAACCCTTCCAGTATTTTCTGTGGGTTATGGGAGAACTGTGTACCAAGTTTGGTTCAGTTCCATTGTTGATGGGGTTCAGAATGCTTTTTGATTGTAGGTGAACTATAAATCCCAGCAAATACAACTCCCAAATGACAAAATCATTTTTTTTTTTAGTGAAGGATATACATTGGGTAGTTAGATGTTTTGTGTCTAAATTTGGTGTCAATTTGTCCAGTGGTTTTTGAGTTCTGTTAATCCCACAAACGAACATTACATTTTTGTTTATATAGATAGAGCTGGCTACATGACCTTGGAGGTGTCTATGGACAATGCCAGCTCTTTGGCTTAGAAAAGGAGATGAGCACCACCCCCTAGAGTTGGACACGACTGGACTTAATGTCAGGAGAAAACTTTTACCTTTAATTAGATTTGGAAGAGAACCCAAGGTCCATCCAAGAGCCCTGCCATGCAGGAAAAGCACAATCAAAGCACCCCTGACAGATGGCCATCCAGCCTATAATGAAGAGTAAAACCAATTAACTTTGTAAAACTACCAATCCCAGGATTCCATCGCATTGAGCTGAGTCAGTTAAAGTGGCGTTGAGCTGCATTAATTCTCCGATGTAAATACACCCTGTACCTTTCAATTTAGTATAGTTTCTTCATGTCAGGAGTGACTTGAGAAACTGCAAGTCACTTCTGGTGTGAGAGAATTGCCCGTCTGCAAAGATGTTGCCCAGGGGATGCCTAGATGTTTTTTATGTTTTACCATCCTTTTGAGAGGCTTCTCTCATGTCCCTGCATGGGGAGCTGGAGCTGACAGAGGGAGCTCATCTGCGCTCTCCCTGGATTGAACCTGCAACCTGTCGGTCTTCAGTCCAATTGGCACAAGGGTTTAACCCACTGTGCCACCGGGGGCTCCGCAATTGAATATAGTGCAACATCCCTATTCTTATTGATACAGTACAGTCGATCATACGAGCCGCTTCTCCATTGTGGTTGCTCACCATGGTGATGCATTCCTGTTGTAGCATTGTGTAGTGGCACCCACACATTCTCATATGTTGTGCAATTTGCCTATTCTACTATGAGTTACATAAGTCTGGCGAAACAAATGTGTGTATTTACATTCTGTTGATTGGGTGTTAGATTGCAACCATTATGAGTTATTGTATGTCTTCAATCCTAAAACGCAGTCGCAAGTGTTGAACCTGACTCAGCACATAGAAGATGGCTTTGAAAGGCAGCAGATCACAGGAGCTGTCTTCATAGACCTGTCAGCAGCCTATGATACTGTGAACCACCGCCTCCTCCTGACAAAAATGTATAATATCACAAAGGACTACCACCTCACCCGCCTCATAGGAAACCTGCTACAAAACAGGAGCTTTTTTGTTGAGTTCCAGGGCCAGAGAAGCAGATGGCGGAAACAGAAGAACGGCCTGCCTCAGGGGAGCGTGCTTGCTCCATCCATGTTCAACATCTACACAAATGACCAGCCACTGTCAGAAGGGACAGAGAGTTTCATCTATGCTGATGATCATGCCATCACCGCTCAAGCAGGGAGCTTTGAGATGGTTGAACAGAAGCTCTCCAAAGTTCTAGGTGCTCTTACTGCCTATTATAGGAAAAACCAACTGATCCCTAATCCATCTAAAACACAGACATGCCTTTCACCTTAAGAACAGACAAGCATCCCGAGCTCTGAGGATTACCTGGGAAGGAATCCCACTGGAGCATTGCAGCACACCCAAATACCTGGGAGTCACTCTGGACTGTGCTCTGACCTACAAGAAGCACTGCCTGAACATCAAGCAAAAAGTGGGCGCTAGAAACAATATCATACGAAAGCTGACTGGCACAACCTGGGGATCACAACCAGGCACAGTGAAGACATCTGCCCTTGCGCTATGCTACTCTGCTGCTGAGTGTTGAACACATCTCACCACACTAAAACAGTGGATGTGGCTCTTAATGAGACATTCCGCATTATCACGGGGTGTCTGCGCCCTACACCACTGGAGAAATTACACTGTTAGCCGGTATTGCACCACCTGACATCCGCCGGGAAGTAGCAGCCAATAGTGAAAGGACCAAGGCAGTAACATCTCCAGCTCATCCCTTGTTTGGGTATCAGCCAGCACGTCAATGACTTAAATCAAGAAATAGTTTTCTTAGATCTACAGAGATACTCGCTGGAACACCTCAGCAAGCGAGAGTCCAAAAGTGGCAGGCTCAAACCCAGCACCTCAATCCGTGGGTGACACCAGATGAGAGACTCCCTCCTGGGCACACAGAAGACTGGGCGACTTGGAAGGCGCTGAACAGACTGCGCTCTGGCACAACGAGATGCAGAGCCAATCTTAAGAAATGGGGCTACAAAGTGGAATCCACGACATGCGAGTGTGGAGAAGAGCAAACCACTGACCACCTGCTGCAATGCAACCTGAGCCCTGCCACATGCACAATGGAGGACCTTCTTGCAGCAACACCAGAGGCACTCCAAGTGGCCAGATACTGGTCAAAGGACATTTAATCAACTACCAAGTTTGCAAAATTTGTGGTTTTTTATCTGTTTGTTTGTTTTGTTCTGTTAGAAATGTAATACAATGGTATGGTTGCTGATGACACGATAAATAAATAAATCCTAAAACACACTTTTTTTCTCATGTAAATTTTTTCTGGGCTGCATGGCCATGTTCTAGAAGCATTCTCTCCTGATGTTTTGTCCACATCTATGGCAGGCATCCTCAGAGGTTGTGAGCTCTGTTGGAAACTAGACAAGTGAAGTTTATATATCTATGGAATGTCCAGAGTGGGAGAAAGAACTCTTTGTCAGTTTGAGGCGAGTTTGAATGTTGCAATTGGTCACCTTGATTAGCATTGAATAGCCTGGCAGCTTCAAAGCCTGGCTGCTTCCTGCCTGGGGAAATTTCACTATATGGTTCAGATATGTAGATGACGCCTTCACCATTTGGAGCCATGGAGAAGAAGGACTCAACAAATTCCTGGACCACCTCAACAGCATCCACCTAAACATCCAATTCACCATGGAAAAAGAAAATGAAGGAAAACTGCCATTTCTAGATGTCCTAGTCAAACCAGATCAACAACTGGGCCACACAGTTTACAGAACACCTACACACACAGATAGATACCAACATAAAAACTCCAACCATTACCCACTTGTCTCCAACAGGCAAGAGTTCAATGTATTGTCGAAGGCTTTCATGGCTGGAATCACTGGGTTGTTGTGAGTTTTCCAGGCTGTATGGCCATGTTCCAGAAGCATTCTCTCCTGATGTTTCACCTGCATCTATGACAGGAATCCTCAGATGTTGTGAGGTCTGTTGGAAGCTAATCACCTCCCAACAAAGGATTCCCCAGGCAGTAAGAAGCCAGACCTTGAAACTGCTAGGCCATTAAATGCTCACCAAGGTGGCCAATTGCAACATTCATAAGTGGACAAGGGAAAGGGCCTTCTCTGTGGTGGCCCCCCGGCTCTGGAACTCGCTCCCCAGAGATATTAGACAAGCCCCTACCCTAGCAGTCTTTAGGAAAAGCTTGAAAACTTGGCTGTTACAGTGTGCCTTCAATGAATGAATGAACAATAATTCCCTGATCTGACCAAGTCCTGCTAAATGCCCTCGCAAGCACTTTATTTTACCTGTTAGTGCAACCAAATCCTACTTATCCCTCGGATCCCCTGTCCAGATACATTAAACTATTGTCTCACTCAGTGTTTTAATTTTTAATCTATTGGATCTGGCCATGCCTACTGAGATTGCTGTTCTCGTCTTAAATGTTGTGATCATATATTGTTGATGTACTATTTATAATGGTCTTGTATTGTATTTTATTCTTTATATTTTATTGCTGTGTTTTGTTGTATATCGATGTATTGCATTGTTGGGCTTGGCCTCATGTAAGCCGCCCCAAGTCCCCTTGGGGAGATGGTGGCGGGGTATAAATAAAGTATAAATAAATTATTATTATTATTATTATTATTATTATTATTATTATTATTATTATTACCTCAAACAGACAAGAGTTCTTTTTCCCACCCTGGACATTCCACAGATATATAAATCCCACTTGTCTAGTTTCCAACAGACCTCACAACCTCTGATGATGCCTGGCATAAATGCAGGCAAAAGGTCAGGAGACAATGCTTCTGGAACATGGCTATACAGCCCGGAAAACTCACAGAAACACAGTGATTCCGGCCATGAAAACCTTCAACCACAGCTTTAAAAATGTCTTAGAATTGCATGTGTATCTTAAGTATTTGGGGGGGGGGGGTGATGATATTGAAATTAGGGTGCATCTTACATTATGGTAAGAGTGGGAGAGAGAAAAGACTCTCCCCACAGGTTAGTACATGAAGCAACTCTGTGTTTTTTTTCCAAAAGGAAGGAATTTGCATGTTTGGCATTCATACCTGGTCAGTTGCTCAGAAAAGGAGTCATTCAGGCTGCAGGACAAATGAGTCATGGACGGATGCCCCTGAGAATGAATCACCACTGATACGATTGTGTTCCCAAAAGATTATATTTGCGACAGGACAATATTTGGAAGGTTACATGGAACGTGTCGAGTGGTAGCATGCCACTCAATATCAATAGCCTTGGAGTAGCAGCAGAGACAAAACGGTTGTCATTTCAGGACAATTAATATTCTGGAGCAGAACCTATCGCTCTGTGATAGATCACATTCCTTGCATGCAGAATGGTCTGGCTTCAATCCTTAGTAACAAGAACCGGGTTGTAGGTAATGAGAAGGAAGAGAAAAACGTCCACCTCCGAGGCTGATGAAATACAATACTGGGCACTTAATGAGAGACAATCTGGTACAGAATGATTGAACTATCTATCTATCTATCTATCTATCTATCTATCTATCTATCTATCTATCTATCTAAAAATGCTCTGTGCGTAATGAGTACCTGAAAAACAAAAGAACCAATGAACGAAATCACACCAAATTTGGCAACAAAACGTCTCACAACACAAGGAGTGAACATCACTCAAAAGTTGTGATTTTGTCATTTGGGAGTTGTAGTTGCTGGGATTTATAGTTCACCTACAATCAAAGAGCAATAATAATAATAATAATAATAATAAACAACAACAACAACACTTTATTTGTACCCCGCTACCATCTCCCCAAGGGACTCGGTGCGGCTTACATGAGGCCGAGCCCAAACACAACAATACAAGCAATAATCACAACAATACAAGCATTCTGAACTCTGTCAACAATGGAATTGAACCAAACTTGACACACAGAGAGCTTGGGAGTTGTAGTTCACCTACATCCAGAGAGCACTGAGGACTCAAACAATGATGGATCTGGACCAAACTTGGCACGAATACTCGATATGCCCAAATATAAACACAGATGGAGTTTGGGGAAAATGGACCTTGACATTTGGAAGTTGTAGTCACTGGGATTCACAGTTCACCTACAATCAAAGAGCATTCTGAAGCCCATGAACAACAGAATCAGGGCAAACTTCCCACACAGAACCCCCATGACCAACAGAAAATACTTAAGGCCACCCAATCCAACTCCCTTCATCAGGGCAAGAAAACGTAATCAAAGTCCTCCTGACAAAGAGCCATCCAGCCATATAGATAGATAGATAGATAGATAGATAGATAGATAGATAGATAGATAGATAGATATCTAGCTGGGATTTATAGTTCACCTACAATCAAATAGCATGATAGAATTGAACCAACCGGGGCATACAGGACTCCCATGACCAACAGAAAACACTGGAAGGGTTTGGTGGGCATTGACCTTGAGTTTGGGAGTTGTAGTTCACCTACATCCAGAGAGCACTGTGGACTCAAACAATGATGGATCTGGACCAAACTTGGCACAAGCACTCAATATGCCTAAATATGAACACAGATGGAGTTTGGGGGAATAGACCTTGACATTTCGGAGTTGTACTTACTGGAATTTATAGTTCACCTATAATCAAAGAGCGTTCTGAACCCCACAAACGACAGAATTGGGGCAAACTTCCCACACAGAACACCCATGACCAACAGAAAATACTCAAGGCCATCCAGTCCAACTCCCTTCACCAGGGCAAGAAAACGTAATCAGAGCCCTCCTGACAAAGAGCCATGCAGCCATAGTTATAGATAGATATGATTCACACACACACACAGATATAGTATCATAGATTTCAAAGGGGCCCTGAAGAAGGACAATTCTATGTTGCATATTCCAGAGTAGGCAAACCAGACACTTTCCACATCAACACTGACAAAGAAACAACAAGAAATACTGTTTACCCTCAAGCATAAAGACATTATATATATTAGAAACCAACACTTTCTCATTACTTTATTTTCCAGACTGGGCCACAGCAACACGTGGCAGGGGACAACTAGTGTGTGTGTGTGTGTGTGTGTGTGTGTGTGTCAAATTTGGAGACAAAACATCTCCCAACACAAGGAGTGACCATCACTCAAAAAATTATGATTTTGTTATTTCGGAGTTGTAGTTGTTGGGATTTCTACTTCACCTATAATCAAAGAGCATTTTGAACTCCGTCAACGATGGAATTGAACCAAACTTGGCACACAGAACTCCTATGACCAACAGAAAATACTGGAAGGGTTTGGTGGGCATTGACCTTGGGTTTTGGAGTTGTAGTTCATCACACACACACATACACACCCCAGTATTGATTTAAAGTCTACCAGGTCAAGAATGCCTGTATAACATGTATGCAGATTTGATGAATTGTCATTTCTCCAGTGCCACTCCATGGTCAATGTCAACCAGATGCTGGAGGACCTAAATATTCTTTTCTAAAAATTTCTAGGTTCTCCATTATGATTCTATAGTTAATATCTAGCTGAAGTTGACCATAGAATCATGCTGAAAGACCAAGAGATCCCTAAAGAGTTTTTTTTTTAATTCATTGTTTTCCTTTTGCAATGATGCTGTGCCGCAACCCAGGCATGGGCAAACTTGGGCCCTTCCGATGTTTTGGACTTCAACACTCACAATTCCTAATGTAAATCAGATATTTCTAACGTAAATCAGATATTTACATTATGATTCATAAGAGAAGCACAACTACAGTTATGGAGTAGCAACGAAAATAATTTTATGGTTGGGGGTCAATTTATAAATTAATTACTGTATATACTCAAGTATAAGCCGACCCGAATATAAGCCCAGGCACCTAATTTTACCACAAAAAAAAACTGGGAAAATGTATTGACTCGAGTATAAGCCGAGGGTGGGAAATGCAGCAGCTACTAGTAAATTTCAAAATAAAAATGGATACCAATAAAATTATATTAATTTAGGCATTAGTAGGTTAAATGTTTTTGAATATTTACATAAAACTGTAATTCAAGATAAGACTGTCCAACTCTGATTAAACCATTGTTCAAACCTTCTTCAATGTAAATATACTTACATGTCCTCCAATAATAATAAATAGAGTAAAATAATAATAATAATAATAGAGTAAAATAATAGATGTAACAATAACAACAATAGAGTAAAATAATAAATGTAATAATAACAACAATAATAAAATAATAAATGTTTTTGAATATTTACATAAAACTGTAATTTAAGATAAGATTGTCCAACTCTGATTAAACCATTATTCTAACCTTCTTCAATGTAAATATACTTACATGTCCTCCAATAATAATAAATAGAGTAAATAATAATAATAATAATAATAATAATAATAATAGAGTAAAATAATAAATGTATGTCAGGTTTTACAATGTATTGCAATGTAATATAGCTGAGTCATGCACTGCTAATGGGCTTCTATTGGAAATGCTGAGTCATGCATTAACTGTATATAGAACTTCATTTGGGGAATGTGTTCTGGCCTAGTCCAGGTGATTGTGAATGATGCAATCCTGGGTCTGAGTTAAGTCAATGAGTTGGGAACCAATCAGAGATTGCTGTGTATAAATGAATTGTATATAAGGAAGTCATGTACAGTGTATATCTCTCCTTGTGCTGTGATGTTGTTCGTCGAAGGCTATATGTAATTAAAAGAACCTGTCTGCTAAGACAAGATATAAATGTGCTGTGGTAAGTCTGTAATATCATCTAGACTGGGGGAAAGACAATAGTAAAACTGACAATGGCCGGGCATGTGCTCAAGTGTTTGTAAAAGGTTCCAGCGTGACTGCAGGCTGTGGGAGCAGTTGACTGAAAATACTGTGCAGGAAGAAGCTACTGGAAAGTGCTGAAGTTGTGCAACTGATCTGCTGCTGAATTGTGAAGTTAATCTCAACAATATAACAATAGCAATAATAAATAAAGTAAAATAATAAATGTAATAATAACAACAATAATAAAATAATAAATGTAATGATAATAACAACAAAGTAAAATAATAAATAACATTGACTCGAGTATAAGCCGGGGGAGACTTTTTCAGCCTAAAACAAGGACTGAAAAACTAGGCTTATACTTGATTATTTACAGTAATTTATAATTAATTCCTAATTTATGTGTTAGGAATTGTGGGAATTGTAGTCCAAAACGCCGGGAGGGCCCATGTTTGCCCTAACCCCAGCAAATGTGGAGGGCTGATTATTCTTACATCTTGTCTATCGCCTAACGTAGCAAAACGTCTTGAGCTACTTTGTTTTCCTCTGTCCCCTTGCAGCTGCTGAAGAGCGCCCCTCCATCCAACGGGAACCTTCAGTTTTCTCAGCGGCAGGACTGCGTCAACCAGTTTGCAAGCTGGTTCGGGTACATGCCCCTGGTGCATTCCCAGTTTCGCCTCGACCCCGTGCTCTTCAAAGACCAGGTGTCCGTGCTGCGGAAGAAGTACCGCCACCTCGAGAGGGACTAGCTCTGCTGGAGAAAAGCACCAGGCCAACTCTTGGACCAAATGCTAAAAGTGGAAGGGAAGCTGTGGAAAACCAAAAGCAGCCCTCCGACTAGTGAAGCAATGGAACCCAAGAGCAGCATACACTATTCTGGTCCTGACGGGACACATCTGCATGGTCCATAACCTTGTGGAAATGGAGGCCATGCCGGTGCATCGGAGAAGCCCTTCAGACTTTGAGTGCCGAAAGGTGGAACCTCATCTCACTGGTCGCTGCGGAAGTGCCAGATGGATTTTCACACTTTATTGGGTTTTACCAGTACAAATAAAGGTTTGCAGGAATGGCCTGGCTCTTTCTTTGGACCTTGTCACATTGCCTTAGACTCCATTTCAGAGCCCCTTTGCATGCAGTTGTCCACACGGTTCCCATCGTCAGCAACCCGTTGGAAACAGGCTGCAAAATGTCTCAGAAATTGAATTGAAACTGAGTTTTGGTGCAGCTTTTTCCATGTGATCCCACATCATATGCATTCCATTGGCTTTGCTATGATGCCTCCTTGGGGGAATGTTTGGGGACTGATTTTGCTGATCCCGGGGTTCTTCGTGACAGAAGCAGCAGCTCAAGAGAATTTATGTATTTATTTATTATTTACGACATTTATATCCTACCCTTCTCACCCCGAAGAGGACTCAGAGTGGCTTAGAAATTATATGTACATACAATATATTATATTATTAGCATCGCATAATATTAGTATTATATATTACTATATTATACTATACCAGGAGCCCCCGATGGCACAGTGGGTTAAACCACTGAGATCATAGAATCAAAGAGTTGGAAGAGACCTCATGGGCCATCCAGTCCAAGAAGCAGGAATATTGCATTCAAATCACCCCTGACAGATGGCCATCCAGCCTCTGTTTAAAAGCTTCCAAAGAAGGAGCCTCCACCACACTCCGGGGCAGAGAGTTCCACTGCTGAACAGCTCTTACAGTCAGGAAGTTCTTCCTCATGTTCAGATGGAATCTCATCTCTTGTAGTTTGAAGCCATTGTTCCGCGTCCTAGTCTCCAAGGAAGCAGAAAACAAGCTTGCTCCTTCCTCCCTGTGGCTTCCTTGACTGAAAGGTCGCAGGTTCAAATCCCCGGGGAGCGGCGTAAGCTTCCACTGTCAGCCCCAGCTTCTGCCAACCTAGCAGATTGAAAACATGCAAATGTGAGTAGATCAATAGGTACCGCTCCGGCGGGAAGGTAACAGCGCTTCATGCAGTCATGCTGGCCACATGACCTTGGAGGTGTCTACGGACAACGCTGGCTCTTCGGCTTAGAAATGGAGATGAGCACCACACCCCACAGTTGGACATGACTGGTCTTAATGTCAGGGAAAAACCTTTACCTTTACTTTTACTATACCACTATACTGCAATATTATTAGTAATATTACATGTAATATATAATTATTATATTGTATTAGTATTAATATTGTATTGTATTACAATATTATGGTCATTATATGTACATACAATATATTATATTATTAGCATAGCACAATATTAGTATTATATATTACTATATCATTGATGGAGAATTCCCAGAACTACGGTGCCGATGGCAGAGAAATAATAATAATAATAATAATAATAATAATAATAATAATAATGGACTTCCAAATTCAAACTAACAGAATTTTGGAGCACAATACTCCTGACCTCATGATCATGGGAAAAGTATGGATCGTCGATGTTGCAATCCCAGGTGACAACAGAATTGACAAGAAGCAACTGGAAAAGCTTACATGATTTGATAGAAGAAAGATAGAACTGCAAAGACTGGCACAAGCCAGTCAAGGGGGTCCTAGTAGTGATCAGCACACTGGGTGCAGTGCCTCAAGATCTTGGCCTGCACTTAAAAACAATTGGCGCTGACAAAATTACCATCTGTCAGATGCAAAAGGCCACCCTATTTGGACCTGCTCACATTATTTGCCAATACATCACACTTGGGAAGTCCAACGTGTGATCAAATACAGATGCCAACATAGTGATCTTGTTTGCTGTGTAATAATAATAATAATAATAATAATAATAATAATAATACTATTTATATCCTGCCACCATCTCCCAAAATGGACTTGGGGTGGCTTACACAGCAGCACATAATAGTGCCACATAACTATATCAGCATTTATAAAAATTGGAACAACACGAATTAACATAAAACAACACTTACAGAAATTAACAAAACCCAACTCAATTAAATAAAAATTCAACTAAAAGTGCAACAATAGTTACTGGTTGAAATCAGCAAGTTAAAAGGTCAACATTAAAGTGCCAGAGTAGAACGTCAGTAGGTTTTTGCCGTAAGACTGGAAAGCCGATCTTTTTTCAATTCTCAGGAGAAAACTCTTTTTAGTGGTTGCCGTGGAAAGACCTCCAGAAAGGCTGCTTACTATTTAAAGATTTCAATTAATCAGTCCAAATTTTATTATGGTCCAAAGACACAATTTGCTCAGCGGTAAAAGGTGGACAACGGCAAACTGATAAAACCAATTAAACACAGAACAAGGTGCAATGCAAAATGCATATGAACAAGGGTGAGAACACTTCAAATCGAGACTGCAAGTTTCGGCCTCAGTCAAATACAGGAAGTTATCTATTCAAAGATTTCCTTAAATTTATTTTAAAAATTTAAATACTGAATCTATGCAGTTGTTCTGAATAACTTTTCAATAACTTTAAAGGAATTGCAATTTTCCAGTAAGAGAAAGGGCTTTAGCACAGCTTGTAAATCACCAGCAATGATAAGATCTACCACCTGAAAGGTTGCCAGTTTGAAGCCCCGGGTCAGCATGAGCACCCTACTGTCAGCCCAGCTCATTGTTTACTTAAGCATACCGAAAACAGCTTAGAGCTGTAACTAGAGAAATTAGGTACCGCTAAAGAAAAGCAAGGGCAAGATGGATGGATGGCATCCTTGAAGTGACTGGACTGACCTTGAGGGAGCTGGGGGTGGTAACGGCCGACAGGGAGCTCTGGCGTGGGCTGGTCCATGAGGTCACGAAGAGTCGGAGACGACTGAACGAATGAACAACAAAGAAAAGCGGGGGAGGTATTTTATGACACCATAAAAGAAAAAGATCAGAAAAGGCCCAGTGACCAAAAGGAAAGAGGAAGTCCTGATGGCTCTTTGTCATAGAGGATGGAGCGACAGCACTCCCTGTGTCTGGATTCGAGTATGACCTTCAAGGCACCAAAAAGCTGGACGTCGACACAACATACCGCCTTTCTGTTCTGTTTGTCTGTCCTGTCTGTCCAAAAATGGAATTGAATGTGTGCTGTGTATGTGTACTGTGATCCATCCTGAATGTTGTTGTTGTTGTTGTTAATAACAATAATATAATAATAACACTTTATTTGTACCCCGCTACAATCTCCCCAAGGGACTCGGTGCGGCTTACATGAGGTCGAGCCCAAATACAACAATACAAGCAATAAACAACAATACAAGCAATTAAAATAAGAAACATAGACAGTAAAATATACAACATTATCAATAAGACAACACACAATGAAAAACAGTGGGAAGGCCAAATGTAAAATTAAAATTGGAAGTAATGCCGGGACGTGAACGAAAAGGTGATAGTGGTGTTTGTGGAAGGGCATACGAGCAGACCTAAACACATGTAAAGTGCTTGGAGGACAAAGTGCTATGGGATCATTATTCCGGGAAGGCACACTGGAACAGTCATGTCTTCAAGCTCCTCCTGAAGACTGCCAGAATTGGGGCCTGTCTGATGTCTTTAGGGAGTGAGTTCCAGAGTCGAGGGGCCACCACCGAGAAGGCCCTCTCTCTCGTCCCCACCAATCGTGCCTGCGATGCTGGTGGGATTGAGAGCAGGGCCTCTCTGGATGATCGAAGGGATCGTGTGGGTTCGTATATGGAGATGTGGTCACGTAGGTAGGCGGGTCCCAAACCGTTCAGGGCTTTGTAGGTAAGAACCTGAACCTTGAATTGGGTCCGGTAAATGAACGGCAGCCAGTGGAGCTCCTTGAACAGGAGGGTTGACCGCTCCCTGTAAGGAGCCCCAGTTAACAACCTGGCTGCCGCCCGTTGGATCATCTGAAATTTCCGGGCCGTTTTCAAGGGCAGCCCCACGTAGAGTGCATTGCAGTAATCCAGTCTAGAGGTGACTAAGGCGTGGACCACTTGTTGTTGTTGTTGTTGTTATTATTACTACTACTATCAGAACTTTTACACAAAAAACAACATTAGATATATAGACATACAGATTCTATCTAACAACACTGAATTCACAAACAACCTACAGTTACTGACTTGTTGTGTGTTTTCCAGGCTGCATGGCCATGTTCCAGAAGCATTCTCTCCTGACGTTTCACCTGCATCTATGGCAGGCATCCTCAGAGTTTGTGAGGTCTGTTGGAAACTAGGAAAATGGGGTTTATATATCTGTGGAATGTCCAGGGTGTATGTTCACCATTTGGACCCATGGAGAAGAAGAACTAAACAAGTTCATGGACCACCTCAACAGCATCCACCCAAACATCCCATTCACCGTGGAAAAAGAAAATGAAGGAGAACTGCCATTTCTAGATGTCCAAGTCATCCGCAAACCCAATCAATAGTTGGGCCACACAATTTACAGAAGCCCTACACACATGGAGACTTACATAAAGACTCCAAACATCAGTAAAGACTTTCTGTATATATTTCTGATTTCAATATTAATGTCAAAGCACTGCCAGGCTATCAAACGCTAATCAAGGTGGTCAGTTGAAACATTCACACCTAGTTCCAGCAGACAAGAGTCCTTCGTCCCACCCTGGTCCTTCCACAGATATATAAACCCATTTTCCTAGTTCCAACAGACCTCACTACCTCTGAGGATGCTTGCCATAGATGCAGGTGAAACGTCAGGAGAGAATGCCTCTAGAACATGGCCATATAGCCCGAAAAAACCTACAACAACCCAGTGATTCCAGCCATGAAAGCCTTCGACAACTCCAAACATCATCCAAGTCAAAAAAGAAGCACAATTAAAGTCTTGGCAGACCATGCAAAAATAATCTGTGAAGCCCATCTCCTCCAAGGTGAACCGAACCACCAAGATACTATTGGCGATGCCATTGATTGATTTGATCCAAGCCTCTTTAAACAAGGGGGAAAATGAGATGGGAGGAAGAAGGAAAAAAGTTGTAGAAGCCTCTGTTACATCTGCCAAAAGATGGTGAGGTTTAGGAGAAGGAATTTAATTAATATGTTCTTGGCACTCATTTAGAAATATATTTTTAAAATTAAATTGGGGTGTTTATAAGGACTGGAATAAAGCTGGAGGCTGAGACAGGAGCCATGCATAATCCCTTGACATGAACATTTCCTGGTGGGGTTTCTGGAGGCTGCTCTGAAATGTTCCCACATCCGAAGGTTTGATCCCTCCAGACTTTTTAACCAGCAGAAGCAAGGCTCTCACAATCCAATGTTAAGCTTGGGGAAGATTAGCGCAAAGTCTATGTGTGCTTACAAAAAAAGAAAAAAGAAAAAAGAATTGCCACTTGCTTAAAGGACTGGTAGTCGATATGTGTACATAGGATGAAAGAGACAGATTTGGAGTGAAATCCAACTTCAATTGGGCACACTTGCAATTCAATATGTCACCGTCCAAAAGTAAAGCCAAGTAACCTCAGCAAAACTCACTCCCCAATAAACACATAGGGAATGCAGCCTTGAAAAACACTATTATAATTTAAATAATTACAAAAAATGCTAGAAATAGACATTCATCTAAAACCTGAACTATTCCTGCTGGGAATGACGGAACAAAAAATGGAGAAGAACACAGACAAACTATTGTTTCTGTTAATTACTGCGGCTAGAATTTGTTATGCAAAATTATGGAAAAAACAAGAAATACCAGACATAGATGACTGGTTAGAAAAAGTTCTCGATATCGGAAATATGGACAGACTTACCTATCTGCTATCAAAATACAAAAATACTCTGATAAAAGAGACAAATTGGGTGAAAGTTACAGAATACTTAAAAGATAAAAACTATAAGACAGTAATATAAGCCCAAGGAATTAACCCCATCTGAAAGAAGGAGAGAAGGCTTGAACAAAGAAGAATAAGAGAGAAAGATAGATTTATTTGTCGTGTCAGGGCAACCAGTCAATTATATTACATTTCTAACAGAACAAAGCAAACAAACAGACAAAATACAAAATTTGTGAGTTTGGTAGTTGATTAAATGTCCTTTGACCAGTATCTGGCCACTTGGAGTGCTTCTGGTGTTGCTGCAAGAAGGTCCTCCACTGTGCATGTGGCAGGGCTCAGGGTGCATTGCAGCAGGTGGTCAGTGGTTTGCTCTTCTCCGCACTCGCATGTCGAGGATTCCACTTTGTAGCCCCATTTCTGAAGGTTGGCTCTGCATCTTGTGGTGCCAGAACGCAGTCTGTTCAGCTTCTTCCAAGTTGCCCAGTCCTTCTGTGTGCCCACGGGGGAGTCTCTCATTTGGTATCAGCCATTGGTTGAGGTTCTGGGTTTGGGCCTGCCACTTTTGGACTCTCGCTTGCTGAGGTGTTCCAGCGAGTGTCTCTTTAGATCTTAGAAAACTATTTCTTGATTTAAGTCGTTGACGTGCTGGCTGATACCCAAACAGGGGATGGGCTGGAGATGTCTCTGTCTTGGTCCTTTCACTATTGGCTGCTACTTCCTGGCGGATGTCAGGTGGTGCAATACTGGCTAAGCAGTGTAATTTCTCCAGTGGTGTAGGGCGCAGACATCCCGTGATAATGCGGCATGTCTCATTAAGAGCCATATCCACTGTTTTTGTATGGTGAGATGTGTTCCACACTGGGCATGCATACTCAGCAGCAGAGTAGCACAGCGCAAGGGCAGATGTCTTCACTGTATCTGGTTGTGATCCCCAGGTTGTGCCAGTCAGCTTTCGTATGATATTGTTTCTCGCACCCACTTTTTGCTTGATGTTCAGGCAGTGTTTTTTGTAGGTAAGAGCACGGTCCAGGGTGACTCCCAGGTATTTGGGTGTGCTGCAATGCTCCAGTGGGATTCCTTCCCAGGTGATCTTCAGAGCTCAGGATGCTTCTCTGTTCTTGAGATGTCTGTGTTTTAGATGGGTTGGGGATCAGCTGGTTTTCCCTGTAATAGGCAGTAAGAGCACCTAGAGCTTCGGAAAGCTTCTGTTCTACCATCTCAAAGCTCCCTGCTTGAGCGGTAATGGCACAATCGTCAGCATAAATGAAACTCTCTGTCCCTCTGGCAGTGGCTGGTCATTTGTGTAGATGTTGAACATGGATGGGGCGAGCATGCTCCCCTGAGGCAGGCCGTTCTTCTGTTTCTGCCATCTGCTTCTCTGGCCCTGGAACTCAACAAAAAAGCTCCTGTTTTGTAGCAGGTTTCCTATGAGGTGGGTGAGGTGGTAGTCCTTTGTGATATTATACATTATACAGAAAGATAGATGAAGAAGGAAAAGGAGGACACCTCACAGAAGATACTCTGGAAGTCACAAAGGAAAAGCTACATTTATTGTTTGTTTTTGTTTTTTCCTTTTTCTTTCCTTTTTATTCTTTCTTTTTCCTCTTTTTTATTTATTTTTCCCCGCTTTCTTTTAAGGACACTTTTGGATTTTTATCATGTTATAGAAAATCTCAATAAACATATTATATAATTTAAATAATTACATAATGTTGTCTACCTAAAATCAGCATGTTGGCATGTTTTTTAAAAATAGTTTCTAGAAATGGTTACAAAAATGGTGCGGACAGGTTAATCTCTCCTTTGTTGCATGTGCATGCTCAACCTTTTGAACTGTAAATATATAGAAGTATAGTGAGATGAAAGCATATGTACATACACTATGACTGGTAACGTAGCAATCATAATAATAATATAGTAAATGTAAATAGGTTCTTGTGGGTTTTTTCGGGCTATATGGCCATGTTCTAGAGGCATTTCTCCTGACGTTTCGCCTGCATCTATGGCAAGCATCCTCAGAGGTAGTGAGGTCTGTTGGAATTAGGACAATGGGTTTATATATCTGTGGAATGGCTGGGGTGGGGTAAAGAGCTTTTCTCTGCTGGAGCTAGGTGTGAATGTTTCAACTGACCACCTTCATTAGCATTTGAAGGCCTGGCTGAGCCTGGGAAAATCTTTTGTTGAGAGGAGTTAAGATGTGCCTGGTTGACAGACAGTAAGAGATTTTCCCAGGCTCAGCCAGGCCTTCAAATGCTAATGAAGGTGGTCAGTGAAACATTCACACCTAGCTCGAGCAGAGAAGAGCTTTGTCCCACCCCATTCCACAGATATATAAACCCATTGTCCTAATTCCCACAGACCTCACTACCTCTGAGGATGCTTGCCATAGATGCAGGCGAAACGTCAGGAGAAATGCCTCTAGAACATGGCCCTATAGCCCGAAAAAACCCACAAGAACCTAGTGATTCCAGCCATGAAAGCCTTCGACAGTAAATGTAAATGTTTCCTGTTGACATTAAATCTAGTCGTGTCTGACTCTAGGGGGTGGTGCTCATCTCCATTTCTAAGCCGAAGAGCCGGTGTTGTCCGTAGATGCCTCCAAGGTCATGTGGCTGCCATGACTGCATGGAGCACTGTTACCTTCCCGCTGGAGCAGTACCTATTGATCTACTCATGTTTGCATGTTTTCAAACTGCTAGGTTGGCAGAAGCTGAGACTGACAATGGGAGCTCACCCCGCTCCATGGATTTGAACTGCTGAACTTTTCAGTCAGCAAGTCTAGTAGGTCAGTGGTTTAACCTGCTGCACCACCTAGAAGACCAGGGTTCAAACTCAGCCATAGAAACCTACTGTGTGACCTTGGGCAAATCAATCTCAGAATCTTCTTTGATAGGTTCGGCATAAGTCGGAAGCATCTCAAAGGCTCACAACAGCAACACAGAACATGCTCCTCCTGATGGTGCAAGAGTGTTGCCTTGGGTAAATTGCTGCCATTCATTCATTGCAGAATCCGCCAGGCTGCCACAGAAATCCTACTATGAGCTGCTTTAAGCCAAACAAACCGTTGCTCAGGAGACCTCAAAGGAGCTGGGAATCACTGCTTTACAAACCCGAGTCCCTTTCCAAACAATCATTTCATAAACAGTCCCAGGCAACCATTGCAACATTAATATAGCACTGGCAAATATGACATAAATAACACCGCTTTTATTTGCAAGCATCTCCATGGCAGACCCTGCCATAAAATCAATCATCCCTGCATGGCAACTTGGCCCTGCTGTTCATAAAGCAGAAATAAACCCTCATCGGTTTTCAGGTGTCTTTAAAGGGATGTTGAATCACCTTGAATCGCTAACATAACTTCCTCTGGCAAGATGGATCACAGTAACATAAAGCCTGTGATGAAACAGCATTGGATTGAGCTAATATCTCTTAGGAACCTTATTGGCTTGGATGCACAGATGCGTAGAGAGACAGGTAAACCCATAAAATATAAATAACCCATTGACATAATTGGCATAACCTGTTAGCAATCTACATAAAGACGAAATTCTGGGAAAGACAATAGCAATAAAGCTTGTCTAGGAAAGTAAATGATTCTACTAAAGTGGTGTGTGTCTATTTACAATTATGTAAATAACTCTTGTCCCAGAATCTTTTCATAAACATGCATGAGGAGCAGAATAAAGAAAGTGGGACAATAGATTCGGTTGCCCCAACATGTTAAAGACCAGAGGTTTATACCAGTGGTCCTTAACCTGTGAGCCACAGACCACCAGTGGGGCCGCGAGAACAAAAATCTGGTCTGCAACCCTCCTTCCTCTTTATTAATTTAATTTATTTTAATTTTATTTCCACTCCTTTTACACCATCTGGCACTTCTTCCCTGTCACTGACCATGATGTATGTTGTGTATCAAAAACTAGAGCTGATGTGGTATATCCAATGCAATTTTCTGAATCAGCATCCCAAACCGAATT
This sequence comes from Anolis sagrei ordinatus, assembly GCF_025583915.1. Taxonomy (NCBI): domain Eukaryota; kingdom Metazoa; phylum Chordata; class Lepidosauria; order Squamata; family Anolidae; genus Anolis; species Anolis sagrei. Next base: position 35,988,530 of record NW_026847771.1, read on the forward strand.
TAAAGTTGACCAAAAACTGGTTTGTTACCCTTTTGGTACTAATGTTGGAGAGTGGTCCCTGGTCAAAGTGATCCCTGGTCAAATGATCCCTGGTCAAAGTTGTCCCTGATCAAAGTAGTCCCTGGTCAAATTGGTCCTTGGTCAAGTGGTCCCTGGTCAAAGTTGTCCCTGGTCAACATGGTCCCTGATTAAAGTGGTTCCTGGTCAATGTGGTCCCTGATCAACGTGGTCCCTGGTTAATGTGGTCACTGGTCAAAGTGGTCCCTGGTCAAGTGGCCCATGGTTAAAATGGTCTCTGGTCAATGTGGTCCCTGATCAACGTGGTCCCTGGGCAACGTGGTCCCTGGTTAATGTGGTCACTGGTCAAAGTGGTCCCTGGTCAAGTGGCCCATGGTTAAAGTGGTCTCTGGTCAAAGTGGTCCCTGGTCAATGTGGTCCCTGGTCAAGATAGTCCCTGGTCAATATGGCCCCTGGCGAACGTGGACCCTGGTCTACATGGTCCCTGGTCAAAGTGGTCCCTGGTCAATGTGGTCCCTGATTAAAATGGTCCCTGATTAAAGTGGTCCCTGATTAAAGTGGTCTCTGGTCAACCTGGTCGCTGGACAACATGGTCCCTGGTCAAAGTGGTCCCTGCTCAACGTGGTTCCTGGTCAATATGGCCCCTGGCGAACGTGGACCCTGGTCTACATGGTTCCTGGTCAATGTGGTCCCTGGTCAATGTGGTCCCTGGTCAATGTGGTCCCTGGTCAAAAAATAGTTGAGAACCACTGGTCTATACGTTTGGCCTTTAAAATGGAAACCATAAAAAGGATGGAGATGAGTGAGCTACTAACTACGAAGTCAGTCTGGGCACCTTTTGGAAGAGGTCTTCAAATATTCTCTAGAAGGCTCAAATGTTTTCGTTTCTGGAAGCCTTATCCAAGTTCTGGTTTGTCTACAGTTTTCATGAATGTAAGACTACAACAGAAGGTAAATAAAGTCTATCCATGAGATTACAAAGAGTTTGAGCAAATGATGGCGCGCATTTTCAGGATCATGAGACCGGGAAGCCCTCTTTTTTCCCATCTGCAACCAGCAGAGCTAGTTGAATACCCTTTGCTGGGCTTCCCAGAAGAAGGTGGGGGAAAAAATAAAAGGAATACAGAACATGAGGCAAAACATCACTCTAAGAGCAGCACTTGTACAACATGAATTACAGTAATTTTTTAAATCACACAGGCAGCTGCCTATGCAAACCCTCACAAAATGCAAAGCACTCCGCTGCAAAGTGATCAACAAAATGGTGTATAGAAAATAACATACAAGAATAAAAGGGGAAATAAACATGACATAGTTTCAGAAAGCTGAATAGCAACATGCAAAATGGAAACAGTATGTACGTACACACAAAAATAAACTCACAATTCGCTCGATATATAAATAGTGAGTAACAAGTAGCTAAACAGATGAAGTGATGATTACTAACAGCATTACATTGGAAGCTGGTAATTAGTTACAATGCCTTCTTTTGGAGATTTGTCATTCGCCATATGCAGCATGTTTTGTTTTTGTGCATGTTTTCAAATAGCATTTTGCAGTTTAGTTCTGCGCATTCTTATTCCCCCTCCCTCATTGTCAAGCTTTATATTCACGTTTTGTAGTATTTTGGAGGGAGGCATCTGCAAGTGATGTTTAAATAATTCCACAATGTACCCCTCTAGTACAGGGGCGGCTCAACCCATTATGCAAAAATTTGCAGTATAGTTGATTTTGCTCAGGGGCGCTCTTGAGGGAAAATAGACCTTGACATATGCGAGTTGTAGTTACTGGGATGTATAGTTCACCTACAATCAAAGAGCATTCTGAACTCCACCAATGATGGAATTGAACCAAATATGGCACACAGAACTCCCACGACGAACAGAAAATATATATCAGTGATTGGTTGGGGGGGGGGCAAAATACTGTTTGCTTACCGTTGAAAATTACCTAGGGCCTCCTCTGCCCTTAGGCAATCTTCTTCCTGAATTGGGTGTCTTTTCAGGCATCCCTCAAACTTTGTTAAAGTACAGTCTACAGCAGTCATGGGCAAACTTTGTCCCTCCAGGTGTTTTGGACCTTAAGTGGCTGAGGGGGGAAAGGAAAGGGCCTGAGGCTGTTAGGAATGGTGGGAGTTGAAGTCCAAAACTCTGGGAGGGCCAAACTTCACTCATGCCTGCTCCAGAGCATTGTACAGAAATTGAAATGGCAAATTTATTTATTTGCGACATTTATATGCAGCCCTTCTCACCCTGAAGAGGACTCAGAGCGGCTTACAATATATATATTCATAGAGTATATTATATTATTAGCATAGTACAATATCTGTATTAAATATTACTATATTGTACTATACCATTATATTGTAATATTATTAGTAACATTACATGTAATATAAATATATAATTATAATATCATATTAGTATTAGATTGCATTACATTATATTAGAATAACACAGGAGACAAGGTGGAACTGCCCCCTGGCTCCCTCTCTCTTCACTCTGGCCCAGAGCAGCAGTTGGTGCTGGGGCGAGGGGTCCCCAATTGATGACATATGCAGGAGACAAGATGGAACTGTTCCCTGGCCCCCTTTCTCTTCACTCTGCCCAGGGCGGCAGTTGGTGCTAGGGGGAGGGGTCCCCAACAGAGACAAGGTGGAACTGTCCCCTGGCTCCCTCTCTCTTCACTCTGGCCCAGAGAGGCAGTTGGTGCTGGGCGAGGGGTCCCCAATTGATGACATATGCAGGAGACAAGATGGAACTGTACCCTGCCGCCCCCTTTCTCTTCACTCTGCCCAGGGCGGCAGTTGGTGCTGGGGGAAGGGGTCCCCAATTGAGACAAGATCTTCCAATAGCCAAGCAGAGCGATAATGTGACCCACACATTCTTGTGAAATGCCGATTATGCTTGATATTTCTCTGAGTGATACGACGATCATCCTGAATCAATCTGTCAACCTTTTGCTTGTGAAACTCGATGGTTGCTGTCACAGGATGCCCAACTCTTTGTTTGTCACACAAGTCAGATGTTCCCACTTCAACATCTTTAAACTTACTCGCCCAACGATGCACAGTACTCACATCAACACAATCACTACAAACAGCTTGCATTCTCTGATGAATCTCCTTTGGGGTGACACCTTAATGACTGCACGTTGCTTAAGTTGCATTGACCAACCGTCTGCATAGGTTCCATACTTCACACTTTAACAACACAACCGTTCAATGCTAAGGCTTCCCGCCAAAATGGAACTGTAGAGGAGAGTCTACTGAACAAGCCAGCACCTGCCGCATATCAGTACTGCCATCTGTTGAGGAGTTGCACCAAAAGAAGACCAGATGCCCACAATCGAACAATGGTTCGACAAACTTACAGACATTAAGGATATGGACAAGCTCACCTTTTACCTGAAAAGAAGCTCCGGGAAACCAATAAGACAAACAAACTGGGAAGCGGTGGAGGAATATGAGAAAGAGAGAGTGGAGGAAAGAACCGCCTAAGGAATGTAAAGAGGAGAACAAAATGACAATTCACGTAAAATAAGGGTCAAAAGGACACTGGGATCCCCCCCAACCTCAAATAAATAGATGATGGGGGGACACCAATAGTCACTAAGAATACGACCGAAGGGCACAAAATAGGAAGTCTTTTTTAAATATGTGTAGGAAGTTTGTTGTTCAGCAAGTATGTATTTCCATGTATTTCTACTTTTATAACCCACCCCTTCCTGCTCTGCCCTACCTCCCCACCCACCCCTTCCCGATCCCATCCCCCTCCATCCCCCTCTCTATGTTGTCAGTATGCTGTGATTGTGTATATGTTTTTTTTAAAACCTGAAAACTCAATTAAAATTATTTATATATTTAAAAAAAACAAAGCTGGAGGCATTACTTTTCATTCAAAATGGAACTGTAGAGGAGAGTCAACTGAACAAGCCAGCACCTGCCGCATACCGGTACTGCCATCTGTTGAGGAGTTACAAAGGTGGAGGCATTACTTTTCATTCAACTCTCGTATGTGTTTTCTGATGATGTTTGGCGACCCCTCTGAAACCCCCTCGTGACCCTGGCAGGGATCCCGACCCCCAGGTTGAGAAAGGCTGGAGAAAGGCATAGGGCACCTAGTCCATCTTCCTAACATTCTTGCATTTCTTGTGCGTGTGCTGGAAATAAGATGAAAGTGATGCTTATCTGAATCACACATTCAATAAATAAATAAAGCACAATAAAGGCTTCCTCTGAGTTCACCCCCAGCCTAGGAAGAAAAAACCCTAGAGAATTTGAGCTTCTGAGGCCCCTTCCATACAGCCGTATAAAAGTCCACAATGAACTGGATTATATGTCCGCGTAGACTCAGATAACCCAGGTCAAAGCAGATATTGTGGATTATCTGCCTTGATGTTCTGGATGATATGGCTGTGTGGAAGGGCCCTGACTTACAAAAGTAAATAAAACTCTGAGGCCCTCTAGTGGCAACCTGAAGAAAAGCAGGCTGTTGAAACAGGAGAACAAAATCATCTCTTTGGAGCCGCTTATTTCTAGTGGGAGTCCATTTTAATATCCCATAATATCCTCAATATATATAATTGTAGCAAACCATTGTGGAAAACTGAAATCCTCCTCTGAACTTCAGGGGAAATGTTCAAAATGTCCACAATGCTCTGCAGCAAAGGCTCATTCTATTTATTTATTTATTTATTTATTTATTTATTTATTTACTTTGCTTGTATACCGCAGTTTCTCAGCCCGTAGGCGACTCAACGCGGTTCACAACAAGAGCAAAAAAGTCAATCCAACAGGCATAAAAATTTAAAAAACCATTAAACAACATAATATACAGGGTAATAACACATCAATATCAACACATTAACGTCTCGTAACTAGAATCATGATCCAATTCGTCGTCCAAATTCCGTATCCTATATTCATCATGTACAAATGCACCGTTTATCCGAACGCCTGTTCAAACAGCCAGGTTTTTAGTTTCCTTCGAAATACCATTAACGAAGGGGCTGATCTGATGTCCAAGGGAAGGGCGTTCCACAGCCGAGGGGCCACCACAGAGAAGGCCCTGTCCCTCGTCCCCGCCAGCCGTGCTTGAGACACAGGCGGGATCGAGAGCAGGGCCTCCCCAGAAGATCTTAGAGTCCTGGTGGGTTCATAGACAGAGATACGTTTGGATAGGTAGCTTGGGCCAGAACCGTTTAGGGCTTTATAGGCCAACGCCAGCACTTTGAATTGAGCCCGGTAGCAAATCGGCAGCCAGTGGAGCTGATGCAGCAAGGGAGTTGTATGCTCCCTGCGCTTCGCTCCTGTTAATATCATGGCTGCTGAGCGTTGGACTAGTTGGAGCTTCCAGGCCGTCTTCAAAGGCAACCCCACATAGAGAGCGTTGCAGTAGTCTAAACGGGATGTAACCAGAGCGTGGACTACCGTGGCCAAGTCAGACTTCCCAAGGTACGGGCGCAGCTGGCGCACAAGCTTTAACTGTGCAAATGCTCCCCTGGTCACCATCGAAACCTGGGGTTCCAGGCTCAGCGGTGAATCCAGGATCACACCCAAGCTGCGAACCTGCGTCTTCAGGGGGAGTGCGACCCCATCCAACACAGGCTGTAACCCTATACCCTGTTCGGCCTTATGACTAACCAGGAGTACCTCTGTCTTGTCTGGATTCAATTTCAATTTCAATTTGTTCACCCTCATCCAGACCGTCACAGCGGCGGTCAGTGTATGCCAGTGTTGTCTATGCCAGTGTTGTCCAAGGCAACTGAGAATTCTGGGAGTTGACGCCCAAAATACTGTATTTTCTGGCATATAAGACTATTTTTTAACCCAAAAAAATCTTCTCAAAAGTCAGGGGTCATCTTATACACCATGAGTAGACTTATATGCTGGGAGTAGTCTTATATGCCAGGAGTCGTCTTATAGAACGAGTGCTGAAACTTCCAATCAGAATTGGAGAATCTGTGGTTGCCGCATATGGTGGGGGGAGCTAAAAAATAGCAGTGGAGCTCAAAAATGGCAGTGGCCGTGTCCCTGCTGTATGCAGCGACTATATGAAAGTATTAAGGGCAACGCTGTACAAGTACGGTAGAAGAAAATCCATTCATCAGGATTCGTGGACTTAATACAGTCCCGATGGTGAGGTGAAGGGGCACCTCACCAGGAAGGTGTAAGTGAAGGGTGGAGCAAGCTGCAGGCGTCCGGGGCACCTGGGGTATGGAAAAAAGAGATAGAGTGGCTCTGCGCCCAGAAAAACACACCTCTTTTACCTGTCTGTCCCGCCCTTGTATCCTATTACCATACCTCCTCCTCTGCCTCTCAGATCTTGCTCCTGAAGACTGAAGTGAAGTAGTGCAGGTGCGCAGGTGTGAGATCTGAGAAGCAGAGGAGGAGGTACAGTAATAGAAAAATTACCAAATTGAAATAAAATCTGATGTTTTTTAAATTTTATTTGGTGTGTGTTGGAAGAGGGGTAGTCTTATACGGTGAGTATATCCCAAACTCTATATTTTAACTGGAAAAGTTGGGGGTCTTCTTATACGCCCAGTCGTCTTGTTGTTGTTCATTCGTTCAGTCGTCTCCACTCTTCGTGACCTCATGGACCAGCCCACGGCAGAGCTCCCTGTCAGCCGTCACCACCCCCAGCTCCTTCAAGGTCAGTCCAGTCACTTCAAGGATGCCATCCATCCATCTTGCCCTTGGTCGGCCCCTCTTCCTTTTGCCTTCCCTTTCCCAGCATAATTGTCTTCTCTAGCTTTGCTGTCTCCTCATGATGTGGCCAAAGTACTTCAACTTTGTCTCTAGTATCCTTCCCTCCAATGAGCAGTCAGGCTTTATTTCCTGGAGGATGGACTGGTTGGATCTTCTCGCAGTCCAAGGCACTCTCAGCACTTTCCTCCAGCACCACAGCTCAAAAGCATCTCTTCCTTCGCTCAGCCTTCCCTAAGGTCCAGCTCTCACATCCGTAGGTTACTACAGGGAATACCATGGCTTTGACTAGGCGGATCTTTGTTGCCAGTCTGATGTCTCTACTCTTTACGATTTTATCGAGACTGGACATTGCTCTCCTCCCAAGAAGTAAGCGTCTTCTGATTTCTTGGCCACAGTCTGCATCTGCAGTAATCTTTGCACCTAGAAATCTTTGCACCAGTCGTCTTATATGCCGGAATATACGCTACCTGGAGCGCAACAGTTTGCGAATTACTGGTCCCTATGGGAAATTGAAAAACAGACATTCCTGCTCCTCATCCTCAAAGAGATGCCTGTCCCTAAGGAACACATGAATCTACAATTGTGATATAGCAGGGGTCCTTTCATTACGCTTTAACGGCCATGTTCAGGCCTATGGAATTCTGAGATTTATAGTTCAGTGCAGCATAGGAGCACTTTGGCTTAGATTCCATGGGAAGAAACCATGGCATTTAAAGTGGGATCATCATTATAGAATTTGTTGTGTGGAAGGATTCTTGGAGAGACCTTGTAAGTGCATCTACACTGCAGAATTCATGGAGTTTGAGACCACCTTCTCCACCGTAACATCATGCAATAGTATTAGGGGAGTAGGGGAGTTATACACTGCTGAGAGGCCAGGAGTCTTTGGAAGATACCTTGTAAAACGACAATTCCACAATTCCGTAACACTGAGGCCCCTTCCAGACAGGCCCTATTATCTCAGGATCTGATCCCAGGTTTTCTGTTTATCTCAGATTATCTGGCAATAGGGAGTCATATAATCCAGTTTAAAGCAGAAAACCTGAGATCATATCCTGGGATATAGGGACTGTTAGGAAGGGCCCCAAGTTAATAATAATAATAATAATAAGGGGTATTCATTCAAGATTTCCCCTGACCCACTTCCTGTGGACTGAGAGAAATGAAACTTGGCCCAGTTCAGAGTCCTTCTCTCCATCGGTGCCACCTAGGGACATACACTTCTCCCATCTTTTTAAGCAACTGTAAACACCTCGCTTGTAGAAGTCGGCAGGTTGCTCCAAAAGCCACATTGTGACTTCGGAAATCAGAGTATCATCATCTGAAAAATGCTTGCCCTTCAAAAATAACTTCATTGTTGGAAAGAGGTGGAATTCTGATGGTGCGAGGTCGAGTGAATAAGGGAGATGCAGGAGAATTTCAAAGCCACAGAGCTTGCTTCCATTTGGGCAACGTGTAAGTTGTGAGCTGGTGCATTGTCTCGCAGAAGGTGGATACCTTTAATGAGCGTGACATGTCTGTCTCTTGGTTCTGATGGCCTCCCACAATTTCCTCAGCAGTGAAGCATACTATGGCCCAGTGATCATGGGACCCTTTGCTAGGAAATCCATCATTATTCCTCCGTGCTGATCCCAAAATACTGTGAGCATGACCTTGCCTGTCGGGAGTTGGGCACATGTCTTCTTTCGACTGAGTGAGTCATGATGTTTCCATTGCATCGACTGGACTTTAGTCTTAGGATCATAGTGATGGACCCAGCTTTCATTCTGTGTGATCAGTCTGGTGAAAAATTCCTCCTGGTTTCTATGTCACAACATTGTCAATAGAGCCTGAGAGCATTTGACTCATTCCTGCTTCTGGAAATGTGTGAACAGCCAAGGGATCCAGCAAGTGGATCCCTTATGCATGTGAAGATGGTCTTGGATGATTTTCTCCATGGACCCCACACTCATCTTGACATTTTGGGCTAGGTGGTGGTTATATGGTGATTTTCCAAAATGGCGACCTCCACTTGATGGATAGTGTGTTCGTCAATAGCAGAGTGGGGTCGCCCTGGAATTGGATCTCTTTGCACCAAAGTCCGACCACATTTGAATTGACAATGCCAGTTCTTGACTACATCATATGATGGGGAATCATCACCATAAACCTCTTTCATCTCATCCAACATCCCCTTTGGTGTCACTAATAGTCAACATGGATTTATCAAAAACAAGTCAAGCCAGACTAATCTGATCTCTTTTTTTGATAGAGTTACAAGCTGGGTAGATGCGGGGAATGCCACGAATGTAGCGTACCTGGATTTCAGCCTTCAACAAGGTCCCTCATGACCTTCTGGCAAACAAACTAGTCCAATGTGGGCTAGGCAAAACTACGGTGAGGTGGATCTGTAATTGGTTAAATGGACGAACCCAGAGGGTGCTCATCAATGCTTCCTCTTCATCCTGGAAAGAAGTGACAAGTGGAGTGCCGCAGGGTTCCAAACTGGGCCCGGTCCTGTTCAACATCTTTATTGATGACTTAGATGAAGGGCTAGAAGGCAGGATCATCAAGTTTGCAGACGACACCAAATTGGGAGGGAGAGCCAGTACTCCAGAGGACAGGAGCAGGATTCAAAACGATCTTGACAGGTTAGAGAAATGGGCCAAAACTAACAAAATGAAGCTCAACAGGGACAAATGCAAGATACTCCACTTAGGCAGGAAAAATGAAACGCAAAGATACAGAATGGCTCAAGAGCAGTATGTGTTAAAAAGATCTTGGAGTCCTTGTGGACAGCAAGTTAAACATGAACCAACAATGTCATGTGGCGGCAAAAAAACCAATGGGATTTTGGCCTGCATCAATAGGAGTATAGTGTCTAGATCTAGGGACGTAATGCAACCCCTCTATTCCACCTTGGTTAGACCACACCTGGAATATTGTGTCCAATTCTGGGCACCACAATTGAAGAGAGATATTGACAAACTGGAATGTGTCCAGAGGAGGGAGACTAAAATAATCAAGGGTCTGGAGAACAAGCCCTATGAAGAACGGCTTTAGGAGCTGGGCATGTTTAGCCTGAAAAAGAGAAGGCTGAGAGGAGACACGATAGCCATGTATAAATATGTGAAAGGAAGTCACAGGGATGAGGGAGCAAGCTTGTTTTCTGCTTCCCTGGAAACTAGGACACGGAACAATGGTTTCAAACTACAAGAAAGGAGATTCTATCTGAACATTAGGAAGAACTTCCTGACTGTGAGAGCTGTTCAGCAGTGGAACTCTCTGCCCCGGAGTGTGGTGGAGGCTCCTTCTTTGGAGGCTTTTAAACAGAGGCTGGATGGCCATCTGTCAGGGGTGCTTTGAATGCAATATTCCTGCTTCTTTGCAGGGGGTTGGACTGGATGGCCCATGAGGTCTCTTCCAACTCCATGATTCTATGTGTGCAGCCTTTCAAGTCAAAGAACTCGAGGACTGCTCTGTATTCCACTGGGTCCATTCTCAAACCTCACACCACTTCAGCACCTGGAAAATCAAGACTGTTATCAGTTCTGAATTGTAAATTGGCACATAACATATAGAGACTTATATCATTACACAAGTGTAGTTTCAGCATCCTGTGATAAATAGAAGTGGGTCAGAGGAAATATTTAATAAATGCTCGTCATAAGTGCATCCCTAAGTCAAGAATCCATATTCTGATTGAAGAGATCACTCACATTAAACAGACACCGTAGCCAAGTAAATAAATCTTGCTGTTTCATTTCACATTCTTAAAATTTATGGAAAGAGAGAGGAGGACTAACAAAGACACAAAAGGAACAGAAGGGGGGGAAACACTACAAGAGAACGGGAAAGGGACAGTGTTTCTTTGCTTGGCTCCCAAACAAACCAAGGACGGTTTGTTGCAAGGTACAAGTGAGTTATTTTTGGCCACGATTGGTCCCAAAGTCAGAAAGAAACTCCGAGGTAGCAGCTTCGTCGAAAAGGACAGGCATCCATCCACAGGTTTTTGCCACAAGGCTCAGTCGGAGGGGCTCTGGCAGGCCCGGCAGTCTTTCATGTCCTCAGAGTAGTTCTCGATCTGGATGGTCGTCGTGTGGAAATTGAAGGCTCGCTGCAGTCGGGAACTAGCTTCCTTCAGCACTGTCTGAGCATCTGAGTCTTCGTCTGGGAATGACAACAACAAAGGACCTCATCAGTCAAAGGATCTACACCAGGCATGGGAATACTTGGGCCCTGCAGAAGTTTTGGACTTCAACTCCCACAATTCCTAACAGCCGGTAGCTCTCGGAATCCCTTGCTCCGCATGGTCATTTTCCAAGGTAACAAGAGGATTCTGAGGCTCCATCTACACTGCTATGTGAAATCCGGATTATCTACTTTGAACTGGATTATATGGGAGTGTAGACACATAAAATTCAGTTCAAAGCAGATAATCTGGAATTATATGGCAGTGTACAATATGGACCCGACTTTTCTAAGCAATGCGCCAAGGTCTTCATGTTTAGGACAGTAAGTGTCAACGCAAATCCCAGCCTAATTTTCCCCAAGAAACTTACTGATGGCAATGTGGACGGAGAGGACAGGCTGAGACACCGTGAGAGCCCAGATATGGAGGCTGTGGAGGGCTTTCACCCCATTGATCGACAACAGGGTCATCTTCACGTTGTTGAAATCCACACCTTTGGGGGTTCCTATAGAAGAACAAAGGGTGGTGATGAGGAGTTTGGAACAAAACAAAAGACCAAACAAAATGTAGAAGTCGGGCCTGAATCAAGCCCCCTCTACACTGCCATATAGTGCTGAACCTGACTCAGCACATAGAAGATGGCTTTGAAAGGCAGCAGATCACAGGAGCTGTCTTCATAGACTTGTCAGCAGCCTATGATACTGTGAACGACCGCCTCCTCCTGAGAAAAATGTATAATATCACAAAGGAATACCACCTCATAGGAAACTTGCTACAAAACAGGAGCTTCTTTGTTGAGTTCCAGGGCCAGAGAAGCAGATGGCGGAAACAAAAGAACGGCCTGCCTCAGGGGAGCGTGCTTGCTCCATCCATGTTCAACACCTACACAAATGACCAGCCACTGCCAGAAGGGACAGAGAGTTTCATCTATGCTGATGATCGTGCCATTACCGCTCAAGCAGGGAGCTTTGAGATGGTTGAACAGAAGCTCTCCGAAGCTCTAGGTGCTCTTACTGCCTATTATAGGGAAAACCAGCTGATCCCTAATCCATCTAAAACACAGACATGTGCCTTTCACCTTAAGAACAGACAAGCATCCCGAGCTCTGAGGATTACCTGGGAAGGAATCCCACTGGAGCATTGCAACACACCCAAATATCTGGGAGTCACTTTGGACTGTGCTCTGACCTACAAGAAGCACTGCCTGAACATCAAGCAAAAAGTGGGCGCTAGAAACAACATCATACGAAAGCTGACTGGCACAACCTGGGGATCACAACCAGACACAGTGAAGACATCTGCCCTTGCGCTATGCTACTCTGCTGCTGAGTATGCATGCCCAGTGTGGAACACATCTCACCACGCTAAAACAGTGGATGTGGCTCTTAATGAGACATGCCGCATTATCACGGGGTGTCTGCGCCCTACACCACTGGAGAAATTACACTGCTTAGCCGGTATTGCACCACCTGACATCCGCCAGGAAGTAGCAGCCAATAGTGAAAGGACCAAGGCAGAGACATCTCCAGCTCATCCCCTGTTTGGGTATCAGCCAGCACGTCAACGACTTAAATCAAGACATAGTTTTCTTAAATCTACAGAGACACTCGCTGGAACACCCCAGCAAGCGAGAGTCCAAAAGTGGCAGGCCCAAACCCAGCACCTCAATCCATGGGTGATACCAGATGAGAGACTCCCCCCTGGGCACACAGAAGACTGGGCGACTTGGAAGGCGCTGAACAGACTGCGCTCTGGCACCACGAGATGCAGAGCCAATCTTAAGAAATGGGGCTGCAGGGTGGAATCCTCGGCATGCGAGTGCGGAGAAGAACAAACCACTGACCACCTGCTGCAATGCACCCTGAGCCCTGCCACATGCACAATGGAGGACCTTCTTGCGGCAACACCAGAGGCACTCCAAGTGGCCAGATACTGGTCAAAGGACATTTAAACAACTACCAAGTTTGCAAAATCTGTGTTTTTTAAAAAAATCTGTGTGTTTGTTTTGTTCTGTTAGAAATGTAATACAATTGTATGGTTGCTGATGACACGATAAATAAATAAATACTGCCATATAATCCAGATTATCAAAGCGGACAATCCACATTATTTGCTTCATACTGGATTATCTGGTCTACACTGCCATATAATAGGATTTTATAGGAAAGTGCAGATGGGGCTTCAGATGGTATTAAAATGAGCCTGGACTAGAAATGGAGCATAAAAAGTCATCCCTTATTTTGTGTGCCCAGGAGGGAGTCTCTCATTCGATACCAGCCACTGATTGAGGTTCCGGGTTTTAACCTGCCACTTTTGGACTCTCGCTTGCTGAAGTGGTCCTGCGAGTATCTCTGTGGATCTGAGGAAGCTATTTCTTGATTTAAGGCATTGGTGTACTGGCTAATATCATAACAGAGGGTGAGCTGGAGATGTCACTGCCTTGGTCCTGTGATAATACAGCTTGTCTCATTAAGAGCCACATCCACTATTTTAATGTGGTGAGATATGTTCCTCACTGGGCATGCGTACTCAGCAGCAGAGTAGCAAAGTGCAAGGGCAGATGTCTTCACTGTGCTTCTTGTAAGTCAGATCATGGTCCAGAGTGACTCCCAAGTATTTGGATGTGCTGCAATGCTCCAGTGGGATTCCTTCCCAGGTAACCTCTGAGCTCGAGATGCTTGTCTGTTCTTAAGGTGAAAAGCACACATCTGCATTTTAGATGGATTAAGAATCAGCTGGTTTCCCCTGTAATAGGCAGTAAGAGCACCTAAAGCTTTGGAGAGCTTCTGTTCAACTATTTCAAAGCTCCCTGCTTGGGTGGTGATGCCACGATCATCAGCATAGATGAAACTTTCTGGCAGTGGCTGATCATATGTGTCAATGTTAAACTATGATGGAGCAAGCACGCTCCCCCGAGGCAGGCTTCTGTTTTTGCCATCTGCTTGTCTGACCCTGGAACTCAACAAAAAAAGCTCCTGTCTTGTAGCAGATTTCCTATGAAGCTGGTAAGATTTCCAAAGGGTGGTAGTAATTGATGACTTATGGGTTATGGAATAATTAAAACACATAGGTAAAGGTAAAGGTTGTCCCCTGACATTAAGTCCAGTCATGTCTGACTCTGGGATGTGGTGCTCATCTCCATTTCTAAGCCGAAGAGCCAGCGTTGTCCATAGACACCTCCAAGGTCATGTGGTCAGCATGACCGCATGGAGCACCGTTACCTTCCCGCCGGAGCGGTACCTATTGATCTACTCACATTTGCATGTTTTCGAACTGCTAGGTTGGCAGAAGCTAGGGCTGACAGCGGAAGCTCACGCCGCTCCCTGGAATCGAACCTGCGACCTTTTGGTCAACAAGCTCAGCAGCCCAGTGCTTTAACCCACTGCGCCACCGGGGGCCCCCATTAAAACACATAAACATTGTAAAACTACTACAAAATACATATATTAAAAAATTACTTCTATAAAAGCTACATATTCAAAACGTACTTCGATAAAATACATGTTAAAATACACAAAACAGAGATTAAACAAAGGACACACATTTAACATTCATGCTTAAAGGCTCGCTGGGTAAACCAACATATGCAGGTATATTATATTACAAGCATATGCAGATGTATTATATTATTTCTTATTAAAACTGGCTTTTCATAAGCCAGAGGAAGGAAGAATGATAAAATCACTCTTTTAGGTTTACTATGAATAGACCGTAACTTCATTCAAAAAGGAAGTCAAGAAATCCGATGCAAGAGCAGCATCAAGCGTCAGTTCAATAACAGCGACGCTTACTAAAAATTATCTTCAGCCGAATGGAAAATACAAAGCCAAGCACTTTATGTATGTCGAAAGTTTCATGGCCAGAATCACTGGGTTGTTGTAGGTTTTTCGGGCTATATGGCCATGGTCTAGAGGCATTCTCCACTGACGTTTCGCCTGCATCTATGGCAAGCATCCTCAGAAGTAGTGAGGTCTGTTGGAACTAGGAAAAAGGGTTTATATATCTGTGGAATGACCAGGGTGAGACAAAGGACTCTTGTCTGCTGGAGCTAGGTGTGAATGTTTGAACTGACCACCTTGATTAGCATATAATGGCCTGACAGTGCCTAGAGCAATCTTTTGTTGAGAGGTGATTAGATGTCCTTGTTTGTTTCCTCTCTGTTGTTGTGCTGTTGTAATTTTAGAGTTTTTTTTAATACTGGTAGCCAGATTTTGTTCATTTTCATGGTTTCCTCCTTTCTGTTGAAATTGTCCACATGCTTGTGGATTTCAATGGCTTCTCTGTGCAGACTACTTCAACGAGAAAAATCAGCCATAGCAGAGCACCTGATGAACCAACCTGGACACAGCATTTTATTTGAGAACACAAAAATGCTGGACCACTCTCACAACCACCATGTCATACTACATAAAGAAGCCCTTGAAATCCACAAGCATGTGGACAATTTCAACAGAAAGGAGGAAACCATGAAAATGAACAAAATCTGGCTACCAGTATTAAAAAAAAACTCTAAAATTACAACAGCACAACAACAGAGAGGAAACAAACAAGGACATCTAATCACCTCTCAACAAAAGTTTGCTCTAGGCACTGCCATTATATGCTAATCAAGGTGGTCAGTTGAAACATTCACACCTAGCTCCAGCAGACAAGAGTCCTTTGTCTCACCCTGGTCATTCCACAGATATATAAACCCTTTCCCCTATTTCCAACAGACCTCACTACCTCTGAGGATGCTTGCCATAGATGCAGGTGAAACATCAGGAGAGAATGCCTCTAGAATCATAGAATCAAAGAATCAAAGAGTTGGAAGAGACCTCATGGGCCATCCAGTCCAACCCCCTGCAAAGAAGCAGGAATATTGCATTCAAAGCACCCCTGACAGATGGCCATCCAGCCTCTGTTTAAAAGCTTCTAAAAAAGGAGCCTCCACCACACTCCGGGGCAGTGATTTCCACTGCTGAACGGCTCTCACAGTCAGGAAGTTCTTCCTCGTGTTCAGATGGCCATATAGCCCGAAAAAACCTACAACAACCAAGCACTTTATGATTATGCATGGGCAAACTTCAACCCTATAGGTGTTTTGGACTTCAACTCCCATTAGGAATTGTGGGAGTTGAAGTCCAAAACAACTGGAGGGCCGAAGTTTGACCATGCCTGCGATAACATCTGGAATTCATTGGAAGTCCCATCCAAGTACTAACCAGAGTTGCCCTTGCTCAGCTTCTAAGATCAGACAGAATTCGATGCCTTTAGAGTCTGTATTCCAGCTTTATCCCCAAATCCCATTTATCCCACAATCTAAAGGAGATGTACCTTCCATGAGCACCAGGACAACGTCTCGGAGGATGCTCAGAGTGGTTCCAAGGACCAGGATGGAAAATAGGAAGGTGCAGATGGGATCTACGTATTTGTATTCTGGCTGGAAGGATACAAATGCAAACAATGAGCCGTCTATGAGCTGAATCCCTTTTCTGCAGTTCACCATAAGACACAAGGAGTTAGTCACCTCAAGCATTACATACTGTGGGTCAGTAGTGAACGTTTCTATACCTTTCAACCATTCTGATTTGTCAGGGACAGTCTCAATTAATCCCCTGCCATCCCATTTTTTCAGCTGCTTTTAAAAGGTCCCGGTTTCCTCTTCCCATGTGCCCTGTTGTGCTCGGATCACTTCAATTACTGCAACAAATCATGTCAGGAGCAACTTGAGAAACTGCAAGTCGCTTCTGGTATGAGAGAATTAGCCGTCTGCAAGGACGTTGCCCAGGGGACGCCCAGATAATTTGATGTTTTTATTATCCTTGTGGGAGGCTTCTCTCATGTCCCCGCATGAGGAGCTGGAGCTGGTAGAGGGAGCTCATCCACCTCTCCCCAGATTCGAACCTGCAACCTGTCGGTCTTCAGTCCTGCCGGCACAGGGGTTTAACCCACTGCGCCACCAGGGGCTCCTAGAACACACTATGAACACAAACAATGATGGATTTGGAGCACTCTTGCCATGCATACCCGATATGTCCAAATTTGAATACTGGTGGGTTTTTGAGGGGATTTGACTTGGCCATTTTGAGTTGTAGGTACTGGGATTTATAGTTCACCTGCAATCAAAGAGCACTCTCGACTCTACCAAAGTTGGAATTGGATCATAATTGGCACACAGAGCCTCCAAGACCAGCAAAATATACTGGCTGTCTTTAGGGAAAATTCACTTTGATTTGGGGGAGTTGTAGTTCACCTACATCCAGAGAGCACTGGATGGATCTGAACCAAACACCAATGGATCTGGACCAAACTTGGCACACATAGATTTATTTCATTTATTTATTTATTTATTTACAGCATTTATATTCCGCCCTTCTCACCCCGCAGGGGACTCAGGGCGGATTACAGTGTACACGTATATGGCAAACATTCAATGCCAATTTTAACATACAACATATACAGACATACACAGAGGCTATTTAACTTTTTCTGGCCGCCAGGGGAGCTGTCGCTTTTATCGTCCATCTGCGACGCTGATGAAGCACTTCCACATTCCCCGCATGCTTTTTTGCTGGAGTGCTTTGCTGGAGTCTTTTTTATGGCCTCATAAATGAGTTAATTTAGCCTCTCCACACTTTAAGGTGGTACCTAATATTCCTACTTGACAGATGCAACTATCTTTCGGGTTGCAAAGGTCAACAACAGGCTACACAATTGGTTGGAAACCCACTCCAACCCGGGCTGGCTTCGAACTCATGACCTTTTGGTCAAAGTGATCTTAATGCAGTTGACACTCAGCCAGCTGCGCCACAATCCCAGTGTGGATGATATGCCAAAATTTAATTGCTGGGGGGCTTTGGGGCAACTGACCTTCCTTTCTGGGAGTTGTAGTTCACCCACAACTAGAGAAACCGTGACATTCACCGATGATGACCTAGACCTAACTTGACACACAGAACTCCATGACCAACTGAACCTACTGTAGGGGTTTGAGGGGACTCACTCACCATAGTGGGAGTTGCAGTTTACCCTACTGCCAGAGAGTACACAGAATCACACTGATGACATATCTAAAGCTAACTTGCCCAACACAACAAAGTTTAAGTACTGATGGAGTTTTTTGGGGTTAACCTGGCATGATGTGAGTTGTAGTTCACCCACAACCTTATGCATTTTGTACAATTTAAAAATCGACTTTTCAAATAACCTGGGCAATGGCGGGGACCCAAGCTAATTTGTAAATTAAGCAAACATTACAATTTTAAGAAAAGACTTTGAAAAATTCCACTCCATGTGTGTCCTTACTTTGAAATAAATGATGTAGGCTGCGACCAAGACTCCAATGCTCTGCAGAAGGTCCCCGACCACATGGATGAAGGCCGCTCGGACACTGGTGTTCTGCCTCCCCTCCCCATGGCTATGGCTGTGATGGCCAGGACCGTGTCCCGACTGGTGGAGGGAGATTCCCATTCTGTAGGAAGAGATCAAGAGCAAACATCAAGGAAAGATACCCTGAAAGATACCACAGAAAACCACAGCTCCTGTTGCATTCTGAGATGAGACATCTCAAGCCACTCTGCATCAATTCCCAGAAGTCTGAGAAAAATGAGTTATGGAATCTACTCCCACGTAACAAAGCCATGCTGTACTGGGTTTCCATCTGTTGACTATCTCCAACTTAAGGAACTTCGAATCTATGAGATGGGGTGAGCTCCTGTCTGTCAGCCCCAGCTCCCCATGCGGGGACATGTTGTAGCTCAGCCAGCTGAGGATATTGATGAGGGGTCTGGGGGTGCAGGTCCTCCAGCTGAGGACGTTGATGAGGGGTCTGGGGGTGCAGGTCCTCCAGCTGAGGATGTTGATGAAGAGTCTGGGGGTGTAGGGCCTCCAGCTGAGGATGTTGATGAGGGGTCTGGGGGTGCAGGGCCTCCGAGGATGTTGATGAGGGGTCTGGGGGTGCAGGGCCACCAGCTGAGGATGTTGATGAGGGGTCTGGGGTGCAGGGCCTGCAGCTGAGGATGCTGATGAGAGGTCTGGGGGTGCAGGCCCTTTTCAGACAGAGGGGATGTTGGAACAGGAAGGCAATTCTCCAGTTGGGAGAACGGAGGACTCTGTGTGTGAAAACGAAATTGTTTTGCAGAATGACAGGATGGAAGAGAGATTAGATAGAGAGGCAAGACTGCTTCTCCATGGGAAGAATTCCAGATGCAAGTCAAGCGATGGGAAAAAGCAGCCGAAGGAATGCTTTCATGAACTGCTGTCCTTATTAAGGGGGAAAACTGCTTTCGGTTTTTCCGATCAAGCAACTTTGCAATTACAGCAAGGATCTTTTGTCTTGGTTCTCGCTTCAAGTCATGTCCTGGTCAAATTTTGCTTTAAGTCTTGGGGATTTTACCATGAACTCAAGCTAATGTGTTGTTCTTTGATTCTTGGATCACTTAAGTGGATGTTTTATTCCTCATCTCTGGATTATTCAAGGTCATGAGTTTACCCTGCTCCTTGGATTTATATTCCTTTGCATTTGAGTTTTAACTCTGGTTTTGTGAAACTCTTTTTATCTTATCTATGTGGAATTTTTACTCTTATACTGTGTGTTTTTTTTTCAATAAACTCTCTATTTTTACATTGGGCTTCCTGGTGAGTGCTTGAGCAAAGTGTATCTCAGCTGAGGTGCAACAGGACACGAGAGAAGCCTCCGACAGCATGGCAACACATCCGGGCACCCCCTGGGCAACACCCTTGCAGACAGAAAAGTCTCTCACGCCGGAAGCAACTTACAGCATATTCCCAAGTGGCTTCTAACATGATTTTAAAAAATCCTTGTTTCCACAACAAGCCAAAATTTTCAGAATTCAATTATCACAGAGACAGAAAGTAAGGTGAAATCCTCTGAACAGGGGCACAGACAGCAAAAGAAGAATTACAGGGGTGATAACCGTTCCCTATACTATCCAAAACTATATGACATGTAGATAGATATTCTTTTAGTTTTGGGTAGGAAAGAGAATGGTAACATCCCTATATGTGGCTGGACTTACACTTAAAAATGTATCTGTTCCGACTTGCATACAAAATCAACTTAAGTCCAAACCTACAGAACCTACCTTGTTCGTGTCTCGGGGACTGCCTGTATTTCTGCCCACTCTCTATTTCACGGGGGCTTTTTGATGGTAGCAAAGATGATGGCATCATCTGCTACCACAATCTCGGCATTTAGGAACAAATAATTTGGTTGTGGATTAGTCTTATGTCGGTAATTGAGATCTACTCATTTTATAAAAGACTTGCTTCTAGTGGTATGAATAGCAACAAAACTAGTTTGTTGACATGGCACACATGGGTTGCTGGCATTTTTGGACCCTTCTTGAGACCACAACGATAGGACCTGTCACCATGAGCACTCGGATTTCAACATCTAACCCTATATCAAGGTAATACATACATGATGTTCACTACCACAGCACAACCGGAGGTGATAAGCATGGCGCTCCCTTCGATTTCGTAATCTCCCGAGAGGAGCCGTTGCACCGCTAAGTAGACCAAGACACCAGTTACTACCCAAATGGATAACACAGACAGGAGGGCTCCCAAAATTTCTGCAAAACCAAGAATATAGGGTTGAGCATCAGATATTGAAATAGTAGGTACAGGTTGACAGAATGATCTAAAGTGCATTTACTTTGGGGTTACTTTTGGATATAATAATAATAATAATAATAATAATAATAATAATAATAATAAAAAAACTTTATTTATACCCCGCCACCATGTCCCCAAGGGACTCGGAGAGGCTTACATGAGGCCAAGCCCAACAACACATCACAACAGAAAAGCAATAACAACAATACAAAGCAATACAAAATAATATAAATCACATATAACAACAACACAAAAACATATGCCTTATATTAGTGTTTCTCAACCTGGGAGGGTCACGAGGGGGGTGCCAGAGGGGTCGCCAAAGATCATCAGAAGACACATATTTCTGATGGTCTTAGGAACCCCTTTGGCAGAGAAGGCTGACGATCTCTCCACCTATCATTCTCTTCCTTTTTAGTGTTAGCGAACTACAACTCCTGAAATTCAAAAACAACCCCCCCAACCCCACCAGTGTTCAATGTTGGCCATATAGGTAGTGTGCCAAGTTTGCTGCAGATCCATTATGGGCTGGGTTGAGAGTGCTCTTTGATTGTAGGTTAACTATAAATCCCAGCAACTACAACTCTCAAATGTCAAGGTCTATTTTCCCCAAACTCCATCAGTGTTCACATTTGGACATATTGAGTATTTGTGCAAAGTTTGGTCCAGATCCATCATTGTTTGAGTCGACAGTGCTCTCTGGAGGTAGGTGAACTACAACTCCAAAACACAGGGTCAATGCCCACTAAACCCTTCAAATATTTTCTGTTGGTTATGGGAGTTCTGTGTGCCAAGTTTGGTACAATTCCATCATTGGTGGAGTTCAAAATGATTTTTATTGTAGGTTAACTATAAATCCCAGCAACTACAACTCCCAAATGACAAAATTAATCCCCCTCCTCACCAGTATTCAAACTTGGGTGTATTAGGTATTTGTGCCAAATTTGGTCCAGGGAATGAACGCACACCTGTATATTAGATACTTACATTATGATTCATAACAGTAACAAAATTAGTTATGAAGTAACAACGAAAATAATGTTATGGTTGGGGGTCACCACAACAGGAGGAACTGTATTAAGGGCATTAGGAAGGTTGAGAAACACTGCCTTATTGTTGTTGTTGTTGTTCATTCGTTCAGTTGTCTCCGACTCTTCGTGACCTCATGGACCACTCCACGCCAGAGCTCCCTGTCGGCCGTCACCACCCCCCAGCTCCTTCAAGGTCAGTCCAGTCACTTCAAGGATGCCATCCATCCATCTTGCCCTTGGTCGGCCCCTCTTCCTTTTGCCTTCCACTTTCCCCAGCATAATTGTCTTCTCTAGGCTTTGCTGTCTCCTCATGATGTGGCCAAAGTACTTCAACCTTGTCTCTAGTATCCTTCCCTCCAATGAGCAGTCGGGCTTTATTTCCTGAAGTATGGACTGGTTGGATCTTCTGGCAGTCCAAGGTACTCTCAGAACTTTCCTCCAGCACCACAGTTCAAAAGCATCTCTCTTCCTTCGCTCAGCCTTCCCTAAGGTCCAGCTCTCACATCCATAGGTGACTATGGGGAATACCACTGCTTTAACTATGCGGATCTTTGTTGCCAGTGTGATGTCTCTACTCTTCACTATTTTATCAAGATTGGACATTGCTCTCCTCTCAAGAAGTAAGCGTCTACTGATTTCCTGGCCTTATATCACTGCCTTATATCCAATGCCAAATACAATACACCTTGAGATGTGAGAGAAGCCACCAAGTTCGCACCCAACAAGCCAACCTTGGGAAGTCTGATCTGGCCACAGTGGTCCACGCCCTTGTTACATCCCGAATAGATTACTGCAACGCACTCTACGTGGGGTTGCCTTTGAAGACTGTTCGGAAACTTCAACTAGTCCAACGGGCGGCAGCCAGATTAATCACCGGAGCGTCATACAGGGAGCACACCACTCCTCTGCTACGTCAGCTCCACTGGCTGCCGATCCAGTTCCAAGCACAATTCAAAGTGCTGGTTTTGACCTTTAAAACCCTCTACGGCTCCGGCCCAGTGTACTTGTCCGAACGTATCTCCTTCTATGTCCCACCACGGAGTTTAAGATCTTCTGGGGAGGCCCTGCTCTCGGCCCCACCTTTATCACAAGTGAGGCTGGTGGGGACGAGAGACAGGGCCTTCTCAGTGGTGGCCCCTCGCCTGTGGAATTCACTCCCCGGGGAAATTAGGTTGTCAACATCCCTCCTCTCCTTCAGGAGAAAGCTGAAGACATGGATATGGGACCAGGCATTTGGGTAGTCTGGCAGGGTAACAAGGTAATGATGACTAGAGATGACTAGAGTTGGAAAGGACTATAGCAATGCTAAACGGATTGATGGATTTTAGAACACGATGAACGCAGGCTTTAGAGCGGTTTTAGTTGATATTGTATTGTGTTATATTGTACTGTATAAATTGTCTGTTTTTAATCTACTGTGTTATTGTTATTGCATTTTATTGTAATTGTGGGCATCGAATTGTGCCAGATGTAAGCCGCCTTGAGTCCCCCCTAGGGGGTGAGAAAGGCGGGGTACAAATGACCGAAATAATAATAATAATAACCCATAGCAATCATTGCTTGCTTTTACTTTCCTCTTCTCACATTCCCAGCTATTCTCCAGCTTATTTCAGTTTCTGAGAGCTGAGTTCAAAGTGTAAAAGTAGATTTCACTCAGTTAATCCAACAAGAGAAGGAAAAGGGTTGGGATTTCACTGTTCCCTGTAGATTTGGGCAAAACAAACTGCTGTGGGCTCTCCTGGTTTGTGTGTTCACAATGTTTGCCACTTTGGCCACATATGATGCTGCTTGGCTACACATGTCTCAGTCTATACGTAGGGATAGTATGGCTTTATTGGGGAGATATATCCTTGATTAACATGAATTCCAATGGACAGAGCATCAATGTAAGCCAGTGGTTCTCAACCTGTGGGTCCCCAGGTGTTTTGACCTACAACTCCCAGAAATCCCAGCCAGTTTACCAGCTGTTAGGATTTCTGGGAGTTGAAGGCCAAAACATCTGAGGACCCACAGGTTGAGAACCACTGGTGTAAGCTGTACATTTAGAGCCATTGTGTTGGTGTGGTTTGAATGACAGACAAAGACTCTGGAGGTCATGCTTCAAGTCCTCAGCCTTCCATAGAAACCCACTGGGAGACCTGTTGGAATTCAACCCCACATTGCCCAAGTCTCAAGTCCTCAATGAAAAACAGTGTAGTTTGCTTAGTACAGACTAAGGGTTTCCCGTCCCCAATGTCTCTTGAATGACAGTCGGGAATGTATCTTTTTCTTCTTTCTTTTCTCTTTCTGCTCTCATTCTGATTGGTTGTTTAAAATGGATATTATTCTACTTCAAGCCTTTTTTGTACCTGCCTTCTTACACTTAAGTATGGAGAGTATGTGCTGTGTGCATTGAGATCTCTCTCTCTCTCTCTCTCTCTGTGTGTGTGTGTATCAGAGAGATGTAGTGGTTGGTGTTTTTCCCTCTTGAAACCTTAGAAGAGATGGGCATTAGAGTAGCTCGGACCCAGTTCTTGATTATTAAGAAATGCGGTTATTTCTTATTTCTGATTTTTTTTAAAGACTGGACTCTGCATGTTTACCTCCTAAGGTCTGAATCCTTTACAGCAGTGTTTCTCAACCTGGGGTTCGGGACCCCTGGGGGGGTCACAAGGGGGTGTCAGAGGGGTCTCCAAAGACCATCAGAAAACACAATATTTTCTATTGGTCATGGGATTTATGAGTGGGAAGTTTGGCCCAATTCTATCGTTAGTGGGGTTTAGAATGCTCTTTGATTGTAGGTGAACTATAAATTCCAGTGTCTACAACTCCCAAATGGCAAGGTCTATTTTCCCCAAATGCCACCAGTGTTCAGGTTTGGGCATATTGAGTATTTGTGCCAAAATTGGTCCAGATCTATCATTCTTCAGGTCCACAGTGCTCTCTGGATGTAGGTGAACTACAACTCCAAAACTCAAGGTCAATGCCCACCAAACCTTTCCAGTATTTTCTGTTGGTCTTGGGAGTTGTGTGTGCCAAGTTTGGTTCAATTCCATCGTCGAGCATTCAGAATGCTCTTTGATTGTAGGTGAACTATAAATCCCAGCAACTACACCTCCCAAATGACAAAATAAATCCCCCCAACTCCACCAGTATTCAGATTTGGGTGTATTGGGTAGTTTTGCCGAATTTGGTCCAGTGACTGAAAATACACCTTGCATGTCAGATATTTACATTACGATTCATAACAGTAGCAAAATGACAGTTATGAAGTAGCAATGAAAATAATTTTATGGTTGGGGGTCACCACAACATGAGGAACTGTATTAAGGGGTCGCGGCATTAGGAAGGTTGAGAAACACTGCTTTACAGCCACATCACACATCACGTTTTGCTCACTAATGATTTGATGCTCAACTTTGGTATTCTGTTTGTTTTTGGATGCTCTGCTGTATATTCTTAGGGTAGTTTTCCCTAACAAGACCTTGGGCAGGTCGCACTCTCTCAACCTCAAAGGGAGACAAAAGCAAACCTGAACAATTTTTCAGAGAACGCAACTGGATAATTGGATCACCATAAATTGGGATAGACTTAAGGCAGTGGTTCTCAACCTGGGGGTCGTTTGGCCATTTTCTGGGGGTCGCGAACCCGCATTGGCTGGCCACGCCCCCTCCAAAATGGCAGCTGACCCCCTGAGACACTGGCACTCCCGCGCGCGAAGCCATCCGCCTGTCCCTCATCTCCTTGTGATAGCAGAAGGAGGCGAGGGACGGGCGAGCGGCTCCGTGGGCGGCTAGGCCACGCGCGAAGCCATCCGCCCGTCCCTCGCTTCCTTCTGATGGTAGAAGGAGGTGAGGGATGGGCGAGTGGCTCCTTGGGCGCCCCTCGGCTGCTTTGCTCTCCTGTCGGCAGGCAGGGGTGCGGAGCAGGCGGGGGCCCTTTGGCACAAGGCCTTGCGCCAGGCGCCCTCTCCTGCTTCGCTCTCCCGCCAGCAGGCAGGGGTGTGGAGCAGGCGGGGGCTCTTCGTTGCAGGTGAACTATAAATCCCAGCAACTGCATCTCCCAAATGTCAAGGTCTATTTTCCCCAAACTCCACCAGTGTTCACATTGGGGCATATTGAGTATCTGTGCCAAGTGTGGTCCAGATCCATCATTGTTTGAGTCTGCAATGCTCTCTGGATGCAGGTGAACTACAACTCCCAAACTCAAGGTCAGTGCTCACCAAACCCTTCCAGTATTTTTCGTTGGTTGAGGGAGTTCTGTGTGCCAAGTTTGGTCCATTTCCATCATTGGTGGAGTTCAAAATGCTCTTTAATTGTAGGTGGACTATAAATTCCAGCAACTACAACTCCCAAATGACATAATCAATTTTCCCTCCAACCCCACCAGTATTCAAATTTGGGCATATTGGGTAACGTAAGGTAAAAGTTTTCCCCTGACATTAAGTCCAGTCATGTCCAACTCTGGGAGTTGGTGCTCAATTTCTAGGCCAAAGAGCCGGTGTTGTCCATAGACACCTCCAAGGTCATGTGGTTGACATGACGGCATGGAGAGCTGTTGTTGGGTATTTGTGCCAAATTTGGTCCAGTGAATGCAAATACATCTTGCATTTCAGATTTTTACATTATGATTCATAACAGTAACACAATTATAATTAGGAAGTAGCAATAATAATAATTTTATGGTTGGGGGTCACCACAACGTGAGGCACTGTATTAAGGGGTCGCGGCATTACGAAGGTTGAGAACCACTGACTTAAGGCATAACATAACAAAGCAGGAAGTTTGCAAAGCCTAAGTTACCTGCACGGTGCCAGCCAAAGTTCATGGTTTTGGTGGGAGGACGAGATGACATCCAGAGAGAGAAAAGGCTGATCATCATGCTAGCAAAGTCAGTCAGGAGATGGGCAGCATCTGTCATAATAGCCAGGCTATGGGCAATGTATCCTCCTGGGGAAAATGCAGAGATTACCAAGAAAAATAAGGACAGGGGGATCACAAAGCAGGGCCTTGTTTGTCGCTTGCTTGTATCAAGGATATCAACCAAAAAGCGCAGCGTTGGTGAAGAACAAGATCCTAGTCTAGTCTCCCACGTGCTATACTCGTTTTTTGCAGGCACATACGTTGTTACTGTTGCTTATTTATTTTTATATCTTGCCATTTCCTCAAAACTGGGAAACAACATGATGTGTAATTTGAAACAAGTACAACACAGCTAAAACACACACAAAAACTCAGCATTAAACTAATCACAACATGAAAAGAATTCAAAACTATGCAACACCCAATGTATTTCTCTCGATGCATGTCAAGAAAGAGTGCTTGCCTAAGGAAGGCTGCTATGGTGAAGATAAAAGATTTTAGCTCAATCTTCTTCCTGCCACACTACAATGCAACATGTTCGGGCTTGTTAAAAAAGAAACGAAGGTGTTAAATATGTGACACACTCACAAATACATTCACAAGCTGCTGCTGCAGTCTTAGGAAGAGCATGCAGTCAACCACAGATGATGATGATGATGATAGTAATAATGTTTGGATTATTATCCATAGATGATGATGATGATGATGATGATGATAATAATAATAATAATAATAATTGGATTATTGATGTCGCCATACCAGGTGACAGTCGCATTGAGGAAAAACAACAGGAAAAACTCAACCATTATCAGGACCTCAAAATCGAACTGCAAAGGCTCTGGCATAAACCAGTACAGGTGGTCCCAGTGGTCATCGGCACACTGGGTGCCATGCCAAAAGATCTCAGCCGGAATTTGGAAACAATAAACATTGACAAAATCACGATCTGTCAGCCGCAAAAGGCCACCTTACTTGGATCTGTGCGCATCATTCGAAAATACATCACACAGTCCTATAAACTTGGGAAGTTGTGATTTTGTGATATGAACTCCAGCATATATATCTCATTTGCTGTGACATACTGTGTTTTTGTGTCAGTAAAATTATTATTAATAATAATAATAATAATAACTTTTTTAATACCCTGCCTCCATCTCCCCTAAGGGATTCGGGGCAGCTTACAAAGGGACAAGCCCAGAGAGCACAAAGTTAAAAACATAACACAATAAGATAGCATCAAAACAAATCCAAATAAAAACATATCACAATAAAACATATCATCATAAAAACAGTACCATACAGAACGATAAAAGTGCAGAGTTCAGAGGGCTCTGGGTTTGTGCAAATTCCTAGATAGAGCTAAGGAAAAGTGCAAAATTCAGAAAGGCAGGGCTGGGAGGATAATGCTCATGGGCATTAAAATGTCAGGATTGTAGAGCGGAGGGCCATGCTAAAGTGCTGGAACTTAGGTAACATTGGGATAATTCTTTTGAACTGCCTAGTCAAAGGCAAAGCGGAACATCCATGTTTTTAGGTACTTGTGGAAGATGGACAGGGTAGGTGCTGGTCTGATCTCCCTAGGAAGAGAGTTCCAGAGTTGGGGGGCCACCACCGAGAAGGCCCTCTACCTCATCCCCACCAACTAAGCTTGAGACAGAGGTGGAAGCGAGAGAAGTGCCTCCCCAGATGATCTTAGGGCTCGTGTTGGTTCGTAGGGAAACATGCAATCGCGAAGATAGGCAGTTCCTTAACCATTTAGGGTTTGTAGGTAATCACCTGCACCTTGAATTGGGACCGGAAACTCATTGGCAGCCATTTGAGCTGTTTGAAGAGGGAGGTTGAACACTCCTGTAGCTTGCTCCGGTTAGTAATCTGGCTGCCGATCTTTGTACCAACTGCAATTTCCTGGCCGTCTTCAAGGGCAGCCCCACGTAGAGTGCACTGCAATAATCCAATCTGGATACTGAATCCAAGGATTCCGACATCCATGGCTTGGAAATATTTTTTAAAACCCAAATATAAAACCTTGATTTTGTCATTTTATCTAAAAGACATCGTTCTCCTACACCAGTGGTTCTCAACCTGTGGGTCCCCAGGTGTTTTGGCTTACAAATCCCAGAAATCCCAGCCAGTTTACCAGCTGTTAGGATTTCTGAGAGTTGAAGGCAAAACAACTGAGGACCCACAGGTTGAGAACCACTGTCCTACACCATAGTACGAGGTTTATCCGGAAAGTAAGGTTGCAAGGCAAATAGCTCTTGTGGGGAATTTTTTTTGAGGGGGGGGGGGAGTTGCCATGTAGCGGAAAGCCAGCGGAAGCAAACAAGCAGTGCCAGTCGTCAGTAGCTCATCGACTGGTGTTGTGATGAATGTTAGAGATGAGTGTCTTCATTCCGTTTCCCTCCAAGTGCGAAGTTTGTGTGACCTAAATGCTAAGGGCATGAACTCCCCTGCGATTCATTGCAAAATGGTTTCTGTTTATGGAGAGGATGTCATGTCAAGACAGCATGTGACAAAATGGGTACGGAATTTATTGTGAAACTATGAAAAAACTTCGCAGAGTCCTCCGAAACAAACGTCGTGGGATGCTGATGGTGGGAGTCTGTCTCCTTCATGACAATGTGCGCCTGCACATCGCTCGTGCAACACAAATGTTGACTTCATTTGATTGGGATGTTTTAAGCCACCCCTCTCACAGCCCTGATGTCACACCCAGTGACTCTCATCTGTTCACTAAATTGAAGGAACACCCGGGTGGAAAAGATTTTTCCGATAAGGAGAAGGTGAAAATCGAAGTGACAAACTGGCTGAAAAAGGTGGAAGAAGACTTCTACAACACAGGCATCAAAAACTTGTCCCACATATGATAAAATGTACTGAACTGAATGGTGATTATGTGGAAAAATAATGGAATCCCTATCCTACAATCCATGAAAGTTTTATTAAAATATATTCATTCCTTGTATTTTTTTTATATAAAAAATCTTGTAACCTTACTTTCTGGGTAACCCTCGTATCTTATGGATCTTGGCCATCCAAAAGTTTTGGTACCCACAGGGGGTCTCAGAACCAAACCTCAGTGGGGTTTCAGTCTGTATCTAACAGGAATAAAGTATGAGCTCCATAATAAATTAAAGCAAGGCTCCTTCTGACAGTTGATCGGGAGCAGTCTTACCCACAACTTCCCCGGTCATGAAGACCAAGCAGATGACCGAGGCGAGATAAAGCTTCCGGCGAGCCCTCTCTTTCTCAACGTCATAGCCGCTGCTGGTGGCCCAACTGGAATGGCAGTGCTGGTTCCCCTTCAGGCCCAGCTCGATGGCACTGAGGTCTGGAACGTAGCCGACCACGGCGCCTTTGCCGTTCTTCCCAGAGATTCCCAGATAAGACCTAAATGATAAAAGAACAGCTTTAATGTGTGTGTGTGTTTTAAATCAAAGTATGGATTTCAGGAGGCTGTGGTCATTTCCAAGTGCCCTCAAATTGCATCAGAATTTTAGTCTTGGAAGAAACTACCATGGTCATTTAGTCCAACGCTCTTCTGCTACAATCCACATGTAGATTCCACCATACTCAGAGGCAGCGTATTACAAGTTCAAAACATTCAAGCTCTAGGGTTGTTGTAGGTTTTTCCGGGCTACATGGCCATGCTCTGGAGGCAATTTTTCTCCTGACCATGAAAATGAACAAAATCTGGCTACCAGTATTAAAAAACTATAAAATTACAACAGCAAAACAACAGAGGGGAAACAAACAGGCACATAAAATCACTCTCAACAAAAGATTCCCCCCGGGCACTTCCAAGCCATTGAATGCTAATCAAGGTGATCAGCTGAAACATTCACACCTAGCCCCAGCAGACAAAAGTCCTTTGTCTCACCCTGGTCATTCCACAGATATATAAACCCATTTTTCCTACTTCCAACAGACCTCACTACCTCTGAGGATGCTTGCCATAGATGCAGGTGAAACGTCAGGAGAAAAACTGCCTCCAGAGCATGGCCATATAGCCCGGAAAAACCTACAACAACCCAGTGATTCCGGCCATGAAAACCTTCGATAATACATTCAAGCTCTAGTTCAATTCCATAAATATGAGAACAAAGGAATGGTTGCAGAGAGTTCTCAAGGGAATTGCTTTCCATTTGTGCTTCCATTTAGCCACCTATGTGTCCATGGCTCCATCTGTTTTACAGCCCTCATCAGTTGTTTCAGGATTTTAAAATGCGCACATTCACTGGAGCAGTCCACATCAGTGTATTGCAATAAAGTTTTCCTTGAGTGCAGGCAGGCTCATAGCCAGGATTTTGATTTGGGGGGCGGGGATGAGGATCTACCCTACCAAACCTTTTGTATCATTATCCCAATACCCCCATGCATATGGGATATATTGAAAATGGTGATAMGAATAAACATAACAATTTATATAATGTATCAGTAAGGGCTTCTCATGGACCACCCTGAGAATTTCGGGGGGGGGGGAGGTGGAGCCCCTCAAGTCCCCCCACCCCCACCCCCGGCTACATGCCTGAGTGCAGGAATATACAGTGATGCAAGCATGCACATTTTTCAGCCAAAATCAGATTTTAAGTGCACCTTTTTACCTGCGTTTTTCAGCCAATAATGAGATTCATCTATCTTCCACCCCCTCCCTTTTATCCTAGTCTCTCTCAGATTTTAGGGCCCGTGCTTTCTGGTAATCTGGAGCCAAACCATGTAGGACTTTAAAGGTCATATCCATCACTTTGAAATCTGCCCAGAACTGGATCAGTCAGCCATTTCTCAAATGGTCATATGTACCCTATGTCCTGCCACAGTCAGTAAATTAGTAGCAGAATTTTGAACCTGTTGAAGATTGCAAATAGTTTCCAAAAGCAGCCCAATATAGAGCACGTAAGAGTAACCCAAAGATGTAATGAAAGCCTGGATTACTATGACCAAATTTGACACCTCAAAGAAGACAATGTGCCCAGAGGAGAGCGACTAAAATGATCAAGGGTCTGGAGAACAAGCCCTATGAGGAGCGGCTTAAGGAGCTGGGCATGTTTAGCCTGAAGAAAAGAAGGATGAGAGGAGATACGATAGCCATGTATAAATATGTGAGGGAAAGTCATAGGGAGGAGGGAGCAAGCTTGTTTTCTGCTTCCTTGGAGACTAGGACATGGAACAATGGCTTCAAACTACAAGAAAGGAGATTCCATCTGAACATGAGGAAGAACTTCCTGACTGTGAGAGACGATCAGCAGTGGAACTCTCTGCCCCGGAGTGTAGTGGAGGCTTCTTCTCTGGAAGCTTTTGAACAGAGACTGGATGGCCATCTGTCAGGGGTGATTTGAATGCAATATTCCTGCTTCTTGGCAGGGGGTTGGACTGGATGGCCCATGAGGTCTCTTCCAACTCTTTGATGCTATGATTCTATGACACACAGCTGATATACTTGTTTTAACTGTGTAAACACACAACTGGCAACTGCTGAAATCTGGGCATATCTGAATCTAAGCTGCAAACATGAAATTTCACAGAGCATCATCCAGTCCAACACAGGCTCAAATCCTATATCCCAATCTGCTTTTCAGCTGAGCATGAGACCCCATCTTGTCTGGGTTATGCTCCCAAAAAAACGGATTGGGGCCCCCACTGAAAGCTGGGACACGAAATGGGTCAAGATTTACCCCAAAAGCACAACCCCACTGCTGACATCTTTCCTTCATTCTCTGAACCTGCTTCAGTTTATCTACAACAGTGTTTCTCAACCTGGGGGTCACGAGGGGGTGTCAAAGGGGTCACTAAAGACCATCAGAAAACACATTATCTGTGTGGGACGTTTGACCCAATTCTATCATTTGTGAGGTTCAGAATTCTTTTTGATTCGAGGTGAACTATAAATCCCAGCAACTGCAGCTCCCAAATGTCAAGGTCTATTTTTCCCAAACTCCATTATTTTTCACATTTGGGTATAATGAATATTCATGCCAAGTTTGGAGCCTCCGAGGGAGCAGTGGGTTAAAGCCCTGTGCCGGCAGGACTGAAGACTGACAGGTCGCAGGTTCGAATCCGGGGAGAGGAGGATGAGCTCCCTCTATCAGCTCCAGCTCCTCATGCGGGGACATGAGAGAAGCCTCCCACAAGGATGATAAAAACATCAAAATCATCCGGGCGTACCCTGGGCAACATCCTTGCAGACGGCCAATTCTCTCACACCAGAAGTGACTTGCAGTTTCTCAAG
Source organism: Anolis sagrei ordinatus (assembly GCF_025583915.1). NCBI lineage: Eukaryota > Metazoa > Chordata > Lepidosauria > Squamata > Anolidae > Anolis > Anolis sagrei. Next base: position 36,021,150 of record NW_026847771.1, read on the forward strand.
TCGCTCCTGACACGGCAAAAAAATAATAATGCCAAGTTTGGTTCCGATCTATCATTGTTTGGGTCCACAATGCTCTCTGGATGTAGGTGAACTACAACTCCAAAACTAATGATCAATGCCCACCAAACCCAACCAATATTTTCTGTTAGTAATGAGAGTTCTGGGTGCCAAGTTTGGTTCAATTCCATCATTGGTGGAGTACAGAATGTTCTTTGATTGCAGGTTAACTATACATCCCAGCAACTACAGCTCCCAAATGACAAAATCAACCCCCTCAACCCCACCAGTATTCAGATTTGGGCGTATCAGGTATCTGTGCAAAATGTGGTCCAGTGAATGAAATTACATCCTGCATATTTTATATTTACATTACGATTCATAACAGTAGCAAAATTACAGTTATGAAGTAGCAACAAAAAAAATTTTATGGTTGGGGGTCACCACAACATGGGGAACTGTACTATGGGGTAATGGCATTAAGGAGGTTGAGAAACACTGATCCATAAACTTCCCAAAGAATGACTCCTTGAAACGGGTAAGGTTTTCGAGTACAGATTAGAGTGGAACACTTTCTTCTCATAACTTGAACATTTCGGTCTTATTAACTCAGAATTTTAGCCTACTTATACTTTTATCAGGCAACAATGTTAGCAGCCAGAACAGCCAAGGTCCTTTCCGAGATTTGGAGACTGTCTTATAAGGTGTCGTGGTCATTTAGGACTCCATCCAAGGTCAGCCTTACCTAAAGCAGACCCTCTAGAATCAATGGGACTTCACAATGGGATTTTACCTGGTTTGCTTCTGGTGCGTCCAGTGCTGGATTAAACCATTGCATTTACTCACAAGCCTTTCACAAGATTAAAAAAAATACACAACTCGGTATGTTAAAATTTAACAGTATTGAAGGCCAATTCTAAATGTCGGAGATTCTTCAAGGACTGTGTATGGAGGGAAGCATGTGAAGATACCAGGTGCTGTCGAAGGCTTTCATGGCCGAAATCACTGGGTTGTTGAAGGTTTTTTTCGAGCTATATGGCCATGTTTTAGAGGCATTCTCTCCTGACGTTTCGCCTGCATCTATGGCAAGCATCTTCAGAGGTAGTGAGGTCTGTTGGAACTAGGAAAGTGGGTTTATATATCTGTAGAATGACCAGGGTGGGACAAAGAACTCTTGTCTGTTAGAGCTAGGTGTGAATGTTTCAACTGACCACCTTGATTAGCATTTGATGGCCTGGCAGTGCCTGGGGCAATCTTTTGTTGAGAGGTGATTAGATGTCCTTGTTTGTTTCCTCTCTGTTGTTGTTTTTTTATAATTTTTATTGAAGTTATATATAATTACAGGGAAAGAGGGGGGATATTTAGAAGGAGATAGAAAAGTAGGAATAGTAAAAATTAAAAAAGAGAAAAAAATAAAAATAAAACTGCCTTCCATTCCGTCTTCGGGTTTTTTGTCTTAATTATTTTCTAGTCATTTCTCAAAAAACATCTTACTCTTGTTCTCTTCTCATTTTATCATAGTCACAGAAGAGGACCCAATCAGTCCTCTTTATCGATTTCCCGGTGTTTTTTTTTTTTTAAGTTAATTTGTCCATATTTTTTATTTCTCTTACCTTTTCCAACCATAAGTCAATTTCTGGGATTTTATCCTGTTTCCAATATTTTGCTAAGGTTATTCTTGCCGCCATAGTAATATATGTAAATAGTTTATCTTCATTTTCCTTAAGCTGTAATTCCAAATCCATAAAACCTAGCAAGTAATATTCAGGTTATTGTCGAAGGCTTTCATGGCCGGAATCCATGGGTTGTTGTAGGTTTTTCCGGGCTATATGGCCATGTTCTGGAGGCAATTTTTTCTCCTGACGTTTCGCCTGCATCTATGGCAAGCATCCTCAGAGGTAATGAGGTCTGTTGTCTCACCCTGGTCATTCCACAGATATATAAACCCATTTTTCCTAGTTCCAACAGACCTCATTACCTCTGAGGATGCTTGCCATAGATGCAGGCGAAACGTCAGGAGAAAAAATTGCCTCCAGAACATGGCCATATAGCCCGGAAAAACCTACAACAACCCAATATTCAGGTTTTTTTAAAAAATGTCCTTTTCAAAAAAAATTTGCACCTCCTCATGGACCAGTGCCCAATATTTCGTAATTTCTTTACAAGTCCACCACATGTGATAAAGAAAATGCCTACTTGTTGGCACCCTTTCCAACACTTATCAGGGGTATTTTTATACATGTGGGACAATTTTTTTGGAGTGGTATACCATCTGTGGAACATTTTGATCCAGTTTTCCTTCAGGTCTGTTGCATATGTATATTTTAGTTTCCTGTTCCACATCTGCTCCCACTCTCTAAATTGAATTGGTCTTCTTAAATTCTCTGCCCACTTAATCATACAAGACTTAACCTGTTCGCTCTCAGTTGCCCATGTCAATAATTTATTATACAGTGTTTTTCTTTTCATCTTCAATATCTTGTCCCATAGTGATTCTCCCAAATCAAAACCTATTTTTATCTTGTTTATGATATTATTTCATCTGTAAATAATGTTGTCAAGTGATATTCTCATATTCCTCTCTGTTGTTTTGCCGTTGTAATTTTAGAGTTTTTTAATACCGGTAGCCAGATTTTGTTCCATTTTCATGCTTTCCTCCTTTCTGTTGAAATTCCACATGCTTGTGGATTTCAATGGCTTCTCTGTGTAGTCTGACATAGTGGTTGTTAGAGTGGTCCAGCATTTCTGTGTTCTCAAATAATATGCTGTGTCCAGGTTGGTTCGTCAGGTGCTCTACTATGGCTGACTTCTTTGGGTGAACCGAGGTAAGAATCATAGAATCAAAGAGTTGGAAGAGACCTCATGGGCCATCCAGTCCAATCCCCTGCCAAGAAGCAGGAATATTGCATTCAAATCACCCCTGACAGATGGCCATCCAGCCTCTGTTTAAAAGCTTCCAAAGAAGGAGCCTCCACCACACTCCGGGGCAGAGAGTTCCACTGCTGAACGGCTCTCACAGTCAGGATGTTCTTCCTCATGTTCAGATGGAATCTCCTCTCTTGTAGTTTGAAGCCATTGTTCCACGTCCTAGTCTCCAGGGAAGCAGAAAACAAGCTTGCTCCCTCCTCCCTGTGGCTTCCCTCACATATTTATACATGGCTATCATATCTCCTCTCAGCCTTCTCTTCTTCAGGCTAAACATGCCCAGCTCCTTAAGCCGCTCCTCATAGGGCTTGTTCTCCAGACCTTTTATCATTTTAGTCGCTCTCCTCTGGACATGTTCCTTGATTCGTGTCTGGGCAATGCTGCGTTTGGTGGTCCCTATGTAGACTTGTCCAGAGCTGCATGGTATACGGTAGACTCCTGCAGAAGTGAGAGGATCCCTTTTGTCCTTTGCTGAACGTAGCATTTGTTGGATTTTCTTGGTGGGTCTGTAGATAATTTGCATGTTGTGTTTCCTCATCAGCTTCCCTATGTGGTCAGTGGTTCCCTTGATGTATGGCAAGAACACTTTTCCTCTGGGTGGATCTTCATCTTGACTCTCGTGGCTTGTTCTTGCAGCTCTTCTGATGTCTGAGGTGGAGTATCCATTGGCCTGGAGAGCCCAGTTGAGGTGGTTCAGTTGGAGGAGGTGGGGTTCGCAGATTCTTTTTGCACGGTCTGCCAAGGCTTTAATGGTGCTTCTTTTTTGACTTGGGTGATGGTTGGAGTTTTTATGTAGATATCTGTGTGCTTGCCATAGATGCAGGCGAAACATCAGAAGAGAATGCCTCTAGAACAGTGGTTCTCAACCTTCCTAATGCCGTGACCCCTTAGTACAGTTCCTCATGTTGTGGTGACCCCCAACCATAACATTATTTTCGTTGCTACTTCATAACTGTCATTTTTCTATTGTTATGAATCATCATGTAAAGATCTGATATGCATGATGCACAAATGCCCAATACACCCACATTTGATTGCTGATGGGTTTTTTTTTTGGGGGGGGGGATTGATTTTGTCATTTGGCAGTCTTGGAGTTGCTGGGATTTATAGTACACCTAAAATAAAAGAGGCTTCTGAACTCCTCCAGTGATGGAATTGAATCAGACTTGGCACACAGAATTTCCATGACCAACAGAAAATACTGGGAGGATTTGGTGGGCATTGACCTTGAGTTTTGGAGTTGTAGTTCACCTACATCCAGAGAGCACTGTGGACTCAAACAATGATGGATCTGGATCAAACTTGGCACGAATACTCAATATGCCCAGATGTGAACACTGGAGGAGTTTGAGGAAAATAGACCTTGACATTTGGGAGTTGTAGTTGCTGAGACCTATAGTTCACCCACAATGAAATAACATTCTGAACCCCACCAAAGATAGAATTGGACCAAACTTCCCACACAGAACCCCCATGAACAACAGAAAACACTGTATTTTCTGATGGTCTTTGGTGACCCCTCTGACACCCCCTTGCAACCCCCACAGGGGTCCTGACCCCCAGGTTGAGAAACACTGCTCTAGAACATGGCCATATAGCCCAAAAAAACCTACAACATACCAGGTGCTGGTCTAGGAGAGAGCCCTAGCATACTATACAAGGCACTTAAGTTGACATGCTACACTTTCCTTTTCCTCTCTATGGGCATTCATGGGTGCTGAACTGGAGAGAACAACTCCCAGTGTTCCAGAAATTGAGATCAACTTACTATAAATGCACATGGACTCTTGACTACACAAGTTTAAGGAGATGCCATCAAAAAAGTAAACAGACAGAACTGCCATGTCTAGGGCAGGCCTAGAAAAATTTAATTTTCGGGGGGGCCAACTCCATGGGGGTGATGAACTGCCCCCATGAGCAGCAGATTTTGGGAGATTCAGGAAATTTCAATCCCAATAATAATAATAATAATAATAATAATAATAATAATGGAGCCCCTGGTGGCGCAGTGGGTTAAAGCACTGAGCTGCTGAGCTTGTTGATCGAAAGGTCGCAGGTTCGATTCCGGGGAGCGGCGTGAGCTTCCGCTGTCAGCCCTAGCTTCTGCCAACCTAGCAGTTCGAAAACATGCAAATGTGAGTAGATCAATAGGTACCGCTCTGGCGGGAAGGTAACGGCGCTCCATGCAGTCATGCCGGCCACATGACCTTGGAGGTGTCTACGGACAACGCTGGCTCTTCGGCTTAGAAATGGAGATGAGCACCACACCCCAGAGTCAGACATGACTGGACTTAGTGTCAGGGGACTACCTTTACCTTTAATAATAATAATAATAATAATAATAATAATAATAATGTTTATTTTTTTACTCTCTTTCCATATGGATCGAGGTGAGGTGCAACAACAGACAAAACACGTAACATTAGTTTAAAGAGCACATAAAAATATACTCCAATAGATCAGTGTTTCTCAACCTTCCTAATGCCGTGACCCCTTAATACAGTTCCTCATGTTGTGGTGACCCCCAACCATAACATTATTTTTGTTGCTACTTCATAACTGTAATTTTGCTACTGTTATGAATCACAATGTAAATATCTCATATGCAGGATGTATTTTCATTCACTGAACCAAATTTGGCACAAATACCCAATAAGCCCAAATTTGAATACTGGTGAGGTTGGGGTGTGGGGTTAATTTTGTCATTTGGGAGTTGTAGTTGCTGGGATTTATAGTTCACCTCTGAACCTAGCATTCGTTGGATGCTCTCACTTCTGCAGGAGTCTACCGTATACCATGAAGCTATGAACAAGTCTACATAGGGACCACAAAACGCAGCATTGCCCAAACACGAATCAAGGAACATGAAAGGCACTGCAGATTAACTCAACCAGAGAAGTCAGCCATAATAGAGCACCCGATGAACCAACCTGGACACAGCATATTATTTGAAAACACAGAAATGTTGGACCAGTTTAACAACTACCATGTCAGACTAACAGAGAAGGCACTGAAATCCACAAGCATGTGGACAATTTCAACAGAAAGGAGGAAATCATGAAAATGAGCAAAATCTGGCTACCAGTATTAAAAAAAAACTCTAAAACTATAACAGTAAATAAAATCCAAAACTCAAACACAGGGGAACTCCAGACAAGAAACAATCAGGAACAGCTAATCACCTCTCAACAAAGGATTCCCCCAGGCAGTAACAAGACACACCTAAAAACTGTCAGGCCATCAAATGCTACTCAAGGTGGCCAATTGAAACATTCACACTTGCCTCCAACAGACAAGAGTTCTTTCTCCCACCCTAGACTTTCCATAAACCCAATTTTCCTAGTTTCCAACAGACCTCACAACCTCTAGATCAGTGATTTTCAACCTGGGGTCCCCAGATGTTTTTGGCCTTCAACTCCCAGAAATCCTAACAGCTGGTAAACTGGCTGGGATTTCTGGGAGTTGTAGGCCAAAAACATCTGGGGACCCCAGGTTGAGAACCACTGCTCTAGATGCAGGCAAAACGTCAGGAGAGAATGCTTCTAGAATATGACCACACAGCCCGAAAAACCTGCAACAACCCAGTGATTCTGGCCATGAAAGCCTTCAACAATGGAATCTACTGCCTGGGCATATGGTGGCATCTCCTTCTTTGGAAGCTTCTAAACCAGTTAGGATGGCCATCTATAGGGAGTGGTTTTATTGTGTATCTCAGCATGGCAGAAGGCGGTTGGAGTGGAAGGCAATTGGTGTCTTTTTTAGTAATATTTCAAAGCTCTGTTCCATAGGACGGTTTTAAATTGTGTTATTTTAAATGGTGTATTTTAATATTTCGATAAATGTTTTTAATGTTTATGTATTGGATCCAGGCATTGAAATGTTGGCCATGTATATGCTGTGGTCCGCTCTGAGTCCCCTTCGGGGTGAGAAGGGTGGAATATAAATGTTTTAAATCTATATAAATAAAAATGTAATGTTCGTTTGTGCTATTCACAGAACTCAGAAACCACTGGGGCAATTGATGCCAAATTTGGACACTATGTCCCTAACAACCCAATGTACGTTCTCCACTCAAAAAAACAACGAAAACCAAAAGCAGAAAGGACTTCTAAACTGCATGTCCACAAAGGGGAAACTGCATGTCTACCGAGACCCATGGCCACGCCCCCCTCCTCCTTGCGAGAAACAGCCGGCCGTTAAAGCCAGACGCACATGCACGGCCACACACACACAAGCAAGAGGAGTGGAGGTGGAGGCGCGCCGCATGCAGCCCCTTCTCTTTCCCTCCTATGTCAGGAAAGCAGTCTCCTCCTCCTCCTTTCCCTGTTGGGAAAGCAGCAGCAACGGCGGCAGCAACGGAGCATCCACGCAAGGAAGAAGGGGAGGAGGAGGAGGGGAGGAGGAGGAGGAGGAGGAGGAGGAGGCAGGAAGTCGCGGTGCTTGAATGAAGGACCTTCCTTCTCTCCCTCCTCCCTTCTTTCTCCCTTTTCCTTCCTTTCTTTCCTTTCCTCTTCCCTTCCCTTCCTCCCTCTTCCTTCTTCTTCTTTCTTTTCTCCCTCCCCCCTTTCCTCCTTCTTTCCCCTTCATTTCCTTCCCTTCATTTCCTTCCCTCCCTCCTTTCTTCATCCCCCTCCTTCCTTCCTCCTTCCTTCCTTCTCCTTCCTCCCTCCCCCGCCTTCTTTTTTTCCTTCCTTCCTTCCCTTTTCCTTCCTTCCTGTCCCTCCTTCCTTCTTCCTTTCCTTCTTTTCCTCCCTCCCTCCCTTTCCTCCTTCTTTCCCTTTCTTCATTTCCTTCCCCTTCATTTCCTTCCTTCCCTCCTTTCTTCATCCCCCTCCTTTCTTTCCCTCCTTCCTTCTCCTTCCTCCCTCCCCCGCCTTCTTTTTTTCCTTCCTTCCCTTCCTTTTTCCTTCCTTCCCGTCCCTCCTTCCTTCTTCCTTTCCTTCTTTTCCTCCCTCCCTCCCTTTCCTCCTTCTTTCCCTTGCTTCATTTCCTTCCCCTTCATTTCCTTCCCTCCCTCCTTTCTTCATCCCCCTCCTTTCTTTCCCTCCTTCCTTCCTGTTCCTCCTTCTTTCTTTTCCTTCCTTCCTGTCCCTCCTTCCTTCCTTTCCTTCTTTCTAAGATATAAATACAATATTAAATGGAAGGGACAGTCAAGAAGTAACGAGAGAAGGAGGGGAAAAGGGAAGGAAGGAAGGAGAGAAGCAGGGAGGGAAAGAAGGAAAGAAAGAAAGATAGAGAAGCAAGGAAGGAGAGAAGGAAATAAAAAAGTGAAAGGAAAAAGAGAGGGAAGGAAGGAGAGAAGGAACAAAAGATAGGGAAGGAAGGAAGGATGTAACCAAAGAGCAAAGAAAGGGAGGAAAGAAACAGGTAGAGATGGAAGAAAGATGAGAGATAGGGAAAGAAAAAGAGGAAAGGAAGGAAAGAGGGAAGGGAGGAGAGAAAGAGGGAGGGAAGGTTGGCCACAGCAACGCGTGGCGGGTACAGCTAGTAGATAAATAAATAAGTAGTATGCCATGAGGATGCCCATTGCTGGGCCATGGGAGAAGTACACTGGTTTTGTACCCAGCAATTTGCCACCATTGACAACCAAACATTGGACTCAGCAGCTCTTTGGCCTGAGTCAACAGGGTAGTTCTTATGCATTTGCTAGCCTGAGCCACATTCCTCAAAAGGCCAACAATCACACATCATACAATTATAGTCCCGTGAAGTCCACTGAACAATGGATACACTCAGTAACTACAAAAGGTGAATTGTACGCAGCTACAAAAGATGGATTGTAATCAGAAGGGTTAAAAAGGTAAATGGATGGTGAGATGGGTGGAAAGGGTGTTTCCCATGTGCCTTCCTTCACAGAATGATGGAATCCTAGAGTTGGAAGAGACCTCGTGGGCCATCCAGTCCAACTCCATTCTGCCAGGAAGCAGGAAAATCGCATTCAAAGCACCCCCGACAGATAGCCATCCAGCCTCTGCTTGAAAGCCTCCAAAGAAGACGCTTCCACCACCCTCTGTGAGAGTTCCACTGCTGAACAGCTCTCACAGTTAGGAAGTTCCTCCTCATGTTCAGGTGGAATCTCCTTTCTTGTAGTTTGGAGCCATTGTTCCACATCCTAGTCAGCAGAAAACAAGCTTATGACTTCAGTTTTGGATTGCAAGTTCTATAATCCACGACATGGATCCTGTAAGTTTTCAGGCTTCAAACAAGCTGCTTTTTTTATACCACAACAACCCCAAAGTGCACAATTGATGACATGGATGCAATGGAACGCCCTATCTAGTTCAACCCTCTCAACTGAACCAACCTCACAGGATTGTTGTAAGGAGAAATAATAGAAAAGGAGAAAACAAGGCAGCTGTTTGGGGCTACAATTCCCACAATCCCTCTCCGCCAGCGCAATGGGAGTTTGGTACGGCCCAAAATATCCGAAGCCTTAAAGCAATGTTTCTCGGCCTTTCTAACGCTGGGACCCCTTAATACAGTACCTCATGTTGTGGTGACCCCCAACCATAACATTATTTTCATTGCTACTTCATAACTGTCATTTTGCTACTGTTAGGAATCGTAATGGAAATATCTATTCTTCAGGGACCAAATTTGGCACAAATACCCAATACACCCAAATTTGACTGGTGGGGTTGAGAGGGATTGATTTTTTCATTTGGGAATTATAGTTCCTGGGATTTATAGTTAACCTACAATCAAAGAGCATTCTGAGCTCCACCAATGATAGAATTGAACCAAACCTGGCACACAGAACTCCCATGACCAACAGAAAATACTGGAAAGATTTGGTAGGCATTGACCTTGAGTTTGGGAGTTGTAGTTCACCTACATCCAGACAGCACTGTGGACTCAAACAATGATGGATGTGGACCAAACTTGCCACGAATGCTCAATATGCCAAAATGTGAATACTGGTGGACTTTGGGGGAAAACAGACCTTGACATTTGGGAGTTGTTGTTGCGGGGATTTATAGTTCACCTACAATCAAAGAGCATTCTGAACTACACCAATGATGGAATTGAACCAAACTTGGCACACAGAACTCCCATGACCAACAGAAAATACTGGAAGGTTTGGTGGGCATTGACCTTGAGTTTGGGAGTTGCAGTTCACCTACATCCAGAGAGCACTGTGGACTCAAACAATGATGGATCTGGACCAAACTTGCACGAATACTCAATATGCTGAAATGTGAACACTGGTGGAGTTTGGGGAAAACAGACCTTGACATTTGGGAGTTGTCGTTGCTGGGATTTATAGTTCACCTACAATCAAAGAGCATTCTGAACACCACCGACGATAGAATTGGGCCAAACTTCCCACACAGAACCCCCATGACCAACTGAAAACATTGTGTTTTCTGGTGGTCTTTGGCAACTGCTCTGACACCCCCTTGCGACCCCCCCCCGGGGGTCCCAACCCCCCAAGTTGAGAAACACTGTTTTAGAGTATTTATGGGATAAATTTACCTCTACTTTATGTTAAGAGATGTGGAGTGGCAGGTGTCCTTTTTTATAACTGTGACCATCAGAAAATACTGTGTTTTTGGATGGTCTTTGGTGACCACTTTGATCCCCCCCCCATCACGCCCCCCCCCCCAGGAGTCCCGATTCCCTGCCTTAAAATATCTCTTTGCCAAAACCGACATTTCGAGCTTTCCTCCATGTCCATTTCACGCTACATTTCATGAGCTGAAGGTTTTACACTTAATTAAACTGGAAGGACAACCGACCAGCATATGGTCCAGTGCCGCTTTTCTGCTGACAAAAGATCAAAAGCCACGCTTTGTACTGATACACTTTGTACTAACACACCGCCGCACACTACGTTTCGAAACCGCCTCCCTTGGTGGGGTTGCAAGGATCTCAAGGCAATTCCACCAAGCCGAAATTGACCTCAGGGCTGTTATGAATTGTGGGAGTTAATGTCCAAAACACCTGGAGGGCCAAATTTTGCCCAGGCCTGGTGTAGAAGGACCCAAGGTGTTCCATTATTACTTTTAGCCAACCTTAGAGGTGAGGTGACAATGCTCAGACTCTCGCAGCACAATCTATGAGGAACGTTTCCCAGCCCCAGTGGAAGAAGCCACGCCACTGTGGGTGCCAGTCAACTAAAAGGGCCACCCATTGAGCTTCTGTGAACAGGTAGCAAAAAGTCTTGGGCCATCCATGCCAAGAGGAAGGTAAACCTGGCTTGGGCAATGGCCAACCACAAGCTCTTCAACCATCCTGAGGCTTACAGGTGAGCAGATACAAAGGGAGGCAGGATCCTTCCTCAAAGCAAACAAGAGGCTCCTCAGGAACCAGATCTTCCAAATCCAGAGCCCCTTCCACACAGTTGTGTCAAATCTACATGGAACTGGATAATATGGCAGTGTGGAATGACTCAGATAACCCAGTTCAAAGCAGATAATGTGGATTCTCTGCTCACCCACACAGATATACATACACGTACATACACTGGTAAAAGTATGATAGCTGGGACCGAGTGCTGGTAGTGCTATGCTGATTCCGCAATGGTGGTTGCGAATAAGGAACACATGTGTGACCACGTGGTCGAGAGTGCGGGCGGACTGAGAGACGCAGGCAGGACAGAGTCGGCAAGATAGTTCGTAGGAATGGAAGATGAGCCCAATGGCGGGGGGACAGAAAGGGGGGACGGACAATAAACAGGGGATTACTTCATCTGTGTCCCATCTGTGGTGTCTGTTCAGTGGTATCCTGCCTCTGCATTCCGCTATGACTTTGGTGGTATCAGCGTTGGCGAAGCAGCATTGCGGAATCAGCGTAGCGCTACCAGCACTCAGTCCTAGCTATCATACTTTTACCCACACACGTACACACAGGGATACAAACACATATATACACATACACAGAGATATACATACTCACATACATGTACACACACATATACACAGAGATACATATGCAGATATACAGAGATACCCATATATACGTATACATATACACAGATACACACGTATATACACATACACACAGATATACAGACACATACTTACACACATATACACAGAGATACACACACATACATGTACACATACACACAGATATGCATACATACACACATATACAGATACACATGCATATATACAGACACACACATATATACATATACACACAGAGACATGCATACACATACATGTACACATACACACAGATATACACATACATACACACAGATATACATATACACATATACGTACATATATATACACACACAGATATACATAATTACTTACACACATATACACAGAAATACACACATGTACACATACACACAGATATACTTTCACACGTATACACATACACATGCATATATACATATATACAGACACATACATATACACACAGACATACATGCACATGCATGTACACAGCTCTATACACATACATATATACACATACATACACACAGATATATATACACACACACATATATATATATACATACACACATACACACAGATATACACAAATACTTACACACATATACGCACATGTACATGTACACATACACACAGATATACTTTCACACGTATACACATACACATGCATATATACATATATACACATACATATACACACAAGACATACATACACATACATACACACAGAAATACATATACACACATACTTACACACATATACACAGAAATACACACACGTACATGTACATATACACACATACACATATACACTTACAGATACACAGATATGCATATATACACGTACATATATACACACACTGAGATACACACACACATATATATACATGATCGTCCAGAAAGGACCCTTCCCAGGATCAGAACTTCCTGACTGTGAGAGCTGTTCATCAGTGGAACTCTCTGCCCTGGAGTGTGGTGGAGGCTCCTTCTTGGGAAGCTTTGAAAGCCGAGGCTGGGTGGCCATCTGTCGGGGGTGCTTTGAATGTAATGTTCCTGCTTCTTGGCAGAAAGGGGTTGGACTGGATGGCCCATGAGGTCTCTTCCAACTCAATGATTCAGAGGGAGGAGGAGAGAGGCTCCCTTTTGGGGGGTGGTGGGACCTCTCCTCCCCCAAAGCTTCCCATTCGCAGGTCGAAGCCTTGGCAATCCCACAGGGATCCTGGCATTGGTGGGATGGTGGGCTGCCCCATAGGGAACTTTTCCCAACTTTTTGGGAGGGGGGGTGGAGGGTGGGAAAGGGGGAGGCTGCTCACCTGCCCTGCACCCCGTGGAGGAGGTGGTTCTTCTCCATCCCGGCCCCGCAGGTGTTCCCCCTCCGGAGAAAAGAGAAGGGCCGCCCTCCCCACAGCTGCCTCTTATACTCTGCGGCCGGACGGAGCAGCCCGGGTGGAAAGCCCACGGAAACCGTGCGCAAAGGCCGGGGGGCGGCGGAGGGAGGGCGGCTCGGACCGGCTGCAAACCAGGGAAGGAAGCACTCCAAGACGAAGACCAGTCCTTGGCCAGGAACACAGACTCTCCTCCATATTGATGACTATTTGGGAAGTTTGGTCATCTCTCTGGAGGCAGGGTGAACTACAACTCCCGCGCGGGGCAGTAGGGAGGGGGTCATTCCACCCCAAATCCCTCCAGTATGCTATCTTGGCCCGGGTTATTCGAAAAAAAAGTACTGTTTTTTTTGGGGTGTGACTATTCGTGCCAAGTTTGGTCCAGATCCATCATTGTTTGAGTCCACTGGATGTAGGTGAACTATAACTCCCAAACTCCACAAGTGTTCACATTTGGGCATATTGGGTATTCGTGCCAAGTTTGGTCCAGATCCATCATTGTTTGAGTCCACTGGATGTAGGTGAACTATAACTCCCAAACTCCACAAGTGTTCACATTTGGGCATATTGAGTATTCGTGCCAAGTTTGGTCCAGATCCATCATTGTTTGAGTCCACTGGATGTAGGTGAACTATAACTCCCAAACTCCACAAGTGATCAATGCCCACCAACCCCTTCTAGTGTTTTCTGTTGGTCATGGGAGTCCTGTGTGCCAAGTTTGGTTTACAATTCCACTAATTTCAGCCTTGCTGTCGGTCCAGATCATCATGTTGAGTCCACTGGTCATGTCGTATACAACTATTAAGGTCTATTTTCCCCAAACTCCACAAGTGTTCACATTTGGGCATATTGAGTATTCGTGCCAAGTTTGGTCCAGATCCATCATTGTTTGAGTCCACTGGATGTAGGTGAACTATAACTCCCAAACTCCACAAGTGTTCACATTTGGGCATATTGAGTATTCCTGCCAAGTTTGGTCCAGATCCATCATTGTTTGAGTCCACTGGATGTAGGTGAACTATAACTCCCAAACTCCACAAGTGTTCACATTTGGGCATATTGGTATTCGTGCCAAGTTTGGTCCAGATCCATCATTGTTTGAGTCCACTGGATGTAGGTGAACTATAACTCCCAAACTCCACAAGTGTTCACATTTGGGCATATTGAGTATTCGTGCCAAGTTTGGTCCAGATCCATCATTGTTTGAGTCCACTGGATGTAGGTGAACTATAACTCCCAAACTCCACAAGTGTTCACATTTGGGCATATTGGGTATTTGTGCCAAGTTTGGTCCAGATCCATCATTGTTTGAGTCCACTGCATGTAGGTGAACTATAACTCCCAAACTCCACAAGTGTTCACATTTGGGCATATTGAGTATTCCTGCCAAGTTTGGTCCACATCCATCATTGTTTGAGTCCACAGTGCTCTCTAGATGTAGGTGAACTACAACTCCAAAACTCAAGGTCAATGCCCACCAAACCTTTCCAGTATTTTCTGTTGGTCATGGAAGTTCTGTGTGCCAAGTTTGGTTCAATTCCATCATTGGTGGAGTTCAGAATGCTCTTTGATTTTAGGTGAACTATACATCCCAGCAACTACAACTCCCAAATATCAAAGTCTCAATTCCCCCCACAACCCCACCAGTATTCAAATTTGGGTGTATCGTGCATTTGTGCCAAATTTGGTCCAGTGAATTAATATACATCTTGCATATCAGATATTTACATTATGATTCATAACAGTAGCAAAATGACAGTTATGAAGGAGCAACAAAAATAATTTTATGGCTAGGGGTGACCACTGTATGAAGGGGTCGCGGCATTAGGAAGGTTGGGAAGCACTGTCTTAGAGGGGAAAGCTAGTCTTGTTAATTTTTTTATGTATGCTCCCATTAGAAAATACATGAGGATATGAGTGAACTACAATTTCCAACGTTGTGGGCCAATCACCCCAAACCCCACCAGTATTCAAAGCTGGCCATGCTAGGTCTGTGTGCCAGGTTTGGCCCAGATCAGACCTCGGCTGCATTCAGTGCTCTCTGGATAAGAGTGAACTACAACTCCCAGAGCCATGATCATTCACCCCCAAACCCCGACTGTATGCACAGTTGGCCATGTTGGGTCTGTGTGCCAGGTTTGGTAAAGATCAGACCTTGGCTGCATTTAGTGCTCTCTGGATAAGAGTGAACTACAACTCCCAGAGCAATGATCATTCACCCCCAAACCCCGACTGTATGCACAGTTGGCCATGTTGGGTCTGTGTGCCAGGCTTGCTCCAGATCCATAGTTGGCTGGGTTCAGGGTTCTCTGGTTGTGAGGTCCTCACAACGTCTGAGGAAGCCTGACATACATGCAGGCGAAACGTCAGGAGATAATGCTTCTAGGACTTGGCCATACAGCTCGAAAAACCTACAACAACCCAGTGATTCTGGCCATGAAAACCTTTTGCAATACAGTAGTAGAGTTTTTGTTTGTTTGTTTGGTCATGTCAGGAGCGACTTGAGAAACTGCAAATCGCTTCTGGAGTGAGAGAATTCGCCGTCTGCAAGGAAGTTGCCCAGGGGACGCTCGGATGTTTTTGATGTGTTACCATCCTTGTGGGATGCTTCTCTCATATCCCCGTATGAGGAGCTGGAGCTGATAGAGGGAGCTCATCCGCGCTCTCCCTGGATTTGAACCTGCAACCTGTCGGGTCTTCAGTCCTGCCGGCAGAGGGGTTTAGCCTACTGCGCCACTGGGGGATCCGGTAGAGTTGGGTGTCATCTGCATATATATGTCACTGTATTCCAAAACTCCGGATGACCTCTCCCAGAGGTTTCATGTATATGTTGAGCAGCATGGAGGACAAAATGAACCACTGAGGAACGCCACAGGAAAACGGTCAGGGGTTCGAACAGGAGTCCCCAGCACCACTTTTAGGGTCTGGCTCTCCAGGAAAGAACGGTGCCACTGCAACATTTGGGCATATTGAGTATTTGTGCCAAGTTTGGTTCAATTCCATCATTGGTGGGGTTCAGAATGCTCTTTGATTGTAGGTGAACTATAAATCCCAGCAAGTACAACTCCCAAATGTCAAGGTCTATTTTCCCCAAACGTCACCAATGCTCATATTTGGGCATATTGAGTATTTGTGCCAAGCTTGGTCATCCATCATTGTTTGAGTCCACTGTGCTCGCTGAATGTAGGTGAACTACAACTCCCAAACTCAAGGTCAATGCCCACCAAACACTTCCAGTATTTTCTATTACTCATGGGAATTGTGTCTGCCAAGTTTGGTTCAATTCCATCATTGGTGGGGTTCGGAATGCTCTTTGATTGTAGGTGAACTACACATCCCAGCAACTACAACTCCCGAATGTCAAGGTCTATTTTCCCCAAACTCCACATTTCGGCATATTGAATATTTGTGCCAAGTTTGGTCCAGATCCATCATTGTTTGAGTCCACAGTGCTCTCTGGATGTAGGTGAACTCCAACTCCAGAACTCAAGGTCAATGCCCACTAAACCAATCCAGTATTTTCTATTGGTTGTGGGAGTTCTGTGTGCCAATATTGGTTCAATTCCATCGTTGGTGGAGTTCAGAATGGTCTTTGATTGTAGGTGAACTATAAATCCCAGCAACTACAACTCCCAAATGACAAATTCAACCCCAACCCCACTAGTATTCAAATTTGTGTGTAATGGGTGTTTGTGCCAAGTTTGGTCCAGTGAATGAAAATACTTCCTGCGTATCAGATATTTACATTACAATTCATAACAGTAGCAAAACTACAGTTATGAAGTAGCAATGGAAATAGCGTTATGGTTGGGGGTCACCACAACATGAGGAACTGTATTAAGGGGTTGCAGCATTAGGAAGGTTGAGAACCACTGCTATTGGGGAAATTGGGTGCAAGTCACACTTTCTCAGCCTAAGCCCCGTGAACCCAATCTTTCAAAAAACATAATAGGTTGGCTTTCCATGAGTCAGAAATGACGTGAGAGCACACAACGAAACAAATCTCCCAAAGCAGCATTTCAGAGTTCTGGAGGTGAACAGGAAGTATATTAATCATGGGTTATAACTGTTAGTTGAGGGAGGAAAGTTATAACCCATATCTAGGTTTTAAGATATGCATGCTGTGCTTTTGTAGTGTAGTTTAGGTTATTTTTATTTTGAGATTGTTTTATATATAATTTTGAGAATATATATAGAGAGCATGGATTGTGTGCTTAAGGCAGCAACCCTTGCTATTCTATTGCAAATCACCCAGACATGGGATGTAGTGGAATACAACAGTTCTGCAAGTCGCTTCTGGTGTGAGAGAATTGGCCGTCTGCAAAAACGTTGCCAAGGGAACGTCGGGATGTTTTGATGTTTTTACATCCTTGTGGGAGGCTTCTCTCATGTCCCTGAATGAGAAGCGAGCTGATAGAGCAGTGGTTCTCAACCTTCCTAATGCTGTGACCCCTTAATACAGTTCCTCATGTTGTGGTGACCCCCCCAACCATAACTTTGTTTTTGTTGCTCCTTCATAACAGTCATTATACTACTGTTATAAATCATAATGTAAATATCAGATATGGAAGATGCATTTTCATTCACTGGACCAAACTGGACACAAATACCCAATGCAACCACATGTAAATGCTAGTGGGGTTGGGGGAGGATTGATTTTGTAATTTGGGAGTTGTAGTTGCTGGGATTTATAGTTCACCTATAATCAAAGAGCATTCTGAACTCCACCAGCGATGGATTTGAACCTTATTTGCCACACAGAACTCCCATGACCAAGGGAAAACACTGGAAGGGTTTGGTGGGTTTGGGAGTTGTAGTTCACCTATATCCAGAGAGCACTGTGGACTCACACAATGGTGGATCTGGACCAAACTTGGCACAAATACTGAATATGTGCAAATGTGAACACAGGTGGAGCCTGGGGAAAATAGACCTTGACTTTTGGGAGTTGTAGTTGCTGGGATTTATAGTTCATTACAATCAAAGAACATTCTGAACTCCACCAACGATAGAATTATTATTATTATTATTATTAAACTTTATTTGTACCCCGCTAGCATCTCCCGAAGGATTCGATGCGGCTTACACAGGCCGAGGCCTCAACACACAACACAACAATACAATCTAAGCAAATCAAACAATTAAAAACAGAATAAAGCAAAATAAACAACAGGCACAATACACTAAACACAATAAAACTGGGCCGGGCCAGAGCAATGGGTACAAGATTAAAAGTGCTGATGTGACAGGAGGTGTATATAGGGCTTCCAGGGCAAGTGCGATGTGCGATGTGCAGCAATCATTGGTTCTGATAAAGTGCTTATGGGACTTGGTAGTGGAGATTTCCTAATCTGGGAAGGCGCATCGGAAAAGCCAGGTCTTCAAGTTCTTTCTGAAGACAGCCAATGTAGGGGCCTGTCTAAGGTCTTTGGGGAGGGTGTTCCAGAGTCGGGGGGCCACCACGGAAAAGGCCCTGTCCCACGTCCCCACCAAGCGTGCTTGCGACGCCGGTGGGATCACGAGCAGGGCCTCTCCAGATGACTGAAGAGAACGCGTGGGTTCGTAGATGGAAATGCGGTCACGCAGGTAGGCTGGTCCCAAACCGTTCAGGGCTTTGTAGGTAAGCACCTGCACCTTGAATTGGGCTCAGAAAATAAATGGCAGCCAGTGGAGCTCCTTGAACAGGAGGGTTGACCTCTCTCTGTAAGGGGCCCCAGTTAGCATCCTGGCTGCTGATCGTTGGACCAGTTGGAGCTTCCGAGCCGTCTTCAAGGGCAGCCCCACGTAGAGCGCATTGCAGTAATCCAATCTGGAGGTGACCAAGGCATGGACCACTCCGGCCAGATCCGCCTTCGCGAGGTACGGTCGCAGTTGGCGCACAAGTCTCAGTTGTGCGAAAGCCCTCCCAGACACCGCCGACGCCTGAGCCTCAAGCGTAAGCGTTGAATCCAAGAGGACTCCCAAACTGCGGACCTGTGACTCAAACTTCCCACATTGAATCCCCATGACAATCAGAAAATATTGTGTTTTCTGATGGTCTTTGGTGACCCCTCTGACACCCCTTCGCGACCCCCTCAGGGGTCCCAACCCCCAGGTTGAGAAACACTGTGATAGAGGGAGCTTATCCGCGTTCTCCCCAGATTCGAACCTGTGACCTGTTGGTCTTCAGTCCTGCCGTCACAGGGTTTTATTTTATAGTTGGGGGTCACGACAGCATGAGATACTGTATTATGGGGTCGCTGCATTAGAAAGGTTGGGAATCACTGCATTAAACATTCTTTTAAAGCCTTCTAAGTCACTGATCTCAGTGGTGACGCGTTTGATGGGCTGCCAGTATAGCACAACAACCAGAAAAAATATTTGCCAACAAGTTAAAACTGGAATTTGTTTTTATTGTGTAGCTATATACAACCAAAAAGGGGGGGAAATCAACATGCAACTTTCAAATTCAACTACAGGCACCGAAGCGGAGAATATTCTCCCTCAAACCTCCCTTTTTAGATCACTAACTGAACTAAAATGAGTGTTTTGCTTTGTTTGCTACAGTCTACCACAGGCATGGGCAAACTTTGGCCCTCTGGGTGTTTTGGACTTCAGCTCCCACAATGCCTAGTCACTAAAGTTCTTTCCTATCATCTTCTATTCTACTCAGTGCAAAGAAATGCTCGAACTCATTCCCACACTCAACGCCCCTCCATCTGTGGAAGAGTTCTCTTAAAAAAGGGGAAAACAGAAAGAAAAGAAAGGAAAAGAGCATTTCTTTTAAAATAATCAAGTGCCTTGGCAATTATGTACAAAAAACACACACAACATATAAAAATGTACGAAAGTTCTGTTTTGCACCCGTGTAGAAAAGTGTCTCTGTGCCTGTTTTCCACTCTGAATTGCCAAGAATTCCCCTTCCCCAATGGCTCTTCTCCGGCTGGCCTTTGCCCTTCTCCTCCGCTCTTGCTTCATGGGCATTTCCTTTGGGTTTCCCCTTCCCCGTCCTGCATCTTTCCCAAAATCTTCCTGGTAATCTCTGTATAGACAGTTTCTTTTCCATCCTTGGAATTCGTGACTCCTGGCTCTGTTACTGAGGATCTGAAATGAAAGAGAAATCGAAATGTAATGTGAAGGAACCGATTGAAGACAATTCCCACTTCATCATATTAGGCAGGGAAGTGTGTGACAGAGGAGAGCAGAGAAGAACTCAGTCTTACTCAAGTTTTTAATGAAACAGATGTTTTCTCAACGTTCTATCACACTGTTAAATCTCTCAGTTTCCTTTCAGTATTCTTTCACGCTGCAGAGATTTGGCCCCGTCCACCATCCCTCTCCCTGCACATAGTTGAAAACCGGGAAGGAGGGAGGGAAAGCAGCAATGCTCTCTCTTTCTCTGTTTTCCCCCTCTCTTTGTGTCTCTCCCTTTCTCTCTCTTGGCTGCCCCACAGAGAAGAGTGTGGACCTTGGAAAACTATAACTCCCAAGTCTTCATAGTTTGGAGCTATGGCATTTAAAGTGGTGTCCAACAGCATTCATTCCACAGTGCAAATGCATCAAGAGAAAGGTATGGATCTTGGGAAACTATAACTCCCAGGAGGACTCCATCGCATGGAGCCATGTCATTTAAAGTGGAGGTGCAAGGACATTCATTCCATACTGTAAATGCACCAAGAGAGGGGTATGGACCTTGGGAAACTCTAATTCCCAACTGCACAACATGGAGATATGGCATAATAATAATAATAATAATAATAATAATAATAATAATAATAATAATAATATCATTTAAAATGGGTCCCAACTGCATTTATTCTCCAGTGCAGATTCAACCAGAGATGGGTATGGACCTTGGGAAACTATAATTTCCAGGACTGCACAGCATGGAGATATGGCATAACAACAACAACAACAATGGCATTTGTGGACGAGGGAGAGGGTCTTCTCGGTGGTGGCCCCCCGACTCTGGAACTCACTTCCCAAGGACATCAGACATGCCCCAACGCTGGCAGTCTTTAGGAGGAGCCTGAAAACGTGGTTGTTCCAGCGTGCCTTCCCAGAATAAGGAAAACTCTTAGCAATATGTCCTCAAATGCACTTTAATATTGATTTAGGATTATCTGCGCGCCCTCATCTTTCCTGAAAACCCTATCCTAGTTATACCCTACCTTGTTCATGCCCAGCATTATTTTTAATTTTTAATTATTACAATTGGGCCGGCCATAGGTTTTTAAATGCTTGTATGATATTGTTTAGTGTTTATTTTTTGTTTATGAGGTTTATTTTAACTGTTTTGTATTGATGATTTTGTTATTCCCTTCGTTTATTGATGTACTGCGGGCTTGGCCTCATGTAAGCTGCACCGAGTCCCTTGGGGAGATGGTAACGGGGTACAAATAAAGATTATTATTGTATTATCGAAGGCTTTCATGGCTGGAATCACTCAGTTCTTGTGGGTTTTTCGGGCTATATGGCCATGTTCTAGAGGCATTTCTCCTGACGTTTCGCCTGCATCTATGGCAAGCATCCTCAGAGGACCTCACCTCTGAGGATGCTTGCCATAGATGCAGGCGAAACGTCAGGAGAAATGCCTCTAGAACATGGCCATATAGCCCGAAAAAACCCACAAGAACTTAAAGATTATTATTGTTGTTGTTGTTATTGTGGTGGCCATAAGGAGAAAAATAAAATAATTATAATTTAAAATGAAAATAATGAGTAGTAAGGCTTACCTGTCCGTTCTTGAGGGTGGGAAGTAGAGATTTTGGTAGAAGAGAAATTTAACAGATGGCTTAGAAAACTTTTAGGCTGGCTGTATCTTAAGTCAATATTTGAAGGAGCCAAGGCTAAAGGCTGAAGGCTGAGGTAGGAAACTTGGCTCATGAGTTAAATCGATATTATTGATTCGAAAACTAACATCTAAAGGTCATGTAGTAGTAGCGCCACCTCCTGTCTGGTTGATGAAAATAGCAGGTAATTTCATACCCCTTTTTAAATGATCAACTGAGGAAAATAATGTATTGTGAAAGTAATTACAGGAGAATTAATAAGGGAAATGCATGCTTCGAATAAATTAAAGATACATATATGAAGACATATGTATAAAGAGAAATATATGAAGTTATGATTCATTCTAAAGATTACGTAAGTCATCTGGGAAAGTGGCTGGTCAGCTGATGAAAGGGGAGCAGTGGAAATTATAGTATCTTGCCAACAATTGTTCTTGGCCTCGGTTCCTCGAGGACAAATTGATATTGATTAGATTGTGTAAATGTCAAGACCCATGTGCGCATGTGTAAACCTGAGAATTTATGCTATAAATGTTGGAGCAAATCGGACTTCCAATGTGTGTCAGATATTGTTTTCTGAACACCCTGTCAAGCTTGATGGAATTAAAGGCCTGGAATCAGTTGCTGTCTCCTTTCTCTTCCTTCCTGATTGTGCTCATCTGATCTCGGGTAACGAATCTTCCGCAACATTATTATTATTATTTAAAATGGGTCCCAACTGCATTTATTCACCAGTGCAGATGCAACCAGAGAAGGGTATGGACCTCGGGAAACTATAATTCCCAGGAGCACATAGTATGGAGCTATGGTATTTGAAGTGGGGTCCAAGAGCATTCATGGTATAGTGCAAATACACCCAAAGAAGGATATGGATCTTGGGAAACTAACTCCCAGGAAATCTCGACAAAATAGTAAAGAGTAGAGACATCAGACTGGCAACAAAGATCCGCCTAGTCAAAGCCATGGTATTCCCTGTAGTAACCTACGGATGTGAGAGCTGGACCTTAGGGAAGGCTGAGCGAAGGAAGATAGATGCTTTTGAGCTGTGGTGCTGGAGGAAAGTTCTGAGAGTGCCTTGGACTGCGAGAAGATCCAAACAGTCCATCCTCCAGGAAATAAAGCCCGACTGCTCATTGGAGGGAAGGATACTAGAGACAAAGTTGAAGTACTTTGGCCACATCATGAGGAGACAGCAAAGCCTAGAGAAGACAATTATGCTGGGGAAAGTGGAAGGCAAAAGGAAGAGGGGCCAACCAAGGGCAAGATGGATGGATGGCATCCTTGAAGTGACTGGACTGACCTTGAGGGAGCTGGGGGTGGTAACGGCCGACAGGGAGCTCTGGCGTGGGCTGGTCCATGAGGTCACGAAGAGTCGGAGACGACTGAACGAATGAACAACAACAACTCCCAGGACTACACAGCATGGAGAAATGGCATAATAATAATCATTGTCGTCATCATTATCATCATCCTTCTCGCCTGGTTTTCCCTTGCAGTACAAGGCAAAGACATATCACGGAAGGGAAGGACCCGGAAAAGCTATTTTTTAAAAAAGTTTTTGCTTTGGCAAAGTAAAAACTCAGTGAGCAAAAGGTAATGTTTTCCCTAAGAAGGGTGCTTTTGGCTCCTCCTACAATGTCCCCTCCCACAAATTGGGGAAATGTCTCATTGTAAACCTGGGGAGCGACTAATGCCATCACATTAGAGAATTGGCCAAACGTCCAGAAGATTTAAAAAAAAATCCACTTCCCCACTCAAGTCGAGCATGTCCCCCCCCCCGTCCCCCCCAATAAGGGATGGTAACTTATAGTTCTGCAAAGGGCAAGGGTACCAGACTGCACAAAGGGGTTACGTTTTGGTCAATTTGCCAAGACAGTAGCAACAACAAGGACCCCATGAGGCTTTCAGGGAAGAGCCTGGCCTTGGGTTCCCAGTCCTTGGAGGAAGTTATAGTTCCCCAAGGACTAAGGACCAGCTTGATCTTGGCGCTGCAAGAATCCATTCCTTGGCTCAGTGGAGATCATCAAGCACCCTTTTGTGACTGTTGGACTTTCTTCAATTTCTTTTTGGCTCTAAATAACTCATTTTCACATCTGATCTTCCCCATTATGAACTATGGACACATGTTTTATTAAAATTATTATTTTAATCAATTTCTCTGGCGGGCAGGGGGTGGGAAGGGATGCTTGATATGAATTTCTTTGGATTCCTATATTTCCCCATGTATTTTTCCTTATTTTTTGCCCTGGCACCCAACCCCTTCCCCCTTCCCCTTTTCGAGAAAAGGGAACCAACGAAGAAGTTGCCCTTTGGCGCTGAAAAGGGCAATCAGCGATCACAAAACCCCATATCTTGGAACTCTTGCATGGACAATAGAACTTGAAATTCCTATTTGATTTCGGAGTTGGGGCCGTCAAACTGGAATTTCCTTTGGCAAACTTTTTGATCATTTCACAATGGGAGGGAAACGACTCTTGGGAGGTCGCCTTCCCCACTTTGTTTACTTCATTCAAAACTCTTCATAGCAAACATCCACCCCAAGCCTCACCTTTGTGCCTTATCTGATCATAGCAGAAAAACCTGGCTTAAGTAATCAACACCAATCACCCACCCGTCACATAACAATAAATGTTGGTTTCTCTAGCTGGCCGATTCCTGGACGCAGGAAACTCAGTACATTGGAATTCCATAATCCTATCAACGCTTGTATCTTTTCTGTCCCATCTCCCTCTTCCTGATTCTCTGAAGCGCTAGAGCGGTGGGAGCTTCCTGATAGGCTCCTGCGCAGCGGAGGAGCCCTGTGATTGGTCCTGGCGAGGGGGACGGACGGCCGAGCCTCCTCCCAGCTGTTATCCAGCCAGCCAATCACCAGCGAGCTGGGCGGGGGGCGGGAAGCGGGAATTTTGAAACTTCTAAGCCTGTAAACCCTATAAAAATGTCTCTGATCTTTGTACTGGCATGCTCTGTAGGCGAATGATTGCTACATTGCATCCTTTTCAGCTAATAAAAACACCTCAGTGCCGCTTTTTCAACTTTGGTGAGGTTTATTTCGAATTTTTAATTTAATAAAATTGATAAAATCAGGCTTCTCTAGCTCGCCAAAGTAGCGATCCCTCTTTGGTGGGGTCCCAGGGTCCCTCCTCCTGGGGAAGACCCTCCTAAAGTTCCCATTGGCTTCACCACCACCTCATGAAACGTTTTAAAAGAGTGCTGGCCGTCACGATTAAAATACGCAAATAATGCTCTATCCTGCACTTGAAGCCAAAGTAATGTGATGAAAAGAGTGGCTTCCCAGACTTTAAGTGTAGCACTTAATGGTATTGCCCCTCCTTTTTTGATTACAAAAAATTACATACTGTCTACTGTTCCATCTTGAGGTTCTTCCTCTTCTGTTTCTTCTCCTTCCTCATTCACCTCTTCACTTTCTTCATCTAAAGCAGAAAAAGAACAAGGCAGGAATTTTAGAAACTTTCTGGCCCTCAGGGTTTAGTTAGGAAGGAATTTGCCATATTCCCAGTTGGACTATTTATGCATGTTATCTAGGGGCCGGGCTTTAGCACAGCAGGTTAACCACCAGCTGCAGAAAATCCTGCCAGTCGCAAGGTTGACAGTTCAGTCTCCAGTCAAAAGACCCTTCAGAGTTTAGGAATGACTGGGAACCCTTCAAAAGGTTTCTAGAAGGAAAGACTATCTCAACATGGAGATTTCACGTTTGACCATTATTATAATTATTATCTATATATATTAAAATGCTCTGTGAGTGATGAGTACCTTAAAAACAAAGAAAAACCAATGAACGAAATCACACCAAATTTGGCAACAAAACGTCTCACAACACAAGGAGTGACCATCACTCAAAAATATGATTTTGTCATTTGGGAGTTGTAGTTGCTGGGATTTATAGTTCACCTATAATTAAAGAGCATTCTGAACTCCACCAACAATGGAATTGAACCAAACTTGGCACACAGGACTCCCATGACCAACAGAAAACACTAGAAGGGTTTGGTGGGCATTGACCTTGAGTTTGGAGTTGTAGTTCACCTACATCCAGAGAGCACTGTGGACTCAAACAATGATGGATCTGGACCAAACTTGGCACAAATACTCAATATGCCCAAATGTGAACACAGATGGAGTTTGGGGGAAATAGACCTTGACATTTGGGAGTTGTAGTTACTGGGATTTATAGTTCACCTACAATCAGGGAGCATTCTGAACCCCAGTAACGATAGAATTGGGGCAAACTTCCCACCCAGAACCTCCATGGCCAACAGAAAATACTGTGTTTTCTGGTGGTCTTTGGTGACCCTTCTGACACCCCCCTGGTGACCCCCCCCCCCGGGTCTTGACTTCCCAGGTTGAGAAATGCTGCCTTAAGGCCATCCAGTCCAACTCCCTTCACCAGGGCAAGAAAACATAATCAAAGCCCTCCTGACAAAGGGCCATCCAGCCATTCACACACACACATATATGTATGTATATGACAGACGCAGTATCATAGATTTGAAAGGGACACCTAAAGAAGGACAATGATATGTTGCATATTCCAGAGTATGCAAACCAGACAATCTCCAAATCAACACGAGCAAAGAAAACAGCAAGAAATACTGTTTACCCACAAGCATAAAAACATTACATATATTAGAAACCAACACTTTCTCATTACTTTATTTTCCAGATTACCAGACTGGGCCACAGCAACACGTGGCAGGGGACCGCTAGTAAAATCTAAATTTTCATCACATTGTTTAACTACCTTCTGAAGAAAGACCTGATGAAGAATCCCTTGGAGCTATTTGATGTGACAATGTGTTGTCGAAGGCTTTCATGGCTGGAATCACTGGGTTGCCGTGAGTTTTCCAGGTTTTGTGGCCATGTTCCAGAAGCATAGGTGTGGGTGAAACGTCAGGAAAGAATGCTTCTGGAACCTGGCCATACAGCCTGGAAAACTCACAGCAACCCACTGAACTCCTTGTGTTTCTCACACCGAAAAGGCACCATGTTGTCATACCTGGTTCAAAGTCAAGGCTTCTCAAGATTTCTATGGCACTCTCTGTGTCTAAAGTGAAATAGTCCATGTTTTCAAAGCCTGACTCGATCTTCTCCAATTGAGCCCCCTTTGATGCATCCACAATTCTAGGGGAGGAAACAAAACAGAACAAGGGTTTTTCATCTTGTGATAATTGCACGCAGCAAATTGCGGTCTTCTTTGTGGCTTTCATTTCAGTGCTTCAGTAGATTGCATTATATTATTTGAAAGATAATTCTAAACCATCTCTGTAATGAATGATGATACATCAATATTTTCAACAGGGAGAGAAAGCAGCCTTTTCTGATATTTGGGGCAAGAAAATGGAACATGAAAAACAGGGCGGAATTGTGTAGATTCCTTCTCTGGAATTAGGGGTGTATTGATAGGGGGGCAAAAGGACCATAAAAGTAAAGGTTTCCCTTGACATGAAGTCTAGTCATGTCTGACTTTGGGGGGTGGTGCTCCTCTCCATTTTTAAGCCAAAGAGCTGGCTTTGTCCATAGACACCTCCTAGGTCACGTCGCCAGCATGACTGCATGGAGCGCCGTTACCTTTTCGCTGAAGTGGTATCTATTGATCTTCTCAAATTTGCAGGTTTTTGAACTGCTAGGTTGGCAGAAACTGGGGCTAACAGTGGGAGCTCATCCCGCTCTCCAGATTTGAACTGTCGACTTTTCGGTCAGCAAGTTCAGCAGCTCAGCGGTTTAACCCACTGCGCCACCTATTGATCTACTCACACTTTTAGACTGCTAGGTTGGCAGAAGCTGGCGCTAACAGCGGGAGCTCACCCCACTCTCCGGATTCGAACCACCGACTTTTCAGTCAGCAAGTTCAGCAGCTCAGCGATTTAACCCACTGCACCACCTATTAATGTACTCACACTTTTCGAACTGCTAGGTTGGCAGAAACTGGGGCAAACTGGGAGCTCACCCCGCTCTCTGGATTCAAAGCGCTGACCTTTTGGTCAGCAAGTTCAGCAGCTCAGTGGTTCAACCCACCGTGCCATGTGTTGATCTACTCACACTTGCATGTTTTCAAACTGTTAGGGGGCTAAAAGTAGAAATTCACCCCGCTCTCCAGATTCGAACCGCCAACCTTTCGTCAACAAGTTCTGCAGCTCTGCGGTTTAACCTGCTGCACCACTGGGGGCTCATAAAAAAGGACCATATTGCCCCACAAATAAGATTTCTGGCCTCCCAAAAACAAAGTGTCCTATCAGACCCAACATTTCTATCGTTGCAGAAATTGAGACATTTTTCCGATCCAGAATTCTGGAAGTTGCAATGTTTGTGTATTCCCTTGGAATACACAAACTTTATCCATGCGTCAAATCTACAATTGGCACCCCATATTCACGGGTTTCTCTTTCATGAATTTGATTATTTGCAAATTAACAATTTGACCAGCTTAACTCACTTCATTTGCTACATTTAGAGGGCTTCCTGCGTCAGTCAAAACAACTAATATTTTGCACACAGAAATTGCCATAAAGAGACAAGAAAAAATATATATGCAGGACTTACGTTTTAATGAGCTGCTTTGCACTCTGCGATGGGATAAAGAAGAAAAAGACAAAATATTATATTATTAGTTGATAAACAGTCAGTTTGAGAACAGTCTGTTCAGCAGAAGACTCTCACGTTTGCTTATTCAATTATCCCATCGCGACCATTATCATAGTAGAGCGTGTAATTTGTACTTGATAAATTACCCATTTAATTTATTTATTTTGTGGTATGGACATCAAACATCCTGGTATCCCCTGGGCAACATCGTTGCAGACGGCCAATTCTCTCACACCAGAGACGACTTGCAGTTTCTCAAGCCACTCCTGACATGAAATTGTTTTTGTCATAAACATGGGGAAAATTGATTACATGGCACAATCTTTGTGTGTCACAAACTTCATTTAACGTGTGGAGGACAAAGTTTCTCTTGCCAGGACAAAGTTTTGCCTTCTAGTCAACTGTCACCAAGTTTTTAGGATACAACCAGTCAGGAACAGACATGTATTACCAAGGAACAAACCAACATAAAAACTCAGTGTTTTCTCAGTGTGGAGACATAAATACATTAAAAATGCGCATTTTTGGGCTAGAACCAGCATATTCCCATTCTTCCCGCATTTTCAGGGAACGGTGTTTGGCCACCCACCATTTTGAACCGGAAGATCCTGGTATAAAGGGACTATCTGGAGGGGCCCATAGTGTTATAGTTGTAGCATTTAGTGCAGTGTTTCTTAGCTTGCCTAATGCCACAACCCCTTAATACAGTTCCTCATGTTGTGGTGAACCCCAACCATAACATTATTTTCGTTGCTACTTCATAACTGGAATTTTGCTACTGTTATGAATTGTAATGTAAATATCTGATCTGCAGGATGTATTTTCATTAACTGGACCACATTTGGCACAAATACCCGATATGCCCATATTTGAATAATGGTGCTGTTGGGGAGGATTGGTTTTTGTCATTTGGGAGTTGTAGTTGATGGGATTTATCGTTCACTTACAATCAAAGAGCATATCTGAACTCCACTAATGATGGAATTGAACCAAACTTGGCACACAGAACTCACATGACCAACAAAAAAATACCGGAATGGTTTGATGGGCAAACCCTTTGATGGGCACCGGGATTGTGGTGCAGCTGGCTGAGTGTCAGCTGCATTAAGATCACTCTGACCAAAAGGTCATGAGTTTGAAGCCAGCCCGGGTTGGAGTGGGTTTCCAACCAATTGTGTAGCCTGTTGTCGACCTTTGCAACCCGAAAGACAGTTGCATCTGTCAAGTAGGAAAATTAGGTACCACTTTAAAGTGTGGGGAGGCTAAATTAACTGATTTATGAGGCCATAAAGAAGACTCCAGCAAAGCATTCCAGCGGGGAAGCATGCGGGGAATGCGGAAGTGCTTCATCAGCGTCGCAGATGGACGATGAAAGCGACAGCTCCCTTGGCGGCCAGAAAAAGTTAAATAGCCTCTGTGTATGTCTGTATATGTTTGTATGTCAAAATTGGCATTGAATGTTTGCCATATATGTGTACACTGTAATCCGCCCTGAGTCCCCTGCGGGATGAGAAGGGCGGAATATAAAAGCTGTAAATAAATAATAATAAATAAATTGACCTTGAGTTTTGCAATTGTAGTTCACCTACATCCAGAGAGCACTGTGGACTCAAACAATAATGGATCTGCGCCAAACTTGGCATGAATACTCAATATGCCCAAATGTGAACACTAGTGGAGTTTGTGGAAAATAGACCTTGCAATTGTCTGTTTTCGGAAGATAGACCTTGCAATTAGGGAGTTGCTGGGATTTATAGTTTACATACAATTCTGAACCCCACTAATGATATTATTGGGCCAGATTTCCCACACAGAACCCCCATGAACAAAAGAAAACACTGTTTTCTGATTATCTTTGGTGACCTCTCTGACACCCCCTCATGACCCCTTCAGGGGTCCCGACACCCAGGTTGAGAAACACTGATTTAGTGTTTCAATGTATTCTACTCTATCCTTTTGTCTTGTTAGTCATGCAAACATGTATATTTATTACTCTCTCTGTTTCTGTAGTTTTTTTGCTTGATGTTGTCTAAAATTTATATGCTCAATAATAATAATATTGATAATAAACAAAAAAAAATGCAAATTCAAAAAAAGGGTTTGGCTCACCAGGAGGAAATCAGCCCCTCCTTCCTCCTCCATGGACTGAATGGCGGACTCCACCAGTTTGGAAGACTTCTCCAGCTGATCCTTGTATTGGTGGATGAGGTTCTTCATGAAGCCAACCTTCTCTTCTTGCTCCTTGGTGACACGCTCCAACAGCTCGTTCCTCTTCTCCTGCAAGATGGCAATGAGAGCTTCGAACTTCTCATGCAAAGACTGCTTGACCTGACTGCCGTTCTCCTGCCAAGTAACAAAAAAAAGGATATAAAAAGGAATAAATTAATGAGTGAACCACCAGTTCCGAGTGGAGAATGTGAGAGGATATGGGAAGTAGAATCATAGAACCATAGAATCCAAGAGTTGGAAGAGACCTCTTGGGCCATCCAGTCCAACTTCATTCGGCCAAATCCATCTAAAATAACGTTGGCGGCTCTAGATTATTAAATATGGTTTTCTGTGGTTGAGCAGATGGCGACTATTGGATATGTTTTGTATCAGAAACTATTTATTTATTTATTTACTTTATTTATATACCGCTTTTCTCAGCCCTCAGGCGACTCAAAGCGGTGAACAACATCGATACAAAACATCACGAGACAAGTATAGGGCAATTAAAAACAATTGTAACATAAATCATTAAACATCAGTATAACAATCATTAGCGCCTCAACAGTAAAATCAGAATCCAGTCTCATCATCCATTATTCCGTATTCCTATATTCAATTACACTGTTTAATCAAATGCTTGTTCGAACAGCCAGGTCTTCACTTTCCTCCGAAATGCCAGCAGGGAGGGGGCTGATCTGATATCTGCAGGCAGGGCGTTCCACAGCCGAGGGGCCACCACTGAGAAGGCCCTGTCTCTCGTCCCCGCCAAGCACGCCTGTGATGCAGGCGGGACAGAGAGCAGGGCCTCCCCAGATGATCTTAGTGTCCTAGCCGGTTCATAGGAGGAGATGCGTTCGGAGAGGTAAGTAGGGCCAGAACTGTTTAGGGCAGGGGTCCTCAAACTAAGGCCCGGGGGCCGAATGCGGCCCTCCAAGGTCATTGACCCGGCCCTCGCTTAGGGTCAATCTAAGACTGTAATGACTTGAAAACACACAATGACAACAACCCTATCTCATCAGCCAAAAGCAGGCCCACACTTCCCATTGAAATACTAATAAATTTATATTTGTTAAAATTGTTCTTCATTTTAATTATTGTATTGTTTTTAAGTGTTTTTTTCACTACAAATAAGATATGTGCAGTGTGCATAGGAATTCATTCATGTTTTTTTCAAATTATAATCCGGCCCTCCAACAGTTTGAGGGACTGTGACCTGGCCCTCTGTTTAAAAAGTTTGAGGACCCCTGTTATATAGAAACTGTTTCAAATAGAGCTGATGTGGTCTATCCAATGCAATTTTCTGAACGAGCATCCCAAATAACCAGATCAAATCTAAAGTTGACCAAAAACAGATTCATAAACCTTTTGGAACTAATGTTACAGAGTGGTCCCTGGTCAAAGTGGTCCTTGGTCAAAGTGGTCCCTGGTCCAAGTGGTCCCTGGTCCAAGTGTCCCCTGGTCAAAAAAAGGTTGGGAACCACTGATCTAAATTTTACATGGAATGAAAGCTCACACTTCCTGCAAATTCCTGTTGCCATTTTGAGGGACTGCAAAATAACCCCCCAAAAGAACATATTTTGAGTTACAGGAGGATCAAAGGAGAGAAATCCACCCCTAAGTTGCCCTTATCTGAGGTTTATATCCATGAAACATCTCCTCTCGGGTTGCCTTGATTTGGAGAAGGGCCTGGGTCTGAATTGCACGGATGGAGGCGCATTTCTCTTTGACTCTCCTCTCCAGCAAAGCCTGCACTATCAGCCATTGCTCAGGCTTAGGTTTCCCTTCCAGCACTTGAGTTTCGAAGGGCTCAGCCATTCGTGGCATTCCTCACCTCCGTGGTTTTGCAGGACTCCTCCAGCTGGTTGATGATGGTCTGGATTCTGTCGTTCCCTGCCACCAGCATTGAGATACAGTTGCTCAGCTCTGTCTGTGAAGGAAGAGGATAAAAATAGGTCTCAAATCTCTGCTCTCCATTTCTGAGCCAGAGGAAAGCAGCACAAAGAATGGCAAGAAAGGAAGAGGGCCCTGGTAGCTGAAAGTCCAACTGGGAAAACAGTGTAAGGCAGTGGTTCTTAATCTTTCTAATACCCCCAACCATAAAATTATTTTCGTTTCTACTTCACATCTATAATTTTGCTTCTGTTATGAATCATAATGTAAATATCTGATATGCAAGATGTATTTTCATTAACTGGTACAAATACCCAATTTTGAATACTGGTGGGGTTGTGGGGGGATTGATTTTGTCAATTGGGAGTTGTAGTTGCTGGGATTTATAGTTAACCTACAATCAAAAATCATTCTGAACTCCACCAATGATGGAATTGAACCAATCCTAGCACACAGAACTCCCATGACCAAAATATTTCAAGGGTTTGGTGGGCATCGACCTTGAGTTTTGGATTTGTAGTTCACCCACATCCAGAGAGCACTGTGGACTCAAACAATGATGGATCTGGACCAAACTTGGTATGAATCCTCAATATGCCCAAATGTAGTGGAGTTTGGAGAAAATAGACATTGACACTTGGGAGTTGTATTACTGGGATTTTTAGTTCACCTACAATCAAAGAGCATTCTGAACCCCACCAAGGATAGAATTGGGCCAAACTAAGTTGACCATGGAGTCACATTGAAGGACCTAGAGATCCCTAGAAATAACT
Organism: Anolis sagrei ordinatus; assembly: GCF_025583915.1. Classification (NCBI taxonomy): domain Eukaryota; kingdom Metazoa; phylum Chordata; class Lepidosauria; order Squamata; family Anolidae; genus Anolis; species Anolis sagrei. The sequence continues at coordinate 36,054,614 of NW_026847771.1, forward strand.
TCTTTTTCATCAGATATACAGGAATAATCAAACCCTCAGAAGTCAAAGCCACAGATGTAGAGACATAACCACATTCTACATGTCTGTGGTGCCAAATTCAGTCCATTTCTTTCTGTTTTTCTCTGAAATGTTCTGCGTGTTTAATACATAAATTTACTGTTATTTATTTAAAGCATTTACATTCCGCCCTTCTCATCCCAAAGGGGACTCAGGGCAGAGCACGGCAAACATTCAATGCCGGAACATAAAATAAACTATAAATATATATAAACACTAAAAGCAGACATCTCCACTTTGAAATCAATTGTTTAAAACCATCTCAGATCAGCCACACCAGATCCGATCAGCAGGATAACGTTTTCTATTGTTGCCTTATTGCACAGTCCCAAAGGCTTGGTCCCACAGCCAAGTTTTTACCATCCTTCTGAAGGACAGGAGGGAGGAGGCTGATTTAATCCCACTAGGGAGAGAGTTCCATAGCTGGGGGGCAATCACCGAGAAGGCCCTCTCTCTCATCCCCACCAATTGCACCTGTGATGGTGGCAGGACCGAGAGCAGCCCCCCCCCCCCAAAGATCTTAATCTATGTGGTGGTTCATAGAGGGAGATGTGTTTGGACAGGTAAACTGAGCTGGGACTGTTTAGGGCTTTATAGGCCAAAGCCATCACTTTGAATTGTTCTTGGTAGCAAACTGGCAGCCAGTGGAGCTGACGCAACATGGGAGTTGTGTGCTCCCTGTATGCCTCTCCAGTTATTAACCTGGCTGCCTCTCGCTGGACTATTTCAAGCTTCTGAACAGTCTTCAAAGGCAACCCCACGTAGAGCGCATTGCAGTAGTCTATCCTAGATGTAAAGAGAGTGTGGACCACCATGGCCAGGTCTGACTTCCCAAGGTACAAGCACAACTGGCGCACATGTATTAAATGTGCGAAAGCTCCCCTAGCTACCACCAGAACCTGAGGTTCTAGGCTCAGCGATGAGTCCAGGTGAACTCCCAAGCTGTGAGCCTGTGCCTTCAAGGGGAGTGTAACCCCATTCAGCACAGGTTGTAAACCTATACCCTGTTTGGCCTTGCAACTGACCAGGAGACCCTCTGAATTCAACCTGAGTTTGTTCGCCCTCATCCAGTGGCCAGGCACCTGTTCACGACCTGGACAGACTTCTTAGCATCTCGTGAAAAGGAATAGTAGAGTTGGACGTCATCTGCGTACAGATGGCATCAAACTCTGGATGATCTCACGCAACGGCTACATTTAGATGTTAAACAACATGGGGGAACAGTATCGAACCCTGGAGGACCCTACAGGACAATGGATGTGGGGTTGAGCAGAAGTCCCCCAACAACATCTTCTTGATATGATCCTCCAGGAAGGGTTGGAGCCACTGCAGAACAATACCTCCAAGACCCATCCTCGCGAGGTGACCCAGAAGGATCCCATGGTCTACAGCAGTGGTTCTCAACCTACCTAATGTCGCAACCCCTTAATACAGTTTCTTATCTTGTGGTGACCCCCAACCATAACATTATATTTGTTGCTACTTCATAACTGTAATTTTGCAACTGTTATGAATCGTAATGTCAATATCTGATATGCAGGATGTATTTTCATTCACTGGACCAAATTTGGCACAAATACTCAAAACACCCAAATTTGAATACTGGTGGGGTTGGGGAGAGTGATGTTGTCATTTGGGAGTTGTAGTTGCTGGGATTTATAGTTCGCTTACAATCAAAGAGCTTTCTGAACTCCACCAATGATGGAATTGAATCAGACCTGGCCACACAGAAATCCCATGACCAACAGAAAATGCTAGAGATCAGTGTTTCTCAACCTGGGGGTCGGGACCCCTGAGGGGGTCGCGAGGGGGTGTCAGAGGGGTCGCCAAAGACCATAAGAAAACACAGTATTTTCTGATGGTCATGGGGATTCCATGTGGGAAGTTTGAGCCAATTCTATGGTTGGTGGAGTTCAGAATGTTCTTTGATTGTAATGAACTATAAATCCCAGCAACTACAACTCCCAAATGTCAAGATCTATTTTCCCCAGACTCCACCAGTGTTCACATTTGGGCATATTGAGTATTCATGCCAAGTTTGGTCCAGATCCACATTGCATGAGTCCACAGTGCTCTCTGGATATAGGTGAACTACAACTCCCAAACTCAAGGTCAATGCCCATCAAACCCTTCCAGTGTTTTCCATTGGTCATGGGAGCCAAGTTTGGTTCAAATCCATCGCTGGTGGAGTTCAGAATGCTCTTTGATTATAAGTGAACTATAAATCCTAGCAACTACAACTCCCAAATTACAAAATCAATCCTCGCCCAACCCCACTAGCATTCACATTTGGGTGTATTGGGTATTTGTGCCCAGTTTGGTCCAGTGAATGAAAATGCATCCTGCATATCAGATATTTACATTATGATTTATAACAGTAGTAAAATGACTGTTATGAAGTAGCAATGAAAACAATATTATGGTTGGGGGTCACCACAACATGGGGGACTGTATTAAGGGGTCACGCCATTAGGAAGGTTCAGAAAATGCTAGAACGGCTTGGTGGGCATTGACCTTGAGTTTGGGAGTTGTAGTTCACCTAAATCCAGAGAGCACTGTGGACTCAAACAATGATCAATCTGGACCAAACTTGGCACAAACACTCAATATGTCCAAATGTGGACTCTGGTGGAGTTTGGGGAAAATAGACCTTGACATTTGGGAGTTGTAGTTGCTGGGATTTATAGTTCACCTACAATCAAAGAGCATTCTGAACCCCACCAATGATAGAATTGGGCCAAACTTCCCACACAGAACCCCCATGACCAACAGAAAATACTGTGTTTTCTGATGGTCTTTGACCCCTCTGATACCCCCTCACGACCCCCCCCAGGGGTCCCGATCCCCAGGTTGAGAAACACTGGTCTACGGTATTGAAGTTAGCTGAGAGGTTCAAGAGAACCAACAGGGACAGACTCCCTCTGTCAAGCTGTCTGTGGAGATTGTCCACTAAGGCAACCAAGGCTGTCTCAGTTCCATGATCCGGTCTGAAACCAGATTGCAACAAATCCAGAACATGGTAGGTAGAACATGGTCCTCCTCTTCCCCCTAAATATGTTTTAGGTGATCCAAACGAGGAGGACGTGTTTATTCCACTTATTTTGGAAGAACTGACCAACATTCACACACTGCATGGTCAGAACGGAAAGAAAGTACTGCTTCCAAAATATGGACAAAAGCAAAATGGAGAGCTTTACCCCCATCTTTCCTAATGGGACAGAACCGTGGGTTGCCCATGGAGCCCAGTCATTGAAAGACTCCCCCGTTCAGCTGCTCCCTTGGGAATGGGCGCCCTTTTCTCTACCTCGCAGCTCTTAAGTGTCTCTAAATATAACCCTCCGGGAACTGCTTGGGGGTTGCAGTCATCCGTGTATTTATTCATATCAGTTGCATGAGGGGTCAGAGGCTATTCCTGAAAGACACAGAGCACAGCAGATGCAAACCTCTTCTCTGATCAGCTCTCTGCCCAAAAGGGAGACGTTTTCTCTCCTGCTCCGAGAGCCGATTGCCCTGCTGGTTAATGGGAATGGAATCCCCACTCAGGTCAAGGAAAGGAACCCTTTGTTCTGACCAAAATACCAAGTTGCCTAAACATTACTCTGTGGGGCATAAAGATAAAGCTGTTGCAATTATCCATTCTTGTATTGTCGGAGGCTTTCATGGCTGGAATCACTGAGTTGCTGTGAGTTTTTTTGGGCTGTATGGCCATGTTCTAGCAGCATTCTCTCCTGACATTTCATCTGCATCTGTGGCTAATGGTATCTTCAGAGAATCTGTTGGCAGTGAAGCAAGTGGAATGTATTTTTTTCCATGTTAGGAGCAACTTGAGAAATTGCAAGTCGCTTCTGGTGTGAGAGAATTGGCCGTCTGCAAGGATGTTGCCAGGGCACGCCTGGATGTTTGATGTTTTGCCATCCTTGTGGAAGGCTTCTTTCGTGTCCCCGCATGGGGAGCTGGAGCTGACACAGGGAACTCAACCCCCTCTCCCCAGATTCGAACCACTGACCCGTTTAGTCAGCAGTCTTGATGGCACAGGGATTTAACCCATTGCGTCACCAGGAGCTCCTGCGAAGTGTATATACTAGGGCTGGGCGGTTTCGTTTCGTTAATTCGTAATTCGTTAATAATTCGTTAATTTTTTCAATTACAAAACGATAACGAACCATTCTGGAGCAATTATTAAAAAAAACGAATTTTCAAAAACGTTTTGTAAATGCTTCGTATTTCGATATTGTATTCGTTTCGTTATTGTTTTGAGGTCGTTTCGTTATTATTTCCGCATGTCTGGGCCAGTTTTATGGTTTAATTAGTGAAAAAAAATTATATTATCACACCAACAGTCAACAACAGAGGGAGAGGGAAGCTTCAGAAGGTTTTGGAGGTTTTTTAGCGTATTTCGCGGTCGCGTCCGCCATTAACGAATCGATTCGTTATTGTTTCGGAAATCGCTTCGTTAATTTTTTACCATTTATGAAATTTCGTAAATATCGAACTTTTTAAAAGGAAAATTTTGTAATTATTTTAAATATCGAAACAAAAAAACCCCCTAAATACAAATCGATTTTAGAAACAAATTTTTCCGTTGTTACCCAGGCCTAGTATATACCTGTGGAATAATGTCCAGGGTGGGAGAAAGAACCTTTGTCAGTTCTCAACCTGGGGTCCCCAGATATTTTTGGCCTACAACTCCCAGAAATCCTAACGGCTGGTAAACTGGATGGAATTTCTGGGAGTTGTAGGCCAAAAACATCTGGGGACCCCCAGATTGAGAACCACTGGTTTAAAGCAATTGTGAATGTTGCAATTAGCAAGCATGAATTAGCATTTGAATAGCCATGAAGTCTGCAAAGTCAATCAGTGAGGGTCTCTCCAGAGAGGTAGCCTGGCCTCTCTTGCCTGGAGGCATCCAGACAACATTCTTGCATTTTAGGGCCCTTCCACACAGCCATATAACCCAGAATATCAAGGCAGATAATCCACAATATCTGCTCCAGTGGCATAGCATGTTAAACCGCTGAGCTGTTGAACTTGCTAACTGAAAGGTCAGCGGTTCGAAACCTGGGAACGGAGTGAGCTCCCGCTGTTAGGCTCAGCTTCTGCCAACCTAGCAGTTTGAAAACATGTAAATGTGAGAAGATCAATAGGTACTGCTTCTGCAGGAACGTAACAGTGCTCCATGCAGTCATGCTGGCCACATGACTTTGGAGGTGTCTACAGACAATGCTGGCTCTTTAGCTTAGAAATGGAGATGAGCAACCCCCCCCCCCCCCCCCCCCCCCCCCGCCAGAGTTGGACACGACTAGACTTAATGTCAAGGGGTAACCTTTACCTTTTTATCTGCTTTGAACTGGGTTATCTGAGTCCACACTACCATATAATCCAGTTTAATGTGGATTTTTTATACAGCTGTGTGGAAGGGGCCTAGGAATTATGTCAGTTAAACCCTATGTGTACTTTCCAACGTTCTTGATTTAGCAGGGACTGCCTTGATTTTTTTTTTGTCGTGTCAGGACTGACTTGAGAAACTGCAAGTCGCTTCTGGTGTGAGAGAATTGGCCGTCAGCAAGGACGTTGGCCAGGGGATGCCCAGATGTTTTGATGTTTTACCATCCTTTGGGAGGCTTCTCTCATGTCCCTGCATGAGGAGCTGGAGCTGACAGAGGGAGCTCATCCGCACTCTCCCTGGATTCGAACCTGCGACCTGTCAGTCTTCAGTCCTGCCGTCACAGAGGTTTAACCCACTGCGCCACCGGGGGCTCCTGCCTTGATGAATCCTCCTTTATCCCACTTTTTCAACTGCTTTAGACACACCTCGCTTTGGGAGGGACGAAGTTGGCTCTATTAAATAGGTAGGGTTTTCTCAGAGGACCAGCCAATCCAAGGATGATTTTGCTGGAGGTACAAAGTTTGAAAACCATTTGCCAACCTGAAGTTGATGAACATGGCCGCTGTCACTCTGCTTCTTACCTTTTGTCCCTGGAAGACGCTTTGGAGGGGCGCAACTTCGCAGTCTTTGTGAGCCCCAAAGACTTTGCACATGGAGCAGGTGGGCACCTCACAGGTTAAGCAATAGATGTTGATCTTCTCGTCCTCGTGATCTTTGCACATTGGGTGGTTGCCCTTCTTCAGGGGTCGGCTGGAGGGAACACAAGGAAAACAACATGGCGCATTGAAAACAGAAGCTAAACTGATGAATTAACGCTAGGGAGGAGGGATGCCATACTCTCCAACATTTCACAGATGAAAGCCAGGACATACTTGGCCAAGCAACATCAGAGTGTAGCTAAGATTGCAAAATTACTCCAGAGGAAGAAAAGACGAACTACCCAGTTTCTCCAACAATAAGACCCAACCAGAATATAAGTCATAGCATGATTTTTCCGCAGTATACTCGTAATGTAAGCCCTACCCCAAAAATAAGGAAGTCATTCCATGCCAAGTGGTTTATTTATTTACTTACTTACTATACTTGTATACCGCCTTTCTCAGCCTTGTTGGCAACTCAAGGCGGTCTAAACCTTCCCACCATCATGTATCTAATTTTTTTTCAAATTTTAGCTGTAGCACCATTTAGATGTGAAACGTAAGTTTCCCAAAAGTGAGGTCTCTAACTGCAATTGTTGATCTAGACCCCCTTATCTGAAGGGTAGTCAGCCAGCGTGTGCATGACATTTCAGAAAGTGCCATTTTGGGAGTCCAATAAAATTGAGCCAACAATGTGATGTGGCGGCAAAAAAAGCCAATGGGATTTTGCCCTGCATCAATAGGAGCATAGTGTCTAGATCTAGGGAAGTCATGCTACCCCTCTATTCTGCTTTGGTTAGACCACACCTGGAATATTGTGTCCAATTCTGGGCACCACAATTCAAGAGAGATATTGACAAGCTGGAATGTGTCCAGAGGAGGGCGACTAAAATGATCAAGGGTCTGGAGAACAAGCCCTATGAGGAGCGGCTTAAGGAGCTGGGCATGTTTAGCCTGAAGGCTGAGAGGAGATATGATAGCCATGTATAAATATGTGAAAGGAAGCCTCAGGGAGGAGGGAGCAAGCTTGTTTTCTGCTTCCCTGGAGACTAGGATGCGAACAATGGCTTCAAACTACAGAAAGGAGATTCCATCTGAACATGAGGAAGAACTTCCTGACTGTGAGAGCTGTTCAGCAGTGGAACTCTCTGCCCCGGAGTGTGGTGGAGGCTCCTTCTTTGGAGGCTTTAAAACAGAGGCTGGATGGCCATCTGTCAGGGGTGATTTGAATGCAATTTTCCTGCTTCTTGGCAGGGGGTTGGACTGGATGGCCCATGAGGTCTCTTCCAACTCTTTGATTCTATGATTCAATATTCGGACTGCAACAATTTCCATGCAAACAAAGATACGGACTTGAAATTTTGACCAAGTCTTATGCTTATGCGGGACATAACACTGCCAAATTTGCGACTACCCAGCATCTATAACCACACTGCAGGATCTCTTCAAATCTGGCACTTTCGGCACAAATGGTGAAATCTACCAAAGTTCAAAGCCAATTATTTAAAAAGCATCTACCTGAATATGCTTGTGAATATTATCACCTGAAAGAGGAAATTTTGGTCTACAAGATTGATACGTTTTTGTTTTGCAATGTGACCATTAAGTATCCATTTAGGTCAAAGTATGTTACTTTTTGTGCACTTGTGCATTTTGCTTTATGCATCCTCATGGTCCTGCTAGTTACTGCATGGCTATCGGGCATGGCCCCTATGGCAATGGGGATGATGTTTTCAATGTGATATATAATATACTTTGACCTGAGTAAATGGATACTTGATGGTCGCATTGCAAAACAAAAACAAATCAGTTTTGTAGAGCAAAATTTTCTCTTTCAGATGATACTATTCACAAGCATATTGAGGTAGGTGCTTTTTAAATAATTGGCTTCGAACTTTACCATTTGCACCAAAAGTGCCAGATTTGAAGAGATCCTTCAGGGCGGTTATAGATTATTGGTAGTTGCAAATTTGGCAGTAGTATGTCCAACACAAGCATAATACTTGGTCAAAATTTCAAGTCCGTATCTTCATTTGCATGGAAATTGTTGCAGTCTGAATACTGGTCAAAATTTATCATGACACATTTTGATGCACAATTAGTATCAACTTGTTTGACCGGATTTTGCGCCCATAATGTTAAAAGTAATTTCATCGGAATCAGCAGAAAAAACTATACAGGATTTCAATTTACTAGCCATTCTTATGCATTTAGTTTCAATTTTATTAGACCCCCCCCCCCCAATGGCATTTTCTTAAATGTCATTTGCATGCCGACTGACTACCCTTCAGATGGTAAAGGTAAAAGGTAACTCTGGGGTGTGGTGCTCATCTCCATTTCTAAGCCAAGAGCCGGCGTTGTCCGTAGACACCTCCAAGGTCATGTGGCCAGCATGACTGCATGGAGCGCCGTTACCTTCCCACCGGAGCGGTACCTATTGATCTACTCACATTTGCATGTTTTCAAACTGCTAGGTTGGCAGAAGCTGAGGCTGACAGAAAAAGCTCACACCGCTCCCGGATTCGAACCTGTGACCTACATCCAGAGAGCACTGATGCTTCTGGACCAAACTTGGCATGAATACTCAATGTGACCAAATGTGGACACTGGTGCAGTTCGGGGAAGATAGACCTTGACATTTGGGAGTTGTAGTGGCTGGGATTTATAGTTCACCTATAATCAAAGAGCATTCTGAACCCACCAATGATAGAATTGGGCCAAACTTCCACGGAACCCCCACGATCAACAGAAAATACTGTGTTTTCTAATTGTCTTTGGTGACCCCTCTGGCACCCCCTCGCAACCCCCCTAGGGGTCTCGACACCCAGGTTGAGAAACAATGTCCTATAGCTTGAGTAAAGCTGTTGGAATATTGAGTAAAGGGGGCTACAGTCGTAGAATCATAGAATAATAGAGTTGGATGAGACCACATAAGTCACCCAGTCCAACCCCCTACCATGCAGGGAAAGCACAATCAAAGCACCCCTAACAGATGGCCACCCAGCCTCAGTTTAAAAACTTCCAAGGAAAGAGCTTCCACCACACTCTGGGCAGAGAGTTCCATTGTTGAACAGCTCTTCTTACAGTCAGGAAGTTCTTCCTAATGTTCAGGTAGAATCTCCTTTCCTGTTATTTGAACCCGTTGCTTCATTGAGTCCTAGTCTCCAGGGCAGCAGAAAGGAAGCCTGCTCCCTCTTCCTTATGACATCCATGCACATATTTATACATGGTGATCATATCTACTCTCATCTTCTCTTCTGCAAATTTAACAGAATCAGCTCTTTAAGACCTTTGATCAATTTCATCGTTCCTCCACATCTATGGTTAAAATGTTCTCTATAGGAATCTCTCGCTCCTCTAGTGTGACCCTGGCCATCTTCTCTGTTCATGTTGGAGAACCTCAATATTTCTAGAAAGAACTAGAAATCTCTATAGGCTCTGAAGTGTGATTCTGTGGTCAGCTTCCAACCAAGATCAAACATCAAATTGTGCTGAAAGATCTAGAAATTCCTAAACAAATGTTATCTCATGTATTGTCGAAGGCTTTCATGGCCGGAATCACTGGGCTGTTGTAGTTTTTTTCGGGCTATATGGCCATGTTCTAGAGGCATTCTCTCCTGATGTTTTGCCTGCATCTATGGCAAGACCTCACAACCTCTGAGGATGCTTGCCATAGATGCAGGCAAAACGTCAGGAGAGAATGCCTCTAGAACATGGCCATATAGCAAAAAAAAAAAAAAACAAAAAAAAAACCTACAACAACCCAATGTTATCTCATGTTTTTTTAAAATAGTAATATTTAATCTGTTTTTCATGCTTATGAAGGTTCTTCATTCCACTGCTTTAAGTAGGTTGACTCTGAGTGTGATCAAGTTTGGGGCCATATTGTCAGAGAGAGCAAGAAGTATTTGTCTCCTGCCTCTGCTGACAATATAATTTGAGAAATTTTGCTCTACTTGGGGCATGATGAAAGGTGTTACGTCAGCTAATGTGTGTATATATGAAGCAGAATCCAGGTATAGAGCTTTAAAAGGTTACTTTTGGGACTACAATGGCCCTAGTCATGCTAAGTCAAGGATCTTGTTGTCCAAAACTTTTCAGAAGTGTTCAATGTTCAAATAACAAGCCCTGGGAACTGGATAATCATGAGCTGCTGTCTTCAAGATCTATTTGAGAGCTTTACATTGTTCTCTGGCTGACCATGATCACAAACACCACTTTTCCCAATCATCCAGTTTTGGATAGGTGACTCCATTATCATCCCTCAACATTGGACATGGCGGTGGGGATGATGGGATTTACAATCCCTCAGTATCTGAGTTTGGGCAACCAAACCAACTAAATCAACCCTGGTTCCGAATCGACAGTGTCCTCTTGGGCACCTTCTACACCGCAGCATAAAATCCAGATTATCTGCTCTGAACTGGATTATATGGCAGTGTAGACTCCTATAATCCAGTTCAATGCAGATAATGTGGATTATCTGATTTGATAATGTGGATTGTATGGCAGTGTAGAAGGGGGCTGAGTACTGTATATACTCGAGTATAAGCCTAGATTTTCAACCGTTTTTATCGGCTAAAAAAGTTCCTCTCAGCTTATACTCGGGTCAACGTTATTTAATATTTTACTCTGTTATTATTGTTTTTATTACATGTATTATTTTACTCTATTTATTATTATTATTGCATTTATTATTTTACTCATTATTATTACATTATTATTTTACTTTATTATTGTTATTATTACATTTATTATTTTACTCTATTATTACTGTTATTATTAAAGGTAAAGGTAAAGGTAGTCCCCTGACATTAAGTCCAGTCATGTCTGACTCTGGGGGTGTGGTGCTCATCTCCATTTCTAAGCCGAAGAGCCAGCGTTGTCCGTAGACACCTCCAAGGTCATGACTGCATGGAGCGCCGTTACCTTCCCGCCGGAGCGGTACCTATTGATCTACTCACTTTTGCATGTTTTCGAACTGCTAGGTTGGCAGAAGCTAGGGCTGACAGCGGAAGCTCACGCCGCTCCCCGGAATCGAACCTGCGACCTTTCGATCAACAAGCTCAGCAGCTCAGTGCTTTAACCCACTGCGCCACCGGGGGCTGTTATTATTACGTTCCCATTATTTTACATTATTATTATTATTATTACATTATGTTACTCTCTTTATTCTTATTGGAAGGATACATAAGCACATTTACGTTGAAGAAGGTTAGACTCAGAGTTGGACAGTCTTATCTTAAATTAAGTTATATAAATATTCAAAAACATTTAACCTTCTGATGCCTCAATTAATGTAATTCTATTGGTATCTGTTTTTATTTTGAAACTGACCAGTAGCTGCTGTATTTCCCACCCTAGGCTTATACTCGAGTCAATACATTTCCCCAGCTTTTGTGGTAAAATTAGGTGCCTCGGTTTATATTTGGGTCGGCTTATACTTGAGTATATATGGTAAATGCTGAGAGTTGCTAGCTATTAATCCAGGATAATATTAGAGCATTTGATTAAGAAAGCGGCTTACACATTAAAGCTACACATGTCATCCTAGTAATATATACCCTTCGTGGAAATGCATTTTGGGTGGATTAAGGAGGAATCCAAATATAGGAGGGTAAGTGCTGAGGAAGAGACTTTTGGGGCATTATCTGAAGGCTGCTCCTGATGAAGGAATACTGTTGGTCTCCCAAAATAAAACTGAGACGCAGCTCGCAAGCTTCTTGCACAGCATGGCATGGCATGCGGAGAAGGAAAGTCTAAACATAACCTCTCGGAGGAAGTTAATATTAGAGGTGAGGTGGGAACCAGTCCAATTCCTACTGTACCTAGAGGTGGCTAGGGTTAGACGTCTCTGCTGTCACGCCAGATTAGTCACACCTGGGATTAATGTGACGGAGTTGGACTCTGTTGTCTACCCTCAGAATGGAAGACGGGCTGATGGCACAATAGGCTACCAACTTCCAAACAAGAGTGAATTTGGTTTAACAAGCCCACACTGTATCTCTGGTTTTAAGTGCTTGTTGGGAATCTGAGCTGTAAGGCTCTAAATCAGTGGTTCTCAACCTGGGGGTCGCCAGAGGGTGTCAGAGGGGTCGCCAAAGACCATCACAGACAGTATTTTCTGTTGGTCATGGGAGTTCTGTGTGGGAAGTTTGGCCTAATTCTACCGTTGGTGGGCTTCTGAATGCTCTTTGGTTGTAGGTGAACTATAAATCCCAGCAACTACAACTCCCAAATGTCAAGGTCTATTTTCCTAACTTCACCAGTGTTCACATTTGGGCATATTGAATATTCGTGCCAAGTTTGATTCAGATCCATCATTGTTTGAATCCCCAGTGCTCTCTGGGTGTAGGCAAACTACAACTCCCAAACTCAAGGTCAATGCCCACCAAACCCTTCCAGTATTTTCCGTTGGTCATGGGAGTTTGTGTGCCAAGTTTGGTCCAATTCCATCGTTGGTAGAGTTCAGAATGCTCTTTGAATGTAGGTGAACTATAAATCCCAGCAACTACAACTCCCAAATGACAAAATCAATCCTCCCATAACACTCCAATAGAATACATCCTGCATATCAGATATTTACATAATGATTCATAACAGTAGCAGTGAAAATAATTTAATGGTTGGGGGTCACCACAACATGAGGAACTGTATTAAGGGGTCACGGCATTAGGAACGTTGAGAATCACTGCTCTAAATAACCCTCACTTGGGGTGATTCCACCATAAAGATAGCAGAGTGCTAGAAGCAAACTTCACAACCAGCAGAAACTTATGTGTGGCGAGCTGGAATAAGCTTCCATTCAACAGGATGGCACACAGACTGGACTACTGTAATGCACTCTACGTGGGGCTGCCCTTGAAAACGGCCCGGAAATTTCAGATGATCCAACGGGCGGCAGCCAGGTTGTTAACTGGGGCTCCTTACAGGGAGCGGTCATCCCTCCTGTTCAAGGAGCTCCACTGGCTGCAATTCAAGGTGCAGGTTCTTACCTACAAAGCCCTGAACGGTTTGGGACCTGCCTACCTGCGTGACCGCATCTCCATATACGAACCCACATGATCCCTTCGATAATCCAGAGAGGCCCTGCTCTCGATCCCTCCAGCATCGCAGGCATGATTGGTGGGGACGAGAGAGAGGGCCTTTTCGGTGGTGGCCCCTCGACTCTGGAACTCACTCCCTAAAGACATCAGACAGGCCCCAACTCTGGCAGTCTTCAGGACGAACTTGAAGACGTGGCTGTTCTAGTGTGCCTTCCCGGAATAATGATCCCATAGCACTTTGTCCTCCAAAGCACTTTACATTTCTTTAGGTCTGCTCGTCCATGTCCCAGCATCAATTCCAATTTTAATTCTACATTTGGCCTTCCCACTGTTTTTAATTGTGTGCTGTCTTTTGATAATGTTGTATATTTTATCGTCTATGTTTTTTTAATTTTAATTATTTGTATTGTTGTTTTATTGCTTGTATTGTTGTATTTGGGCTCGGCCTCATGTAAGCTACACCGAGTCCCTTGGGGAGATGATAGCGGGGTACAAATAAAGTGTTATGTTATGTTATGTAGGATTGTAGAGTCACAACTTTAGGTTCAAAATATTTATTGATGTAAAAAGAAATCGATTCTAGATAGAAAAGGTCTTGGCGCTAACTACGTGACTTACTAAATCTCATCTTCTAAGAAGGAAAAGGGTAAAAAATCAAAAAATATCCAGGCAGTTACATTTTGCCTGGAGAAAGAAGAAAAGGCAGACACAGCAACAATGGAGGACAGAGGCGGCCCTAGGTAATTTTCAATGGTAAGCAAACAGTATTTTGGCGCCCCCCCCCCCAACCAATCATTGATATATATTTTCTGTTCGTCGTGGGAGTTCTGTGTGCCATATTTGGTTCAATTCCATCATTGGTGGAGTTCAGAATGCTCTTTGATTGTAGGTGAACTATACATCCCAGTAACTACACTTGCCGCACTTGCTCCCTTGCCTGGCCCGCTTTGGGTCCAGAGGCGTGCCTGAAGACCCCGGCGTGTGCACCAAAAGTCACCTCTTCTCCTGACTTTCTCCTCAGCCATTTGGACCGAGAGAGAGAGAGAGAGGTGGAGATGCCCACCTTTCCTGAAGGTAGGCGCAAAAACAAAGGAGGGAGCGGAGGTGGGAGATACCTCCAGCCGGAGGGTCTCTCTCTCTTGGTCCCAATGGCTGAAGAGAAAGTCAGGAGAAGAGGCAACTTTTGGTGCGCACGCTGGGGTCTTCAGACACGCCTCTGGACCCAAAGTGGGCCAGGCATGGTGGCTCTGCCCCTTGGCCCACCCGCGGATTGGGGAGAGGAGAGGAGGCGGGTGGAGCGCCGGGGGATCGGGAAAGGGAGCGGTTATGGGGAAGGGATCGAATGCGGAGAACGATTGAGCACCGGCTCTGCATGCGCACCCGGTGGCCAGGTGGAGCAGGAACGAGAGGGGCTAGGTGAGGCTCTAGGGCCCGGCCCCTTTGGGAAGAGGGTCGCCCGGCAGTGAGGCAAGAAAGCCGAGGCTCCCCCCGGACTGCTAGGGCTGTTGTGAGCTGAGGGGCGCTCCTCAAGTGGCGGTCGAGGGGCATTTACAGAGGCGCCTCTGCGCCCCTGGCAAAAAAAAGTGTTCTGCGACCGCTTACTTCGCGTAATGGATGAGCCGCCCCTGATGGAGGATGACCACATGGCCAAACCCAAGGCAATAAAAATACATTTAAAGAGGAAGTTACCTCATCCCTCACAGAGATTCCATTCCTACAGCTTCAATGGGGGAGGAGATAATGGCAAGCAAGAAGAGTAAAGACAAAGACCCCTTCTGGGATAAGCATGCATAGGAATGTGGGGAGAGGAATCCCTCAGTCTAATCCTAGCTCTAGTCTAGCTACTCATTGAGGATTGGAGACTTGATGACACAAGAGACTTGTGCAGTCCAGGCATGAAACCTAACAGTGCTTAAATATATTTTAGCTAATTATTACAGGAGTGTTAGGATAGGGATTTGTGTTTATTGTGTCTTTGGATAGTTGTCTTTTGTTTTCTATTGTTGATATGGTCAAAAGACTAATCAATAAACAAATATAGTATCTATCTATCTATCTATCTATCTATCTATCTATTATTTTTTCATTCAACTAGCTGTACCTGCCACGCATTGCTGTGGCCAACCTTCCCTCCCTCTTTCTCTTCTTCTTTCTTTCTCTCTTTTCTTCCTCCCTTTTTTTCTTTCCTTCTCTCCTTTCTTCCTTCTCTTCTTCTTCCCCTCCTCCACCCCTTTCTTTTCCTTCCTCTTTCTCCCCTCTCTACCTATTCTTGGACTGCAACTCCCAGCAGCCCTCCTAATCAATCTATCTACACACCTATCTATATCTAATCTATCTATCTGGAGGATTGCTGGGAGTTGCAGTCCAGGAATAGGAAATTGGAAATATGCAGGGACTGGGATGCTCTCAACCAAATCCAAGGAGAAGAAAGTTTGCATCTTGGAAATAGTGCAGTTGGATCCTCTTCCTCTCCTAAAGGGTCTAGGGCAGTGTTTCTCAACCTGGGGGTCAGGACCCCTGAGGGGGTATGAGGGGGTGTCAAAGGGGTCACCAAAGACCATCAAAAACATAGTATTTTCTGTTGGTCATGGGGATTCCATGTGGAAAGTCTAGCCCAATTCTATTGTTGATGAAGTTCAAATGCTCTTTGATTGTAGGTGAACTATAAATCCCAACAATTACAACTTCCAAATGTCAAGGTCTATTTTCCCCAGACTCTACCAGTGTTCACATTTGGGCATACTGAGTATTTGCCAAGTTTGGTCCAGATGCATCAGTGCTCTCTGGATGTAGGTAAACTGTAACTCCAAAACCCAAGGCCCACCACACTCTTCCAGAATTTGTTGTTGGTCATGGGAGCTCTGTGTCCCAAGTTTGGTTCAATTGCCTCATTGGTGGAGTTCAGAATGCTCTTTGATATTGTAGGTGAAATCCCAGCAACTACAACTCCCAAATGACAAAATCAATCCTCCCCTCAACCCCACCAGTATTCAAATTTGGATGTATCGAGTATTTGTGCCAAATGAATGAAAATACATCCTGCATATTGGATATTTACAAGATGATTCATAACAGGAGCAAAATTATCGTTGTGAAGTAGCAATGAAAATAATGTGATGGTTGGGGGTCACCACAACATAAGGAACTGTATTAAGGGGTCACGGCATTATGAAGGTTGAGAACCACTGCTATAGGGGAAGAAAGAAAGCACAACTATTTGCTGTTTTTTTGTGGCATTAAAGATTTGCCATGCTCCATTGAGTCCCATGGAAGAGTCAACCCAGTATGACAGGGGTCAATGCAAACCTGGTATATTCCTGCTTGTAGATGTCAATGATGTTCTCCACCAGGAGGTTCCTCTGGAGGCCGTAGACGCCGTGACGGTCCAGGATGACTTCGTGGCGGCAGGAAGGGCAGCGGAACCTGCCCCCCGAGATGGTTGTTCCACGGGATGTTTGCCAGTAGGGGTTCGCAGCCTAGAGAGGCCACCAAAATGGAAGGACAAGAGTCAGGTGCTGCACACGAACAGATTTCATCCTACCTGGCGAGACTGCAGCTATCAGAGGGCGATCAAATCATGTAATGATTGACATTTGTTTTTCTGACGCAACTGGAAATCCCCAGAATGTTTTGTGCTTGGATCAGACACTTTGGGTGCATTTACATTGCCGCAGTTTGACATTACTTTAACTGCCATGCCTCAATGCTATGGAATCCCGGGAATTGTAATTTGGTGATGCACCCACACTCTTTGGCTGAGTAATCTAAAGACCTTGTAGAACAACAACTTACAGGATTATGTAGCATTGATCCTTAGCAGCTAAAGTGGTGTCAAACTGTGTTAATTCTACAGTGTAGATGCACCCTCAGCAGCAAGCAGTGGGAAAACAGTGAAAGTGGGTTGCCGCCTTCATGCCTTCCATGTCGAGTTTCCAAGACACATCTGGTTGAGAGATTAAATTAGATAGATCTTAAGACTAGATCCAGCACGATCTGCTTACATTCCTATGCAGTTGGAGTACTCTTTTAAACAGAAGCTTTTAAACAGAGGCTGGATGGCCATCTGTCAGGGGTGATTTGAATGCAATATTCCTGCTTCTTGGCAGGGGGTTGGACTGGATGGCCCATGAGGTCTCTTCCAACTCTTTGATTCGATGATTCTATGATTCTATACTCGCCTAGATCCACTTTAGAATCAAATTATGCTCCAGAATGGGTTGGTTACATTATGACATTCACCAAAACAATGAGTCCTTTCACACAACATAATCACAGCACTATGACCCCACTTTACCTGCAATGGATGCATCCAATGTAACCCTGGGATTTGTAAATGGATGGAAATTCTCTGGCTGAGAGTTTTGAATACTTCTTCCTAAACTACAAATATCAAGATCCCAATAGAATGCTGCCCTGGCAGTTGAGTGGAATCATAGTGTTATAATTCTGTAGTGTGAATCTGTACCTGAAAAAGCCTAGTTGCCATCCTTTCCTCTGGGCAAGCTCTATCGTTCGGCTGAGTGAAACAAGTGCCTCATATGGCAAGTATTGCTCTGACATCCCCTCCTGAATCCTCTCCCATAAGAGCACCACATCCCCCAAAAATCATATTTACAGAAAGGGCATGGAATTCATTGTAGAGTTTTAAGTTGTAGATATTGTATGTCAGCCTGTGATTGTGTCCAATGTTGGTGCTGGGAATGGGGATGATGTTCCTAATGGTGAGTCTGGATCTGTTGACAGTGGGGATCCGGGTTTGCCTGGGCCTGAGTTAAGCTTAGATGAGAGGCTTGAGCTGTCTCTGGAAGATTCACAAGGTCACATTCCTGGGAGAGGCCTTTCGCCATCTTTCTCAGAGCAACTGTCTGGAGATGATTTGTCAGGTGCAGAAGTTAATGAGAGTTATGATAATGAGAGTGTAGATAGAAAGCAATGCTTTTGTAAACAGCAACAGAGTGCTCAGGCACAAAGGAGATCACTTTGTTTACAGGAAAAGAGAGGGGGAAAAAAACTTTATCTGGTGGGAAGGTCAAGTTAAATGCTTTCCTTTTGGTTTGGGATCTGGAAAAGCCTTATATTGATTCATCGGAAAGAGTTGTCTCAGTTGGGTCAACAGCCTTGCTCTCAAGTGTTCTTAGTTTCATATACCAAGTTTTTGCCAAGCTCCTAATTTGTGTATTGGATTTTTCATGCTGCCTTGTTTCATGGATTCTTGTGCCTGTTTCATGGATTTATATACCTATGGATCTTGTTTTGCCTTGAAGCTCATGAATTTACTTGTTTGTTTATTTGCTATATTTCTATACCGCCCCTCTCAGTCCATAGGCGACTCAGGGTGGGTTACAGTCAGACTAACCTTTATTTTGAAACTTTACTGTTTTGCTAATTTTACAACTTTGTTTACTTATATTCTTCAATGAACTGCTTGCAGATTTTATCAAGCTGGTGTGGTGTTTAAGGTCAGAGGTGTTCCTGCTCTGGTGTATGACAGTAGAGTTCTACGTTTTATAATATAAAATATATGATACATTAATTCTATGTACCCTGTCCTTTAACATGCCCTAAAATGCTCTCAGGTGCTCTATCAAACTCTACTATTGTAGTAACAACAACAACATTTTATTATGGTCCAAAGATCCTTATTGCACCATAGGTGTACAAGGTATGCAGGTGATGAGATTAAGAACATCCAGCTGATTAAACACACAAATAGTATTTTAAGCAGAATGAATGCAGTTTTGCACCCTGCCAACTATCATGGTTCAATGCCATGGAATCCTGGGAGCTATAGTTTGGCATCAGCATCCTTTGGCTGAGAATTTATTTATTTTATTTTATTTATTTAGAACTTTTATATACCGGTCTTCTCACCTCCAACGAGGGACTCAGGCCGGTTTACAACAAGGGGTTCATACACAATGATTTAAAAACACCACATCAATAATACACTAATATAAACACATTAAAGTACTATCATATAATTATATAAAGTATAGTTGTTAGCATAAAAATCACTATTCATCCCCATCCGTCCATGTGGTCAAAAGTCATTGCCTCATTCATCAAATGCCAATTTCCAAAGCCAATTTTTCACCAACTTTCTAAAGGTCAGGAGGGAAGGGGCAGTTCTAATCTCCAATGGGAGAGAGTTCCAGAGCTGAGGGGCCACCACCGAGACGGCCCTGTCCCTCGTCCCCACCAGATGCAATTGCGAAGATGGTGGGACCGAGAGCAGGACCCCTCCAGAAGATCTTAACAACCTTGATGGTTCATAGGGGAGAATCCGTTCGGACAGGTAAACTGGGCCAGAGTCGTTTAGGGATTTATAGGTCAACACCAGCACTTTGAATTGTGCACGGAAGCTAATTGGCAGCCAGTGGAGCTGGCGCAACAGAGGAGTAGTATGCTCCCTGTACCCCGCTCCTGTTAGTAATCTGGCTGCCGCTCGTTGGACTAATTGCAGCTTCCGGGCAGTCTTCAGAGGCAACCCCACATAGAGAGCATTGCAGTAGTCTATACGAGATGTAACCAGACCTTGTAGAAGACCTTGTAAAACTTCAATTCCCATGACTCCATACCACCGTGAGCCATGACCATTAAAATGGAGTCAGTCTGCATTCATTCAATGTAGTTGTACCTTAGAAGGCTATTTTTCCAGTGTTTACCACTGTAATGAGCAATGAGACTATTTCTTTTTAAAAGCTATGAAGAGCAATGGCAACAAATTATTTTTTCCCAACATAGCTTGGCAAGCTCTGCCGTCAGTCATGCTAGGTTTGGCTTTAGTATCGACACTACTCCCACGGCACCAACTGCCAGCCAAACTATGAGAACTTGGGAAAACTTTGATCTCTGTTCCAGAAGCCGAATCCAATATCTTCTTTGCCCCTGAGCTGTCCTCCTGACTCCCCTTATTTTGTTGTCTCGGAAGTCAAGCAACAGCAATCAACACTGTTGGAAACAACTGCGTCACAACTAGAAGAGGCCCCAAAGAGACCGTCCTCTTATCAGCTGGTTCTTCCTCTTGAGATAGGAAACAGATTCCTTTTGGGATTGTTTCCAGTACCTTCACCAAGAGGTACAATCCGGAGAGGATTTGTCTTTGTTTGATGTTTCAAAGGCTGGGACAGGGACTCCTTAGAAAATGTTTGGCACCATGATAACAAAAAATACTTATAAATGTTTCCCACCCCCCCTTATTTGTTGTAACTCATATTCATCAGAATTAGTGGCACACATTGGCACCATTCTTAGGTTCTTGTTGCAATTTGCCCATTTCTACCAACAAAGTTTTTACAAACAGTTGGTGTATTGTTCTATTGGATGCTTGTAGAGGTTATGTGTCCTCCCTTAAAGAGGATTATCCTGTAGTTCAGTGTTTCTCAACCTTCCTATTGCTGCAGCCTCTGAATATAGTTCCTCATGTTGCGGTGACCCCCAACCACACAATTATTTTTGTTGCTACTTCATACTTGTAATTTTGCTACTGTTATGAATCGTAATGTCAATATGTGAAATGCAGGATGTGTTTTCATTCACTGGACCAAATACCCGATACACCCAAATTTGAATACTGGTGGGGTTGTGGGGATTGATTTGTCATTTGGGAGTTGTAAAAAGGTAAAGATAGTCCCCTGACATTAAGTCCAGTCATGTCTGACTCTGGGGTGTGGTGCTCATCTCCATTTCTAAGCCGAAGAGCCAGCGTTGTCCGTAGACACCTCCAAGGTCATGACTGCATGGAGCGCCGTTACCTTCCCGCCGGAGCGGTACCTATTGATCTACTCACATTTGCATGTTTTCGAACTGCTAGGTTGGCAAAAGCTAGGGCTGACAGCGGAATCTCACGCCGCTCCCCGGAATCGAACCTGCGACCTTTCGATCAACAAGCTCAGCAGCTCAGTGCTTTAACCCACTTCACCACCGAGGGCTCCACTGGGAGTTGTAGTTGACGGGATTTATAGTTAACCTACAATCAAAAAGCATTCTGAACTCCACCAACGATGGAATTGAACCAATCTTGGCACACAGAACTTCCATGACCAACATAAAATACTGGAAGGGTTTGGTGGGCATTGACCTTGAGTTTGGAAGTTATAGTTCACCTGCATCCAGAGAACACTGCGGACTCAAAAAATGATGGATCTGGACCAAACTTGGCACGGATACTCAATATGCCCAAATATGAACACTGGTGGAGTTTTGGGAAAATAGAGCTTGACATTTGGGAGTTGTACTTCCTGGGATTTATAGTTCACCTCCAATAAAAGAGCATTCTGAACCCCACCAACGATAGAATTGGGCCAAACTTGCCATACAGAATGTCCATGACCAACAGAAAATATTGTGTTTTCTGATGGTCGTTGGAAACCCCTCTGACACTCCCACACAACCCCACAGGAGTCCTGACACCCAGATTGAGCAACACTGGCCTAGACATTTCATTACAGGTCCATCTAAGAAAATGTGAATTTGACTCTTTGTGAAAATACTGCTCCATTTTCAGAAAAAATACTTTTTGAATTCTAACTCGCAAGCTCTCCTGACCAGTGTGTCTGTGATACTTCATTATGTTGCCTAGGTCTTGAAGATTCTGGGAGTTTCAGTAAAAAAAAAAACTTATCCAAGCTTTGCTTTCAAAGTTATCAGCTGCGTCCTTGTCTCACTTCATCTCCCTCACCATGTACCTCTCACTTGAACATTATTTCCAGCATTGGCAATATTGAAACTGACATTTACCCACTTCGGGTCAATATTAGGAGGAGTTCTACTGACCTGAAAGATGTCATTGGCACATTTCCTGCAGAGGTTGTGCTGGCAAGGAAGGATCACCACAGGTTTGGTGAACATCTCCAGGCAGATGGGGCAGATCAACTGCTTCTCCAGATTCTCCATGGGGTTAGAGTCCCGTATGATGCTTGACTGATAATCCATTGCCCTGTTTGAGGCTTCCGAATTATATCCTTGGTGGAGGAAGTCTCTGCAGAAAATGTCTTACTGTCTTCTTATTGGGCTTCTCGAGCACTTGTCGGCTGCCTCTTAAAGCTCAGCTTGTGGCTTTCTGCACTTTTGTCTGGCTCTTGTCTATTTATAATTTATCTCTGGGAGTCACATGTGCTTCGGCTGGCAGGATCCGTTGGGAAGGGGGTCGTGTTTCCTAAAGGGTGACATACTGTCACATGGGGAGGGGGAGCAATCGCCCCTCCAGAGAGAGAGAGCCTGCGCTCTGTAAACAAGGTGGAGGGGACAACCTGTCCAAATGGCTGGAGGAAGTCGGTTTCCAGGGATGGACGTTATTTTTCTCCTTCGTTGTTTGTTTGGACAAAGAAACTGGAGCCACGGTTGTGTAAATGGTCACACTTCCCCGAGTGTTAAGTAAGTGGCATGAACCTGCTCTGCACCCACCCCAGGATCCACAACCCAAGACCTCCTTGTTTCCATAAAACCAAGGGTTAAACTTATACTGCTCAAGAAATTGTTTGCTATTTCCAGCACCAGCTGCTGTCCTCTCCCAATGGGTGACTTTTAACAACTCTGACAGCCATGTGGCTCTGGACCTTGAGCTAGTTGCCTCTAATTCTCTGATCTGCACAGGCTTCCTTCCTCTAAGGCAGTGCTTCTCAACCTTCATAATGCTGTGGCCCCTTAATACAGTTCCTCATGTTGTGGTGACCCTCAACCATAACATTATTTTCATTGCTACGTCATACTGTTCTGTTGCTATTGTTATGAATCATAATCATAATGTAAATATCTGATATGCAGGCTGTATTTACATTCAGTGGACCAAATTTTGGCATAAATACCTGATACGCCCAAATTTAAATACTGGTAGGGTTATGGGGGATTGATTTTGTCATTTGGGATTTATAGTTGACCTGAAGTCGATAGGAACTTTAGGAGGGTCTTCCCCAGGAGGAGGAACCCTGAGACCCTAACAAAGAGGGATCACTACTTTGGCAAGCTAGGAGAAGCCTGATTTCAGCAACTTTTATTTCTTTAAAAATTCCAAATAAATCTCACCAAAGTTGAAGAAGCGGCACCGAGGTGTTTTATTAGCGATTCAGCTGAAAAGGATGCAATGTAGCAATCATTCGCCTACAGAGCATGTGGTTACAGAAATCAGAGACATTTTTATAGGGATAACAGGCTTAGCAGTTTCAAAATTCCCGCCCTCCGCCCGGCTCACAGGGGATTGGCTGACGCAATGACAGCTGGGAGGAGGCTCGGCCACCCGCCGTGCATCAGAGCCAATCACAGAGCTCCTCTGCTGTGCAGGAACCAATAGGAGTGCTCCTACCGCCTCAGCGCTCTGGCGAATCAGGAGAAGGGAGGCGGGACGAGGAAGAAACAATGGGTTCATGAATGGATTAATGGATTTCATGCCTTGGGGAATCCTGAGTCTGTGAATTCTGGCCTGCAAAGGATGCCAGTCTATTGTCCTGAGATGGGTGGGCGATAAATAATGATTACTTAATCCGGGTTTTCCTGTTGCCATCAGATAAGACACAATGAGAAATGCTGGGGTGGATGTTTGCTGTATAGAATCTGGAAGTTAAACAGTTTCAGAGATGAAAAGCCCTTTCGAGGGTCTTTCCGCCCCCCAGGGTGATGTGATCAAAGGTGCCAAGCGAAACCCTTTTATTGAGTGGACCAACTCTGAGACTCAACTTAAGGTTTCCAATTCTATGTTTTCCATGCACGAGTTATCATGATAAGAGTTCTTTGTGACTGCTAATTGTCCTTTCCGCACAGCTGGTGGCTTCTTGATTGATTTTCCCCGAAGGGAGGGAGAAAGGGGCGGTGGGCTGGGAGTCAGGGCACAAATGAGGAAAAGAATACATGGGGAAATATAGGAATCACAAGCAATTCATAGCAAGCACCCTCTCCCTCCCTCCACCCGCCAGAGAAATTGATTAAAATAATAATTTTAAATAAACATGTGTCCATGGTTCATACTGGGGAAGTTCATATGTGAAAATGAGTTCATTAGAGTCAAAAAATGATATGTAGAAAGTCCATCAGTCCATATAGAAGTATGTTTTTGAAAGGGAAACAAAAGGATTCATGGGGATTGATTAAAAGCGTGAAACTCATGAGGAAAGGTCCAAAAGATTTCACTGAGCCAGTCAAGGGAGTCCTGCAGCGTTGAGGTTGAGACTTGTCCTTGGCCCTTGGAAAACTGTAACTCTTTCCAAGGGCTGGAGCCCAGGTGACCAATCTGCTCCCTGAAAGCCTCCTGGGGTCCTTGCTGTTGTTAGTGTCTTGGCAAATTGACCAAGACTTAACCCCTATTGTGCAGTCTGGTCCCCTTGCCCTTTACAGAACTATAAGTTACTATCCCTTATTTTGGGGGGGGGGGGGGACATGCTCGGCTTCAGGTCCACGATCAAAATGGGCATTTTCCCCCTGCCTTGAAAGGATGTGAGCCTCCCTTCAGCCTTGCATGCTCTCCCTCACCCACACATGCGCACTATGCTGCCATGCACCAAGCACGCCTGCTCTCCCCTCCCCACTTGTAGTCTCAGAAACATTCCTCCCCAAGGCTGAGAGGGCAGTTGAGAGGCTGGCCAATCACAGTGGGAGGAGGGCTTTTCGTGGGAGGAATCACCCTCTGTTTCCAAAAAGGAAGAGAAAGACAGGTGGAGAGATCTTCAGCCTTCTTTGCCAAAGGGGTTCCTAAGACTTTGGCAATCCCTCTGAAACCCCCTCACAACTCCCTCAGGGGTCCTGAACCCCAGGTTGAGAAACACAGCTCTAAGATAGGATGATATAACAAATTGAAATAAGGAAAATATGGAGAATGCATAGGTAAGGAGAGTATGATGGAAGACCACATTGGAGTTGACAATGCCAGTTCATCATATGATGGGGAATCATCACCATAAGCCTCTTTCATCTAATTGAACTGCCAGAAGGGACAGAGAGTTTCATCTATGCTGATGATCATGCCATTACCGCTCAAGCAGGGAGCTTTGAGATGGTTGAACAGAAGCTCTCCGAAGCTCTAGGTGCCCTTATTACAGGGAAACCAGATGATCCCTAACCCATCTAAAACACAGACATGTGCCTTTCACCTTAAGAACAGACAAGCATCCCGAGCTCTGAGGATTACCTGGGAAGGAATCCCACTGGAGCATTGCAGCACACCCAAATACCTGGGAGTCACTCTGGACCGTGATCTGACCTACAAGAAGCGCTGTCTGAATATCAAGCAAAAGGTGGGTGCTAGAAATAATATCATACGAAAGCTGATTGGCACAACCTGAGGATCACAACCAGACACAGTGAAGACATCTGCCCTTGCGCTATGCTACTCTGCTACCGAGTATGCATGCCCAGTGCGGAACACATCTCACCACACTAAAACAGTGGATGTGGCTCTTAATGAGACATGCCGCATTATTACGGGATGTCTGCGCCCTACACCACTGGAGAAATTACACTGTTTAGCTGGTATTGCACCACCTGACATCCGCCGGGAAGTAGCAGCCAATAGTGAAAGGACCAAGGCAGTGACATCTCCAGCTCATCCCCTGTTTGGGTATCAGCCAGCACGTCAACGACTTAAATCAAGAAATAGTTTTCTAAGATCTACAGAGACACTCGCTGGAACACCTCAGCAAGCGAGAGTCCAAAAGTGGCAGGCTCAAACCCAGAACCTCAACCAATGGCTGATACCAAATGAGAGACTCCCCCCTGGGCACACAGAAAACTGGGCAACTTGGAAGGCGCTGAACAGGCTGCGCTCTGGCACCACGAGATGCAGAGCCAATCTTAAGAAATGGGGCTACAAAGTGGAATCCACAACATGCGAGTGCGGAGAAGAGCAAACCACTGACCACCTGCTGCAATGCAACCTGAGCCCTGCTACATGCACAATGGAGGACCTTCTTGCGGCAACACCAGAGGCACTCCAAGTGGCCAGATACTGGTCAAAGGACATTTAATCAACTACCAAGTTTGCAAATTTTGTGTTTTGTCTGTTTGTTTGTTTTGTTCTGTTATAAATGTAATACAATTGTCTGGTTGCCCCTGACATGATAAATAAATCTAATTGAACATCTTCTTTGGTGTGCGGCCTTTCAAGTAAAGGAACTTGAGGACTGCTCTGTATTCCACTGGGTCCATTATCAAACCTCACACCACTTCAGCACCTGTAAAATCAAGACTGTTCAGAGTTGTAAATTGGCACATAACCTATAGAGACTTAGATCATTACACATGTGTGGTTTCAGCATCCTGTGATAAATTGAAGTGGGTCAGGGGAGATATTTAATAAACGCCCCTCATACTTTTGGGTGGAAATGGGGGTGAGAATGGGAAGGAAAACATTCTTCAGAGTTCACAAGCCAATCCAAAGAGGGACCAAAGGAAACATCTTTTTGGGCAAATTACAAATCTGACCAACTGGAGCTGTGGAGATTTGCCCATCCCCACCTAAGACCCAAAGAATCAGAGCAAGAAGACCGGGAAAACAAGCTGCAGCCTCGGAGGAAAAGAGGCATCTTTATTATGCAACTCTGAGATCAACGTGCTGCTATCTATTTACCAAATATTTACCAGTGATTCTTGGAAGGGTGTACAAGGAAATGAAGAATAGTTTCATGGGGAACCCCTGGGGGAGGGAGAAGGGTTTGTCCCCCCCAAATAGTAATTCTGCCTCTCACCAGTAACATTTTCTTTTAGTCTCCAGTTTTCTAGCATGGCATAGAGTAGGATCCTGAAAATCAAACATACCCAAAGGTCTTCTATTTCCACATGGATAGGGAATGAAGGACTGATTTCGGTGTTGACCATCTGGTGAGGTCCATGTATAAAGCTGTCTTTTAGGTTGTTGGAAGAGAGTATTCGTTATACACAGTGAGTTTTCCTGGCAAAATTCTATCAGCCTGCGTCCTGCTTCATTTTGTTCTCCCAGACCATGCTTGCCTGTGATCCCAGTTGTCATTTGACTTCCCACCTTGGCATTCCAGTCTCCTGTAATGAAAATAATGTCTCTTTTTGGTGTATTATCCAGTAGTTCCTGCAGATCCTCATAGAACTGATCTGCTTCTGCTTCTTCAGCAGCTGTGGTTGGGGCGTATATTTGGATCACTGTAATGTTGAAAGGCTTTCCTTGCACTCGAATTGAGATCATTCTGTCATTTTTTGGGTTGTATCCAAGCACTGCTTTAGCGACTTTTTTATTAATTATGAAGGCTACTCCATTTCTTCGATGTTCCTCTTGTCCGCAGTAGTAGATCTGGTGTTCATCTGATGTGAAGTGGCCCATTCCAGTCCATTTCAGTTCGCTGACCCCCAGAATGTCTATCTTTAGTCTTGACATCTCACCAATAACAACATCCAATTTGCCCTGGCTCATAGATCTTACATTCCAGGTT
Source organism: Anolis sagrei ordinatus (assembly GCF_025583915.1). Lineage (NCBI taxonomy): Eukaryota > Metazoa > Chordata > Lepidosauria > Squamata > Anolidae > Anolis > Anolis sagrei. The sequence continues at coordinate 36,082,125 of NW_026847771.1, forward strand.
CCTATGTTGTGTTGATCTTTAGAGCATCGGATTCGTCGTTCACCTCCAGTACCGTCGGCCGCTAGCCTTCCTTTCGGCTTTGAGCTAGCTGCGTCATCACATCTGGGGCTAGTTGAACTTATCCTCTGCTCCTTCCCAGTAGCATTTTGGCCATCTTCCGACCTGGGAGTCCCATCTTCCAATGGCATACCGACATATCTCTGGTTGTACTGGTCCATTTAGTTTTCTTGGCAAGGATACTAGTGGTTTGCCATTGCCTTCCCCAGGGATCACGCTTGGTCTGACCTCTCTGCCACGACCATCCCGTCTTGGGTGGCCCTTCACGGTTTTGCTCATGACATCATTGAGGTGCTCAAACTCTAGCGCCACGACAAGGCGGTGATCCTTTGCTGGGAGGAGAGCAATGCCCAATCTCGATAAAATAGTAAAGAGTAGAGACATCACACTGGCAACAAAGATCCGCATAGTCAAAGCCATGGTATTCCCTGTAGTAACCTACGGATGTGAGAGCTGGACCTTAGGGAAGGCTGAGCGAAGGAAGATCGATGCTTTTGAACTCTGGTGTTGGAGGAAAGTTCTGAGAGTGCCTTGGACTGCGAGAAGATCCAACCAGTCCATCCTCCAGGAAATAAAGCCCGACTGCTCATTGGAGGGAAGGATACTAGAGACAAAGTTGAAGTACTTTGGCCACATCATGATGAGACAGCAAAGCCTAGAGAAGACAATGATGCTGGGGAAAGTGGAAGGCAAAAGGAAGAGGGGCCGACCAAGGGCAAGATGGATGGATGGCATCCTTGAAGTGACTGGACTGACCTTGAAGGAGCTGGGGGTGGTGACGGCTGACAGGGAGCTCTGGCGTGGGCTGGTCCATGTGGTCACGAAGAGTCGGAGACGACTGAATGACTGAACAACAACAAGGGAATGAAAACATCTTGATTATTCTTCCATGTAAACAGGAAGACAAAGCCCACTGATCCTGAAGTGGAAGGAGCCATTCCACTAATAGGGAAGAGACTGAATGTCCTACAGTAGGCCCTTGGATTTGGTTCCAGAACTCTCCCATAGATACCAAAATCCATGGATGCTTAGTCCTATTATATACGACAGCTTAGTAAAACAGCGTGGCTGAAATGAAAAAGCAAAATCAAGGTCAGATTTGGGAGGGAGGGGGATACTTTCAAGCTGTGGATGGTCAGATCAGTGGATACAGAATCTGTAGATATGGAGAGCTGACTGAGAGAACGCTCAGTATTCAGTGGTGTGCAGTCTTGGGGCAAGTCAAGTTACGAGTATATACGTAGTATGTGCCTTCCAGTTACCTGTCAACATATGGTGTTCCCATGACTTTCAAAGCATTTTCTTAGGTAAAGAATACTCATTGTCAGTTCCTTCCTCTGAAATATAGCGTATGGCACTCAGTGTTTGTTGGTGGTCTTCTACTCAAGTACAAACCAGGGTTGACCCTGCTTAGTACCCATGCACTCCATGCAGTTGTGACGGCGCAAGTTGCGCCACCTATGTGTAGAACTGTTAGTTGCAAGATTTAAACTGTTGTATCATGCTTAATCCTCCCCTTTTACCCTGCTTATGTATAGTTGTATGGATTGGTTACTTATAGCTGTCAATCAGTACTGTTTGGCTCCACCTCTTCCTGCAGGAGGGGAGTGCTTCCTTTCTTTTCATTCTGCCATCAGAGTTTCTACCAGATGGACGTGAGTAAGAGACTTGACTCTAAAAGACCCTGATTTAAATTACCTCTCAGCACCAGTTCTGAGGTTTTTTACCCTTGAGACTTGTGCTTCATGTTCAGACCAACCTGAACGATGTTGGAAGTCTCAAGCGCCTTCAAACCGGTTCTTTTGGCACCAAAGGAAGATCCTGAGTCTTCAAACATAGGCCATCTGAACTGGGGTTGTGGATTTGCTCCGGCATTCACAGCCATTGAGGAAAGAGGAAACTTGGAAAGGCTTCTCAGCTTCAAACACCTTGGACCCAGGACTAACTCTTTCACTCTTCTGAAGTTTCCAGTTCATTGCTTTAAAGAAATAACTCTTTGTCATCAATAAAACCTATTTTGAGTTATTTACAGCGTTTTGGGTTTTTGAGAATTCCAGTTTCCTATAGGAGGGCAAGAAGCAATCCCCTGGAGAAAGAGGCCACGTCCATGCCTCCTTCATTAAGAATTATAGCCCCCAGGCGCAACGGCACACAGTCATGCTGGCCACATGATCTTGGAGGTGTCTACGGACAACGCCGGCTCTTTGGCTTAGAAATGGAGATGAACGACACCCCCAGAATCAGACACAAATTGACTTAATGTCAGGGGAAACCTTTACCTTTACTTATAAAATGTTTTGTTTACTTGTCCTCCACAATATTTTCCCTTTCTACGATGATTCATTAGATATGTGCTAAAACGTATTAAAATACTATCAATAACTGGAAGAAGTTTGACCTATCCCTCCCACTTCCTATTGTACATTGTGGAAAATATCAATAATTTATTTGAAAAAGTTTTTATGGCTCTCAATCTTGCAATCCTGTGTTACGTGTTTGCTACACTTGATCTAGGAATGGGCTAAGTTCAAGTGCAGGCAGCATTATCCCTTGAGCATGTTCTTGTGATCAAAAGGACACCCAGCAAAAGAGTGAAACACACTCCATTTGAACTGCTGTACTTTCCCCCCAAGGTTGCCTTGAAATTGCAACAAAAATGGCCGCGAGACTCTTCCATGTGCTGCTTTCATAGGCACCCTGCCAATCTGGTGCATATTTCAAAAACATGCTCTTGCAGAATGACTGAAAGAGAGAGAGACCTCTTCCTCCGGGCAGAGAAGTCGTGGATCTCAGCTGACAATCAGTTGATGCCTGGGAGGAAAGGGGATACAAAACACATCCCATCAAAACAACAGCTGGGCAATAAACACCCCCCTCTCTGTACTGTACATCTGGGTCACTCACTGGTGACACCGTTGATGACCCCTAAATGTCCATCTGCAGTGGACATTCGAGCCAAGATCCTGTCTTGTAGGAGGGAGATAAGGCAAGGTGAGGCAACTGCCTCGGGTACCAGATACTAAGGAGCAGCAGAGATAACCCTAGAGCAGTGTCTCCCAAACTTTGGTCTTTTTTGGATTTCAGTTCCCAGAAATTCCTGACTGTTAGCCAAGAGGGCTGGGGCTTCTGGGAAATAAAGTGCAACACAACTGGAGGACCAAAGTTTGACTAGAGTAGTGTTTCTCAACCTGGGGGTCGGAACCCCTGGGGAGGTTGTGAGGGACTGTCAGAGGGGTTGCCAAAGATCATCAGAAAACATTATTTTGTATTAGTCATGGGGGTTCAGTGTGGGATGTCTGGCCCAATTCTATCATTGGTGTGAGTTCAGAATGATCTTTGATTGTAGGTGAACTAAAAATCCCAACAACTACAACTTCCAAATGTCAAGTCTATTTTCCCCAAACTACACCAGTGTTTGCATTTGGGCATATTGAGTATTTGTGCCAAGTTTGGTCCAGATCCATCATTGTTTGAGTGCACAGTACTCGCTGGATGTAGGTGAACTACAACTCCCAAACTCAAGGTCAATGCCCACCAAACCCTTCCAGTATTTTCTATTACTCAAGGGAATGGTGTGTGCCAAGTTTGGTTCAATTCCATCATTGGTGGAGTTTGGAATGCTCTTTGATTTTAGGTGAACTAAATATTCCAATAACTACAACTTCCAAATGTCAAGTCTATTTTTCCCAAACTTCACCAGTGTTTGAATTTAGGCATATTGAGTATTTGTGCCAAGTTTGGTCCAGATCCATCATTATTTGAGTGCACAGTACTCTCTGGATGTAGGTGAACTACAACTCCAAAACTCAAGGTCAGTGCCCACCTAACCCTTCCCAGCAACTACAACTCCCAAATGACAAAATCAATTTCCCCAACCCCACCAGTATTCAAATGTGGGCGTATCAGTCCAGTGAATGAAAATGCATCCTGCATATCAGATATTTACATTACGATTCATAACAGTAGCAAAATTACAGCTATGAAGTAGCAATGAAAATAATGTTATGGTTGGGGGTCACCACAACATGTGGAACTGTATTAAGTAGGGCTGGGCGGTTTCGTTTCATAATTTTGTAATTCGTTAAAAATTCGTTATTTTTTTTTTGGTTACGAAGCGATAACGAACCATTCAGGAGCATCTAAAAAACGAAACAAATTTTTCAATTTGTTTCGTAATTGCTTCGTATTCGTTTCGAAATCGTTTCGAAATCATTTCGTTAGTATTTCCGCATGTCTGGGGCAAGTTTTATAGCTGATGTTTGTTTAATCAGTGAAAAAAAATTATAAATATCACACCAACAGTCAACAACAGAGGGAGATGGAAGCTTCAGAAGTTCCCCCTGTCCCATTTGGAGGTTTTTTAGCGTATTGCGCGGTCGCGTCCGCCATTAACGAATCGATTCGTTCGTTTTGTATTCGTTTCGTAATTTTACAAAATTTCGTAAATATCGAACTTTTTAAAAGAAAAATTTCGGAATTCTTTTAAATATTGAAACGCAAAAAACCCCAAAAAATGAATCGAGTTTAGAAACAAATTTTTCCGGCGGTTGCCCAGCCCTACTATTAAGGGGTCGCAGCATTAGGAAGGTTGAGAACCACTGGACTAGAGGTTCTCCTTAAGCCCAATGTGTGAGCCACACAACCTATTTTGTGCTCGCCAACTACCCTTCAGGTAAACAATGCACACACACACACACACACAGAGTCTTTATTAGCATATAACAACAACATCACAGAATAGGCACATACAAGTCACAGGTAAAAAAGGAAAAAAATGATTAAAAGTTCTTATTCTCAAGAATTAAATTTGCAACAGTCTCACAAAAGAATTCATCAGAGTTGAATTAAACATGAGCCAACAATGTGATGTGGCAGCAAAAAAAACCAACGGGATTTTCGCCTGCATCAATAGGAGCATAGTGTCTAGATCTAAGGAAGTAATGCTACCCCTCTATTCCGCTTTGGTTAGACCACACCTGGAATATTGTGTCCAATTCTGGACACCACAATTCAAGAGAGATATTGACAAGCTGGAATGTGTCCAGAGGAGAGCGACTAAAATGATAAAAGGTCTGGAGAACAAGCCCTATGAGGAGCGGCTTAAGGAGCTGGGCATGTTTAGCCTGAAGAAGAGAAGGCTGAGAGGGGATATGATAGCCATGTATAAACATGTGAGAGGAAGCCACAGGGAGGAGGGAGCAAGCTTGTTTTCTCCTTCCCTGGAGACTAGGACGCGGAACAATGGCTTCAAACTACAAGAGAGGAGATTCCATCTGAACATGAGGAAGAACTTCCTGACTGTGAGAGCCGTTGAGCAGTGGAACTCTCTGCCCCGGAGTGTGGTGGAGGCTGCTTCTTTGGAAGCTTTTAAACAGAGGCTGGATGGCCATTTGTCAGGGGTGATTTAAATGCAATGTTTCTGCTTCTTGGCAGGGGGTTGGACTGGATGGCCCATGAAGTCTCTTCCAACTCTTTGATTCTATGATTCTGTGATTCAGTATTCGGACTGCAACAATTTCCATGCAAACAAAGATACGGACTTGAAATTTTGACCAAGTCTTATGCTTATGCGGGACATAACACTGCCAAACACTACCCAGCATCTATAACCACACTGTAAGATCCCTTCAAATCTGGCACTTTCGGCACAAATGGATGGCCCATGAGGTCTCTTCCAACTCTTTGATTCTATGATTCTAGAGTTGTTCAGAAAATATGGAATTTTATAACATCCTTGCTGTTGAGAACATTGAGAACACTGAAAAAATGGTATTGCTGTATTTCATCCGTATGTATGTATTCTCCCAGTGGCGCAATGGGTGAAACCCTTGTGCTGGCAGGAAGCTGCTGCTGATCTGCTCCTGATACCCAATGCTTTGGAATAGTGAAAGTTCGAAAAAGTCTTGGAAAACATTAATAAAAATAATATGTTTGTTATCAAGTCCCTGGCAAACTATATATGTATTTGGGAGGTTATCATGGTTCCACAACATTTTTAGCAATCCACACACACACACACATTATATGTGTTAGTATATATGTATGTGCTTGTGTGTGTGTGTATACATATATAACTTGCATTTGAGACATTCTGCCAAGTCTATGCAGTGCTGGAACAATCTTCACATCCACACTGGACGACACTGAAAAAAGGCTGACCAAGGTATAGGGCAGACTTGTTTTCTTTTTCTTCCACGAGCAAGCCTTGCTGGCTTGTCCAGCTGTCTCCAGGGCAGAAGTGTTAATAAAAGAAACTCCGCCTGGTAACTGCGCCCAGCCTTGGGCAACAAGTTCAGACAAACGCAAAGTTGCTAATTTGGTCTCGGCTCCCTGCAAAATCCATCAAATGGCAATGGCAAGAAGGCCTTGCAGAGACGGAAGAGAGGTAGTAAAAAACAGAGCTGCAAGACAACTAGCACCTACAGATTTCTTGAGACGTAAGCATTGCTTTGTGTAAGCTATGAGCAGCAGATGGATAGATAGATAGATAGATAGATAGATAGATAGATAGATAGATAGATCCATTGTATTATGTCCAAATTATGATAGCCTCAGTTTAGTCATTTTGTTTTCTATAGGATTGACATTATTTATATATAGCAGATAATTTTTTATCTTCTATATTTATATATAGTAGTGAACTGTGGTGTTGGAGGAGGGTTCTGAGAGTGCCTTGGACTGCGAGAAGATCCAACCAGTACATCCTCCAGGAAATAAAGCCCGACTGCTCATTGGAGGGAAGGATACTAGAGACAAAGTTGAAGTACTTTGGCCACATCATGAGGAGACAGCAAAGCCTAGAGAAGACAATTATGCTGGGGAAAGTGGAAGGTAAAAGGAAGAGGGGCCGACCAAGGGCAAGATGGATGGATGGCATCCTTGAAGTGACTGGACTGACCTTGAAGGAGCTGGGGGTGGTGACGGCCGACAGGGAGCTCTGGCGTGGGCTGGTCCATTGGTCATGAAAAGTCAGAGACGACTGAACGAATGAACAACAACAATCCATATTAATGTATATTAGTTACAACTATTTACATCTAGTTTTTCAAACTAAGTGGCTGCATTTCTGTATTGTCAAAGGCTTTCATGGCCGGAATCACTGGGTTGTTGTAGGTTTTTTCGGGCTATATGGCCATGTTCTAGAGGCATTTTCTCCTGACGTTTCGCCTGCATCTATGGCAAGCATCCTCAGAGGTAGTGAGGTCTGTTGGAAGTAGGAAAATGGGTTTATATATCTGTGGAATGACCAGGGTGGGACAAAGGACTTTTGTCTGCTGGAGCGAGGTGTGAATGTTTCAACTGACCACCTTGATTAGCATTTAATGGCTTGGAAGTGCCTGGGGGGGGGGGGAATCCAGTATTAAAAAAAACTCAAAAATTACAACAGCAAAACAACAGAGAGTAAACAATCAGGCACATCAAATCACTCTCAACAAAAGATTCCCCCCAGGCACTTCCAAGCCATTAAATGCTAATCAAGGTGGTCAGTTGAAACAGTCACACCTAGCTCCAGCAGACAAAAGTCCTTTGTCCCACCCTAGTCATTCCACAGATATATAAACCCATTTCCCTACTTCCAACAGCATCCTCACTACCTCTGAGGATGCTTGCGTCCTTTGTCCCACCCTGGTCATTCCACAGATATATAAACTCATTTTCCTACTTCCAACAGACCTCACTACCTCTGAGGATGCTTGCCATAGATGCAGACAAATGTCAGGAGAAAATGCCTTTAGAACATGGTCATATAGCCCGGAAAAACCTACAACAACCTAAGATTTTTCTATCCCAATTATTTAATAAAAGAAAACATTGGTTTTGCAGTGGTTGCTGCAAAACTCAGATCAAGCCACACCCAACAAAAGTGAAATGAAAAGGTTACAAAAAACATTAAAAGTTTATTATTTCTTAAAGCAAGAAAAGCCTATTGCAGTGTTTCTCAACCTTGGGGTCGGGACATTGGGAGGGGGGAGTCGAAAGGGGGGTTTCAGTGGGGTGGTCTTAGGAATCCTTTTGGCAGAGATGGCTGAAGATCTCTCCGCCTGTCCTTCTCTTCCTTTTTGGTGTTAGTAAACTACAA
>NW_026847771.1:36796148-36810626 GCF_025583915.1 Anolis sagrei ordinatus
CTTTTCCACAATCATGATGTCTGGTGTATTGTGTTCCAAAACTTTGTCAGTCTGGATTTGTCCCACAGTATTTTTGTGTATTATTATTATTATTATTATTAGATACATAACAGGATTAATACACAGCAAACAAGATCACTGTGCTGGCTGTTGTATTGGATCACACGTCAGGCACTTCCCAAGTGTCTAGGACTGTGTGATGTATCGGCAAATAATACATGCTGATCCAAATAGGGTGGCCTTTTACAGCTGACAGGTGATAATTTTGTCAGTGTGAATTGTTTTTAAGTGCAAACCAAGGTCTTTAGGCATTGCACTCAGTGCGCTGATCACCACTGGGACCACCTTGACTGGCTTGTGCCAGAGTCTTTGCAGTTCTATCTTTCAATCTGCATATCATGTAAGATTTTCCAGTTGCTTCTCATTATTATTATTATTATTATTATTATTATTATTATTATTATTATGCTATACTACTGTTTCATTGATTATATTCAAGTATGACATTTGTTCTTCTCTAAGCAATACTGACTCCTTGCAAGGTTTCTTCCCCCTCTCCTTCCCCAACTGGTATCATAGAGATAAGGATTATTATTATAATATTATTATTTACTACATTTATATACCGCCCCTCTCAGCCCAAGGGAAACTTGGAGCAGTTAACAATAGACAACAATTCGATGCCAGAGTGGTTACAACAAAATAAAACAATCATTAATACTTTAAAATGCTAACAGAACTATAAAAACATAAAAATCATACACAGCATTTAAAAACATTATCAAAGCGTCTCCATCTCAAATAATTGTACAGTTGTGTCATCAGTTGTCCAGGAGTGTCCTGTTGTGAGAGAATTGGCCGTCTGCAAGGACGTTGCCCAGGGGACGCCCGGATGATTTTTGATGTTTTATCATCCTTGTGGGAGGCTTCTCTCATGTCCCCGCATGAGGAGCTGGAGCTGATAGAGGGAGCTCATCCGCCTCTCCCTGGATTCGAACCTGCAACCTGTCGGTCTTCAGTCCTGCCGGCACAGGGCTTTAACCCACTGCGTCACCAGGGGCACCAGGACACTCCTGACACGACAAAAAAAATCAGTTGTCTATAATATCATATATCTATGCCATATTTGGGAAGGCCTGTTTGAAAAGCAAGGTGTTCACCATTCTTTGGAAGGTGATTAAATCCAGGAAAATAAATATGTACTAACAATATTTAGCAGAAGTCATTTTGGAACCACTGGCATCATCTTTGAGAGTTCTTGGAGAACAGGACAAATTCCAGCAGACTGGAGGAGGGCAAATGTGGCCCCTATCTATCTCCAAGATAGCGGGTGCTTTGAATGCGATTGTCCTGCTTCTTAGCAAGGGGTTGGACTGGATGGCCCACGAGGTCTCTTCCAATTCTATGAAATTTGGTAACCTAGGCTAACCTGAAGTCACATCAAAACTAAAAGAAGGATGCTTTACCTTTATATATCCTGAAATCATACAAGGAAATTAACTAGACCCATGTAAAAGGGTTTGTTCTTGTGGCTTGGTTCCTGTCATAACACTTGACAATTCTTTGTTTGTATGCCCCAAATATGACAAGGCACAGATGAAATACAGGAATTCCATTTTGTACAGTGTTCTCAGTGGTGAGAATGTTATAAAATCCCACACCTCCTGAACAACTCCGATGCATTCTTTTGCAAGGCTATTGCAAGTTTTATTCTTGAGATTAGTACATTTTTTCCAAAAAAAATTATTATACATTTACAAGTAAAGTAGGGGATGGGGGAACAAGGGAAGGAGAAAGAAAAAATTGGGGATTATAGATTAATTATTGGTTAGTTGCATCTTTACAAATGTCTGATATGTCACGAAGACGGTGAAGGTTGTTGAGTAAGGAGGGGTTCCTTTACAAGACGATCATTGTTACAACAAGTCTTCATCTCTATTTCTTTAACACATATTGCACAATATATTGGGAATTCAAGCCATTTTAATTTTAAATCCATTGGTTTTATCTTCTTCTGTCTTCTCACATTGTCTCCTAGTCTTCATATATTCTTTTCCAATGGGAAATTGTAGTGTATGTCAATAAAGGCTGTTGTTGTTGTAATAACTAGACCCATGCTACTCAAAGTGGCAATCTATGGACCAGTGACCTAGATCTTGAGCATTAACCTCCAGGGCAAGGTGTATATCTATTAAATTCAATACTAATATGGCACAAATGTTGTGATAGTTCCTGGTATACTGGGAGGAAATCCTGGCTTGAGTTAGATCACCTTCAGGACAGGTCTTGTTTTTTCCCCCTATATCCAACCATTTCAGTATGATAGAGTTGGAAGAGGCCATAGAGGCCATCCAGTCCAACCCCATGCCATGCAGTAAAAGTACAATCAAAACATCTCAGACAGATGGTCATCCAGCCTTTGTTTAAAAGCCTCCAAGGAAGGAGCTTCCACCAGACTCTCAGGCAAAGAGTTCCACTGTTGAACAGCTCTCCTTCTAGTAAGGATGTTCTTCCTAATGTTCAGGTGGCATTTCCTTTCCTAGTCTCCAGGGCAGGAGAAATCAAGCCTGCTCCAGCAATGATTGGGAGGATTTTCTGGTAGATGTTGACATAATGAACTTCCAGTAAAGAAAACCTAGATGCCTCTGACGCATTTCATTTTGCATCTGCTCCTTAAAAGGGTTTACCATCAATGTAGTGTTGTGTCTGTCTTTGAACACTGGGTTTCAGAGTAGGACATATTACAACATTCAGGATGAAATAAATGGAAGACTTTCTTTAAAACACTGGAAAAACTGTGGAAAGCACATCACACTATATTGGCCTGATGGGGCAATTTGTTTTTAGGAATGAAAATTAGACAAGAATCAATACTCTACATGAATGGGATGGTGGCATTCATTGTTTTAGCACATCTAGCAACACTATTGCTTTTATTGATATTTATTCATTTTGTCACATTGCATGCTGGTCGCTTCTGTGGCGAGAGAATCAGCCGTCTACGAAGACGTTGCCCAAGGGACGCCCGGATGTCTTGCAATCCTGCGAGGAGGCTTCTCTCATGTCCCTTTCATCTTCAGACATGTGCCTTTCATCTCAAGAACAGAGAAGCATCCCAAACTCTGAAGATCACCTGGGAAGGAATCCTACTGGAGCATTACAGTGCACCCAAATACCTGGGAGTCACTCTGACCGTGCTCTTACCTACAAGAAGCACTGCCTGAACATCAAGCAAAAGGTGGGTGCTAGAAACAATATCATACAAAAGCTGACTAGCACAACCTGGGGATCACAACCAGATACAGTGAAGACATCTGCCCTTGTGCTGTGCTACTCTGCTGCTGAGTATGCATGCCCAGTGTGGAACACATCTCACCCCGCTAAAACAGTGGATGTGGCTCTTAATGAGACATGCCGCATTATCACAGGGTGTCTGCGCCCCACCCACTGGAGAAATTACACTGCTTAGCCGGTATTGCACCACCTGACATCCGCCGGGAAGTAGCAGCCAATAGTGAAAGGACCAAGGCAGAGACATCTCCAGCTCATCCCCTGTTTGGGTATCAGCCAGCACGTCAACGACTTAAATCAAGAAATAGTTTTCTAAGATCTACAGAGACACTCGCTGGAACACCTCAGCAAGCGAGAGTCCAAAAGTGGCAGGCTCAAACCCAGAACCTCAACCAATGGCTGATACCAAATGGGAGACTCCCCCCTGGGCACACAGAGGACTGGGCGACTTGGAAGGCACTGAACAGACTGCGCTCTGGCACCACGAGATGCAGAGCCAACCTTCAGAAATGGGGCTACAAAGTGGAATCCTCGGCATGCGAGTGTGGAGAAAAGCAAACCACTGACCACCTGCTGCAATGCAACCTGAGCCCTGCCACATGCACCATGGAGGACCTTCTTGCAGCAACACCGGAAGCACTCCAAGTGGCCAGATACTGGTCAAAGGACATTTAACCAACTACCAAACTCACAAGATGTGTATTTTCTGTCTGTTTGCTTTGTTCTGTTAGAAATGTAATATATAATGGACTGGTTGCTCTGACACGACAAATATATAATTTTGTCACATACTAACTACCGTAATTCAGAACAAAATAAGAACAACAATCCATATTTTATTTATGGACCGCCCTCTATCCCCGAGGGGAATCGGAAAATAACGTTGAAACATAAAAAGAGGCAAGAATAATGATACACACATAGAGATGTGCAGCTAAAACGGAATTAAAATTCACTAAATTAAACAAGCACTGTGGCACATGGCTAAAGCACTAAACTAATACAATAAGCACTAAAGTAAAGGTTTCCCCTTGACATTAAGTCTAGTCATGTCTGACTCTGGGGGTTGGTGCTTACCTCCATTTCTCAGCTGAAGAGCTGGCATTGTCCGTAGATGCCTCCAAGATCATGTGGCCCGCATGACTGCATGGAGTGCCATTACCTTCTCACAGAAACGGTACCTATTGATCTACTTACATTGCATGTTTTCAAGCTGCTAGGTTGACAGAAGCTGGGACTAACTCTGGGAGCTCACCCCACTCCCTGGATTTGAACCACTGACCAGCAAGTTCAGCAGCTCAGTGGTGTGACCCACTGCACCTCCAGGGGACCCACAATAAGCACTATTTAACTAAATACTAACTGAAACACTGGATTCTGCCCCCCCCCATATCTGTAATAAAAACAGTTGCAGTTAATAAAAGTGTTCTATGACTACAGATTTAATTTGATAGTTATTCGTAATTGTAACCACAAATGATTTCACCGTTAGAATTCTTACTGATCCCAAAAGCAATAAATGGCTCCCAGTCTTTTATATCATCGTTAACAGGCTGATCTTTTAGAATTAATGTCAGTTTAGTAAAAAGTATTATCTCCGGTTGCTTCCATGCAGAGCCTCTCACTTCCAAAGAAGTCCAAACTGGCTCCCTCCTTGTTGTCTGCTGTGTTGGAAATTTCTTTTTTTTAAGCTGATAGGTCAATTGAATAAGCTGACATTTCTATTTGTTCCAGTTAGTTCAGAAGGTCAACATTATTTGAGATAAATGCTGGATTTAGTTTAATTTTTCAATTTGTGATTTAATGGCATTTGTTTTGTTTGATTTAATCTTTTTATTTATCGTGTCAGAAGCAAGTTGAGGGTACACTTAAAATGCATTTAAAAACACAAAGTTTTTTAAAACTTGGCATTAGTTTGTCCATATCTTTGATCTCTTTGACTTTCAATAACCATTCATCTAGGTCTGGTGTTTCCTTTTGCTTCAATGTTTAGCATTTCCAATTCTGGCGGTTGTAGTCAAATATGTAAACAGAATATTGTCGTTGGAATTTAGTGGTATGTCCAAATCTGTTATACCTAATAGATAAAATTCAGGTTTCATGGGGAATTTAATCTTAAAGATATTTTGGCATGCTGCATGTATTTTCTCCCAATTTTGTACCAACAATGGAACATCTTGAGCCAATTCTCCTTCAAGTCAATAGCATATGTATATTTTAATTTTTTTTGTTTCAAATTGACTCCCATTCTGAGAGAGTTATTGTTCTTCTCAAATTTTCTGCTCATTTAATCATGCAGACCTTTACTATTTTCCCTTCAGTTGACCACTCTAATAGTTTAGTATATACTTTTGTAATAGACTTATTTTTGCTTTCTAAAATTTTATCCCAGAATTGCTCTCTCTGATTAAACCCAAGTATTTTGTCTTGGTATTGTCGAAGGCTTTCATGGCTGGAATCACTAGGTTCTTGTGGGTTTTTTTTGGGCTATAGGGCCATGTTCTAGAGGCATTTCTCCTGACGTTTCGCCTGCATCTATGGCAAGCATCCTCAGAGGTAGTGAGGTCTGTTGGAATTAGGACAATGGGTTTATATATCTGTGGAATGGCTGGGGTGGGGCAAAGAGCGTTTCTCTGCTGGAGCTAGGTGTGAATGTTTCAACTGACCACCTTCATTAGCATTTGAAGGCCTGGTTGAGCAAAAAGAATCTGCGAACCCCACCTCCTCCAAGATGAACTGAACCACCTCATCTGGGCTCTCCAGGCCAATGGATACTCCACCTCAGACATCAGAAGAGCTGCAAGACCAAGAATAAGCCACGAGAGTAAAGATGAAGATCCACCCAGAGGAAAAGTGTTCTTGCCATACATCAAGGGAACCACTGACCACATAGGGAAGCTGATGAGGAAACACAACATACAAACTATCTACAGACCCACCAAGAAAATCCAACAAATGCTACGTTCAGCAAAGGACAAGAGGGATCCTCTCGCTTCTGCAGGAGTCTACCGTATACCATGCAGCTGTGGACAAGTCTACATAGGGACCACCAAACGCAGCATTGCCCAGACACGAATCAAGGAACATGAAAGGCACTGCAGACTACTTCAACCAGAGAAGTCAGCCATAGCAGAGCACCTGATGAACCAGCCTGGACACAGCATATTATTTGAGAACACAGAAATGCTGGACCACACCAACAACCACCAGGTCAGACTACACAGAGAAGCCATTGAAATCCACAAGCATGTGGACAATTTCAACAGAAAGGAAGAGACCATGAAAATGAACAAAATCTGGCTACCAGTATTAAAAAACTCTAAAATTACAACAGCAAAACAGCAGAGAAGAAACAACCAGGCACATCTTAACACCTCTCAACAAAAGATTTTCCCAGGCTCAGCCAGGCCTTCAAATGCTAATGAAGGTGGTCAGTTGAAACATTCACACCTAGCTCCAGCAGAGAAGAGCTCTTTGCCCCACCCCAGCCATTCCACAGATATATAAACCCATTGTCCTAATTCCAACAGACCTCACTACCTCTGAGGATGCTTGCCATAGATGCAGGCGAAACGTCAGGAGAAATGCCTCTAGAATATGGCCCTATAGCCCGAAAAAACCCACAAGAACCTATTTTGTCTTTGTTATAATATTCTTTAATTTGTTGAGGGTGTGGAAAGGGCAGGGCTTGAGGCAGAAGATGTCGGGCTGAATGAAAAATCCTACGCTCTGCATTCAGTCCATGGGCTCCAGGGTTCCCCAGGCCAGCAGTCTTAGGCAACTCACTGCCTCCCAGCTTCTATCCCATGAGTTGAATAGGGAAGGCCATTCTCATGTACTACCTTACAGGAGGGGGTTTGTAAAGAAACATTGTAGACCAGGGATCCCCAAACTAATGCCTTCCAAGGCCATTACCTGCCCCCTGCTCTGAACTTTAGACTTAGGCTTGCTCTAAGTCTGAAACAACTTGAAGGCACACAACAACAACCCAAATTAACTTGACTCTCTCATCAGCCGAAAGCAGGCCCACACTTTCCATTAAAATACTGGTAAGTTTATGTTGGTTAAAATTGTTCTACATTTT
Organism: Anolis sagrei ordinatus; assembly: GCF_025583915.1. Taxonomy (NCBI): domain Eukaryota; kingdom Metazoa; phylum Chordata; class Lepidosauria; order Squamata; family Anolidae; genus Anolis; species Anolis sagrei. The sequence continues at coordinate 36,803,524 of NW_026847771.1, forward strand.
AAATATATTTCATTCATGTTTTGTTTTGTTTTGTTGCACCACAAACAAGATATGTGCAGTGTGCATAGGAATTCCATGGTATGTTTTTTTCAAACTATAGTCCAGTCCCCCAACAGCAGGGGTCCTCAAACTTTTTAAACAGAGGGCCAGGTCACAGTCCCTCAAGCTGTTGGAGGGCCGGATTATAATTTGAAAAAAAACAGGAATGAATTCCTATGCACACTGCACATATCTTATTTGTAGTGCAAAACACTTTTAAAACAATACAATAATTAAAATGAAGAACAATCTTAACAAATGTAAATTTATTAGTATTTCAGTGGGAAATGTGGGCCTGCTTTTGGCTGATGAGATAGGATTGTTGTTGTTGTTGTGTGCTTTCAAGTCATTTCAGAGTTAGGTTGACCCTGAGCAAGGGCCGGGTAAATGAGCTTGGAGGGCCGTATCTGGCCCTCGGGCCGTAGTTTGAGGACCCGTGCCCAACAGTCTGAGGAAAAGTGAACTGGTCCTCGGCTTATAAGGTTTGAGGGCCCCCACTATATACGTTTTTCCCTGAATGCAGAAACACGTCTTCTTTGTGGAGCAATGCTTGGAAACCACCCAGGACCTCACCAGCCTCCCAGCCAGTGGGCTTTGGCCCCAGGAACCTTCAGGGCTCAAGGTGATGCCCTTTTCCATTCTTGCTTTCCTTGCCCAGCATGGCCTGCCTCTTCCAAGCCATTTCATAAAATGAATGCCTGGCCGAGAGCAAATGCACCCCTAGCAAGACGAAGGGCAAGGAACTTAATTCCCTCATTGGCCTTACTGTTACAGCGACCAGCAAGGATGGCAATTAATGACAACTGTAATGATGGTGTTCCGGGCGTGACATGAAGCCTGGTTTGCCGAGAGCCTTGGCCAGCCCCAGGCCAGCTTTGCCACAGCCAGCGGGTCGCTCTCGACTTCTGACCTGGGCACAGTGTGAACTGGCGACCTGGAGGTGAACCCCTCCATCTCTCATTAGCACTCGGCTGACACTCGCTTTCCTTAATGAATTCTGCACTCCCTTCAAGGAAGGGATCAGGCCCTTGGGACAAAAACCATATTTTTACAAAAGTGCTTTTTTTTTAAGGGGGAGATAAAGCACAGTAAGAGCAAGAAATTTCATATTCATCAAGAGCCGAATGATGTGAACATTGCAAGCACGGAAAAGCCCATTTGCAGAACTTCAGCTCCCAGCATCCTCTAGCTAACATTGGAATAAATCTTAAAAATAAGTTTCCCAAGTTTATATGAGGGTTATCTGGAAAGTAAGGTTATAAGGCATGTAGCTCTCACAGAGAATTTTTGTGGGAAGTTGGTATCATTGCCATGTAGCGGGAAACCAGCAGAAGCGAATGAGCAGTGCCACTCGTCAGTAGCTCATCAACTGGCATTGTGGTGAAGGTTTGAGATGAGCATCTTCATTCCGTTTCCCTCCAAACATATGTCAGAAATGGCTTGAAGGCACACAGCAATAACTCTCCTAACTTGAGTGTCTTTGCAAATAACATCTTTTACTGTCTTGGCCACTTTCTGAGGGGTTTTTTTGTCGTGTCAGAAGTGACTTAAGAAACTGCAAGTTGCTTCTGGTGTGAAATAATTGGTTGTCTGCAAGAATGTTGCCCAGGGGACACCCAGATGTTTTGATGTTTTATCATTCTTGTGGGAGGATTCTCTCATGTCCCCGCATGAGGAGCTGGAGCTGATAGAAGGAGCTCATCCGCACTCTCCCCAGATGCGAACTTGCAACTTGTCGGTCTTCAGTCCTGCCGGCACACGTGTTTAACCCACTGTGCCACTGGGGGCTCCTACTTTCTGAGATGACTTGCTGGTATGGGCCCTGTTTCCATTTGTGAGATGTTAGAGGATACATTATATTCCTAGTTTTCTAGATGCTACAGAGGAAGGGACATTCATATGTGTATCTCACCTCCCACATCCAGAAATGCATCTTGGCCCTTCTATGTGTCTCCATATGTATTTTTTTCTAGCAGCCCTGTAACACCTCTGGGCTATTCATTTGGGACAGAACATGGAGAAATCCTGGCTACCAGTATTTAAAAAAACTCTAAAATCAGGACAGTAAAGAAAGAACAACACTCAAAAACAGGGGAATTCCAGACAAGCAACAATCAGGGCCAGCTGATCACCTCTCAACAAAGGGTTCCCCTAGGCAGGAAGCAGCCAAGCCTTGAGGCTGCAAAGCTATTTAATGCTAATCAATGTGATCAATTGCAGCATTCACAATTTCCTCAAAGAGAAAAGAGTTCTGTCCCCCACCCTGGACATTCTACAGATGTATAAACCCCACTTGCCTAGTTTCCAACAAACCTCACAACCTCTGAGGATGCCTGCCATAGATGAGAGTGAAACATCAGAAAAGAATGCTTCTGAAACATGGCCATACAGCCCAGAAAACTCACAGCAACCCAATAATTTGTTTTATCTATTTGTGTTGTTGTTCATTCGTTCAGTCGTCTCCGACTCTTCGTGACCTCATGGACCAGCCCACGCCAGAGCTCCCTGTCGGTCATCACCACCCCCAGCTCCTTCAAGGTCAGTCCAGTCACTTCAAGGATTCCATCCATCCATCTTGCCCTTGGTCGGCCCCTCTTCTTTTTGCCTTCCACTTTCCCCAGCATAATTGTCTTCTCTAGGCTTTGCTGTCTCCTCATGATGTGGCCAAAGTATATGTTATCTATTTATTTCAAGCTTTGCAATATTTTTATTTTATTTTTTATTTCTCAACCCCGGAGTTTGAGAAGGGTGGGGTACAAATATTTGAAATAAATAAATAGCCTGAAATAACTGTAGTGCAACATGAATCCTATAAGCGAGGCCTGCATTGGAGCTTTGTGGGTGACTGTTCACAGGCTGGATTCAGGATAAAATATCACATACTGTCAGACTTTTTGAAGTATGTGAATATTTGATAGACTATAAGAATACCAATCCCACCCAGCATGGTATAAGAGTGTTGCACAAAGATGGGGCTTGGCAGGCCCGTAGCCAGGATTTTGTTTGGGGGGGGGGGCTGAGTTTGGTTCGGGGTGGGCTGAGTCTGAGTGAAAGAGGGTCTACCCTAGCAAACCTTTTGTATTGTTACCCCAATACCCCCATGCATATGGGATATATTGAGTATGGTGATCAGATCATGATATGAATAAACATAACAGTTTTAATAATGTACCAGTAAGGCCTTCTCGCGGACCACCATCAGAATTTCGGGGGGGGGGGGCTGAAGCCCCCCAAGCCCCCCCCTCCCAGCTACATGCCTGGGGCTTGGGTCTCCAGACCCCTCCAAGGCCTGCCTTACACCTTGGAAACTATGCTGGAAAACACTGCAACTTAAAAATAACCCACTGCACCATCACAAATCTCCAAGGATGTGATGGGATAGTTAAAGTTTACTTCCTACATACTCCCTGTTTTAAGACTTAAGGCCTTGAGATTTCCTTCAGTTTTGACAATGAATAGATGCAGCTAACAAGCTCTAGAGGAGACAAAAACTGACTCAGAAGAAGCCTTTCTCTGCATAGGTTGAGCAGAATTCTGAAATCCAAAATACTCCAAAATCTGAAATAGACTGAGAAAGTGACACCTTTGCTTTCTGGTGATACTACGTACCCAAACTTTTTTCCATGCACAAAATTATTTAAATTATGTATGAAATTACCTTGAGGCAATGTATATAAGGTATATAAAAGGTAAAGTCTAAGATACCAAGTCTACTCGTGTTTGACTCTGGTGGATGGTGCTCATCTCCATTTCTAAGCCAAAGAACTGCCATTGTGCATAGATGCCTCCAAGATCATGTGGCTGGCATGACCAGAGGCGGCCCTAGGTAATTTTCAACGGTAAGCAAACAGTATTTTGGCGCCCCCCCCAACCAATCATTGATATATATTTTATCTTCGTCATGGGAGTTCTGTGTGCCATATTTGTTTCAATTCCATCATTGGTGGAGTTCAGAATGCTCTTTGATTGTAGGTGAACTATACATCCCAGTAACTACACTTGCCACACTTGCTCCCTTACCTGGCCCGCTTTGGGTCCGGAGGTGTGCTGAAGACCCCGGCGTGTGCACCAAAAGTCACCTCTTCTCCTGACTTTCTCCTCAGCCATTGGGACCAAGAGAGAGAGAGAGAGAAAGAGGTGGAGATGCCCACCTTTTCCTGAAGGTAGGCGCAAAAACAAAGGAGGGAGCGGAGGTGGGAGATACCTCCAGCCAGAGGAGCTCTCTCTCTCTCTCTCTTGGTCCCAATGGCTGAAGTCAAGAGAAGAGACGACTTTTGGTGCGCACGCTGGGGTCTTCACACACGCCTCCGGACCCGAAGCGGGAGAGGAGAGGAGGCGGGTGGAGCGTCGGGGGATCGGGAAAGGGAGCCGGTCATGGGGAAGGGATCGAACGTGGAGAACGATTGAGCGCCGGCTCTGCTCGCGCACCCGGTGGCCGGGTGGAGCAGGAACGAGAGGGGCTAGGCGAGGCTCAAGGGCCCGGCCCCTTTGGGAAGAGGATCGCCCGGCAGCGAGGCAAGAAAGCCGAGGCTCCCCCCGGACTGCTAGGGCTGTTGTGAGCTGAGGGGGCGCTCCTCAAGTGGTGGTCGAGGGGCATTTACAGAGGCGCCTCTGCGCCCCTGGCAAAAAAAAGTGTTCTGCGACCGCTTACTTCGCGTAATGGACGAGCCGCCCCTGGCATGACTATATGGAGCACTGTTATCTTCCTGTAGAAACGGTACCTATTCATCTACTCACATTTGCATGTTTTTCAACTACTAGGTTGGCAGAAGCTCAGGCTAACAATGGGAGGTCACCTCGCTCCCCGGATTTGAACTGTTGACTTTTTTGTCAGCTCAGCAGTTTAATCCACTGCACCACTGAGGGCTCCATATAAGGTATATATGAAATGCAAATGAATTTTGTATGTAGACTTTGGTCTCATCTCCAAGTTATCTCATTATGTATATACAAATATTCTAATATCTGACAAAAAAGTCCGAAACACTTCTGGTCCCAAACATTTTGGAGGAGGGCTAGAACTGGGAACCTTCCCCATGAAACTGTCCCAAATGATGGTGAGCCATAGAACTAATGTCAAGGCATTTTCCTGGCCAATTTACTCTAATATCCAGCTTTGCAGAGACACCTTTACAGAAGCATACAAAAAGCTCAGCCTCTCACTGAACATCAAGAAAACCAAAGTGCTCTTTCAGCAGGCACCAGCCAATCCCTCTGCAATGTCAGAAATACAGCTTAGTGGTGCAATGTTAGGAAATGTTGACCATTTCCTTTCCCTTGGCAGCCCCCTCTCCACGAAAGTCAACATTGACACTAAAATAAACACCACCTGAGCTCTGCAAGTGCAGCATTTTTTCAAATGAAGCACAGAGTGTTTGAGGATCGGTACATCCGTAGGGAGATCAAGGTGCTTGTTTATAAAGCTATTGTCCTCCCAACCCTGCTATACGCCTGCGAAACATGGACCGTCTACAGATATCACACTCAACTTCTAGAACAATTCCATTAGTGTTGCCTCTGGAAAATCCTGCAAATCTCTTGGGAAGACAGGCGGACAAGTGTGTCAGCATACTGGAAGAAGCAAAGACCACCAGCTTTGAAGTCATGATCCTCTGCCATCAACTCCGCTGGACTGAAGGCCACGTCTGAATGCCCGATCACCGTCTCCCAAACAATTACTCTACTCTCAACTCAAGAATGTAAAACAGAATGTTGGTGGACAGGAAAAGAGATTTAAAGATGGGCTTAAAGCTAACCATTTCCACTAACTTGGCAGCCACCTCTTCGCAAAAGTCAACATTGACACTGAAATACCACAGTCCAAGCTCTGCGAGTGCAGCATTGTTCTGAATGAAGCAGAGAGTGTTTGAAGATCACCAAGAGAGAACTGGGAAGCCCCATCCCTTGATTATTCTAACTGGAGATCAGCTGTGGCAAACGGTGCTGTGGAATTTGATGAGGCACCAACAGAGGGCGAAAGGGAGAAACGTGTCAAGACGAAGGAGGCGCAACAAGCCAACCCTGACCAGGGCCCCCTTCCACCTGGAAACCTTGGTCCTCACTGCGGAAGAACATACAGGTCAAGAACAGGTCTCCACAGTCACCTACAGACCCACCGGCAAGACCCTACCACTTGGAAGGCAATCATACTCAGTCACAAGGGATTGCCGATGATGATGATTCCCCATCTGAGGGATTTTGGGGGTTATAATCCAAAAAAGTAATTTCCCTTAATGCTGCTTCTTAAGTACTGTATTCTGAACACCAACAAACTGAAATACAGCGAGAAGAAGATTATTACAATCAGTAGGGGATAAGAAGCCAAGTCTTGTGAAGAGCGGTTGGAAGACGTGGGTGTGTCGAGCCTGGTTGGACAGAGAAGGGTTCATGGGCTACTTGTGATCCCCCTCGACCTCCGAGGACCCCCCCGTGATAATCCAGTTGTCTCTAAAAATGTCACAGCATGCAACTAGATGCCTCCAGGGCCTCAATTTGCCACTTAAACACCACTAAGTGACCACTTCCTGTTTCATTAAAAGGCCTTGTTTGGCATTAAAACGGACCCAACGAAAAATAATGTGGCAGAACTGGACTCCCAGAAGCTTGGGGGGAAGGGGACAGGGACGGAGACTATTAGCTATGGGGAGGGGACTTGGGGACATTTTTGTTGGAGAAATCAAAGAGTAGAGTATGACCCTCTCATCCATGGACTTGCTATCCATGGTTTCATTTATATATACTTTTAAAAAAAGTATTTGTGGGCTTCTCTAGGACCCCCAGTTTTATTCTATGATATGCATCCAGATCACCTATAGTGAAAAATACAGGGTTCACTATTACCCATGGTTTCAGTTATCTGCAGGCCTTTGTGAGGCGAATCAGGTTCCTTCAGAGATAATCTGGGGATCTGTCAGGTTTTACAATGTATTGTAATGTAATATAGCTGAGTCATGCACTGCAAATGGACTTCTATTGGAAATGCTGAGTCATGCATTAACTGTATTGTTGTTCATTCGTTCAGTCGTCTCCGACTCTTCGTGACCCCATGGACCAGCCCACGCCAG
>NW_026847771.1:36810726-36832540 GCF_025583915.1 Anolis sagrei ordinatus
CACCATCTCATCCTGACCAAGGCTAACCCTTTTGGGATCCAAACATTTCCTGTCTTTCCTTCACTTTCTGCCTCCAAAAGAGAAGAGGAAGGGGAGGAAAGGGCAGGGAGGACACTTGGGGAGAACTCCCTTCCTCTTGGCATGTCCACCTTGCTCTGGTCCGCCATGCAGCCCACAAGTTGACCACGGTAGTCCACACTCTGGTTACATCCTGAATAGACTACTGCAACGCTCTCTACATGAGGTTGCCTTTGAATACTGTTCGGAAGTTTCAAATGGTCCAATGGGCGGCCACCAGGTTGTTAACAGGAGCAACTCTCAGGGAGCACACAACGCCTCTGTTGCACCAGCTCCACTGGCTGACAGTCTGCTACCGAGCACAATTCAAAGTGTTGGCTTTAGCCTATAAAGCCCTAAATGGTTCTGGCCTAGCTTATCTGTCTGAACGTATCTCTCCTTATGAATCATCTAGGTCCTAAGGTCTTCTGGGGAGGCCCTGCTCTCGGTCCCACCTTCTTCACAGATTCAGTTGGCGGGAAAGAGAGACAGGGCCTTCTCAGCGGTGGCCCCTCGGCTATGGAACACCCTCCCTAGGGACATTAGATCGGCCCCCAGCCTCTTAACATTTCGCAAAAAATAAAAACCTGGCTTTTTAAGCAAGCTTTCCCAAATGCAGTGTAGCAGACAAACTCTGATCTTCTGAATGACTGGACAATGCGATTGGATAATGATTTTGGTGATGAGACGCGGAGGACCTATGTTTTTATCGGTTTTATTATTTACTGAATTTTACTTATGGTAAATGTTTTGACTGTTTTTATGTTATTGCGGGCATCGAATTGTGCCGTGAGTCGCCCTCAGGCTGAGAATGGTGGTATATAAATATCTATATAAATAAAAATGTAATGTTCATTTGTGCGATTGACATAACTCAAAATCCGCTGGACGAATTGATACCAAATGTGGACACAAGACATCTAACAACCCAATGTATGTCCTTGACTCAAAAAAATTGATTTTGTCATTTGGGAGTTGTAGTTGTTGGGATTTATAGTTCACCTGCAATCAAAGAACATTCTGAACCTCACCAACGATGGAATTGAAACAAACTTGGCACACAGTTCTCCCATGACCAACAGAAAATACTGGAAGGGTTTGGTGGGCAGTGTCCTTTGGTTTTGGAGTTGTAGTTCACCTACATCCAGAGATCACTGTGGATTAAAACAATGATGGATCTAGACCAAACTCTACACAAATACTCAATATGCTCAAATGTAAACACTGGTGGAGTTTGGGGAAAATAGAATCTTGACATTTGGGAGTTGTATTTGCTGGGATTTACAGTTCATCTTAAATTACAGAGCATTCTGAACCCCACCAATGATAGAATTGTGCTGAACTTCCCACACAGATCCCCCATGTGGGCCACAGCAACACGTGGCAGGGGACGGCTAGTAGTAAATAAAATAAATAAATAATGAATAAATTAGGAAGTTTAAACCCATTTTGAGGCTCTTCAAAGTTCCTTCAATGACCTCATTGCTTTCCCCCATCACTTAAGAGTTGCCCTTACATATTTTGGGGCAGGAATGGGAAGGAATGGAGTTTTTTGGGGTGGGAGAAAGAATAACCCAGTTCAGTCTTGAGATCTGCCTCTGAAAAGCCTCTCAAGGGGCAAGAGTCCTCCATTCCCTCCCCCTTTCTCTCTCTCTCTCTCTGGGCGATGGAAGGGCCGAGATTTCACGGCTGGCCGAGGACAATGGCCAAGTGACCAGGGTGAAGCCGGGAGGGCTACTCGCCTCTCCATTTCCGGTGCTCAGTTCATGCTGGACAATACTAGCCCTCTTTTTTTTAAAGAGGCAGCCACCATGCCTTTGGAAGCCACACACACACCCAGCAGGTTATGTATTTATTTACCTACTTATTTATTTTTATCCTGTTTTTACTCCCATGGGTGGGACTCCAAGTGGCATACATGGCTAAAACAGCAAAATAACATAGCATAAAAAATTCTAATCCCATACAAAAAAGGGAAATGCTCAAAAATGCTCAAACTTTCCTACAGTGGCACTTATTTCACATGCCAATAAGGTAATGCTCAAGATCCTGCAAGGAAGACTCTGGCAATACATGGAGAGAGAGTTGCCAGATGTACAAGCTGCGTTTAGAAAAGGCAGAGGAACGAGAGACCAAATGGCCAACATCCTCTGGATAATGGAGAAAGGCAGAGAGTTTCAGAAACACATCTATTTCTGTTTTATCGACTATTCTAAAGCCTTTGACTTTGTGGATCATAATAAATTGTGGCAAGTTCTTTGTGGTATGGGGATACCACGTCACCTTGTCTGTCTCCTGAGGAATCTGTGTAACAACCAAGTAGCAACAGTAAAAACAGACCACGAAACAACAGGCTGGAGGGTCACATCAGCCTCATGGTTGCTTTCAAAGGGCCACTGAATCCATGGGCAGAATATCTGTGGATACAGAGGCCCAACTATAATTGTGGTCAGTGCTCTTTAAATTTTACCCAGTTTGGATCCCCAGATGTTATTGAACAACAACTCTCATCGCTTTTGATTATCTGACATGCAAGACTGGGGATACTGGGAGTTGCAATCCAACAGTCCTTGTGGCTCTGAGATTGGGGAAAGGTTAAAGGACATCCTATCCACAAGCCTCATATCTAAATTCGAACCCCACTCTCCTGACTAAACAGAACGCACTGCAGTCTTCCAGATGTCACTGTATCCCAACTCCCATTAGCTCTACCCATGATGGGTTGTTGTAGGTTTTCGGGCTATATGGCCATGTTCTAAAGGCATTCTCTCCTGATGTTTCGCCTGCATCTATGGCAAGCATCCTCAGAGGTAGTGAGGTCTGTTGGAACTAGGAAAAAGGGTTTATATATCTGTGGAATGACCAGGGTGGGATAAAGAACTCTTGTCTGCTGGAGCTAGGTGTGAATGTTTCAACTGACCACCTTGATTAGCATTGCCTGGGGCAATCTTTTGTTGAGAGGTGATTAGACGTCCCTGATTGTTTTTCCTCTGTTGTTTTGCTGTTGTAATTTTAAAGTTTTTTTTAATACTGGTAGCCAGATTTTGTTCATTTTCATGGTTTCTTCCTTTCTGTTGAAATTGTCCACATGCTTCTGGGTTTCAATGGCTTCTCTGTGTAGTCTGACATGGTGGTTGTTAGAGTGCTCCAGCATTTCTGTGTCTCAAATAATATGCTGTGTCCAGGTTGGTTCATCAGGTGCTCTGCTATTGCTGACTTCTCTGGTTGAAGTAGTCTGCTGTCTAATGATGAGGAATGCGGGAGTTGTAGTCCAGTATCTGGAAGGCCCCATAAAATGGCATTGAGAGCTGGATTCAGTCTGTGGGTCTTGAGTCTGATACATGTGATTTAGGCCAGTTTTTCTCAACCTTCCTAATGCTGCGACTCCTTGATACAGTTCCTCATGTTGTGGTGACCCCCAAACATAAAATTATTTTCATTGCTATTTCATAACTGTAATTTTGCTACTGTTATGAATCATAATGTAAATATCTGATACACAGGATGTATCCCAGTATTCATACGCCCAAATTTGAATCTTGGTGGTGATGGGGGGGGGGGGATTGATTTTGTCATTTGGGAATTGTAGTTGCTGGGATTGATAGTTAGCCTACAATCAAGAAGCATTCCGAACTCCACCAATGATGGAATTGAACCAAACTTGGCACACAGAACTCCCATTGCCAATGGAAAATACTGGAAGGGTTTGGTGGGCATTGACCTCGAGTTCTGGAGTTGTAGTTCACCTACATCCAGAGAGCACTGTTGACTCAAACAATGAAGGATCTAGATTAAACTTGGCACGAATACTCCATATGCCCAAATGTGAGCACTGGTGGAGTTTGGGGGAAATAGACATTGACATTTGGGAATTGTAGTGCTGGAATTTATAGTTCACCTACAATCAAAGAACATTCTGAACCTCACCAATGATAGAATTGAGCCAGACTTCCCACACAGAACCCTCATACCTTGAAAGGACTCACTGGTGTGAGCCTCCCTCCAGCCTCTTATGCTCTCCCTAACCCACACATGCACACCATGCTGCCATACTCAAAGCACGCCTGCTCTCCCTCCCCCCCCCCCCCCCCCCCCCCCCCCCCCCCCCCCCCCGCTTGGAGTCTCAGAAACAGCACTCCCCTTGGCTGAGAGGCCAGCTGAGACGCTGGCTAATCATAGCGGAGGAGGGTGGGAGGGTTCGCCATCTGTTTCCAAAAAGGAAGAGAAGGACGCATGGAGAGATCTTCAGCCTTCTGTGCCAAAGGTGTTCCTATGACCATCAGAAATAATATGTTTTCTGATTATCTTTAGTGTCACCTCTGAAACCCCCTCATGACCCCCACAGGGGCCCCAACCCCAGGCTGAGAAACACTGAAACAGTGGGGTGTATTGGGCTGAGTGTTGGAATATTTCTCTGAAGATCCAGGTTCAATTCTCTTGGCCATGATGATCTTGGGGGAGTCACATTCTTTCAGCCTCAGAGGAAGGCAAAAGCAGCCCCCATCTGAATTTGTGCCAACGAAAGTCTGAAATTCTGTTTCAATTACTCTTTATCCTTTTGTGTGGCTCCAACCAACAATGTTTTAAATCCTCCAAGTTCCTTAAGATGACATTCTTTCTCGGCAAGAAAACCCTGAAGGTTGCCATAAGTCGAAAATGACTTGAAGACCCACATTGACATGACTCTATTTCAGAAGAAGGAGCTAGCAAAACAACCTCCTTGTCTAAGAAAACTACAAAATACATAGGGTCGCCCTTAGAGGATAGGTACATGCACACATGTGTCACGTTTTTAACATGTGAGCCTTTCATTAGATTTCCCCTCCCCCCCCCCCACAAAAAAAAACTGAGGAAAGAAATCCCTTTAACACACAAACCTTTAACATACAAACAGCTGTGGTTTCTTCAATACCTAGATTGCTCTACAAGGAAGCAGGTTTGCTTTATCTTTCCAAATCTTAAAGCAATGGTTCTCAACCTTCATAATGCTGTGACCCCTTAATACAGTTCCTCATGTTGTGGTGACCCCCAACCATAAAATTATTTTCATTGCTACTTCATAACTGTAATTTTGCTACTGTTATGAATCATAATGTAAATATCTGGTATGCAGGATGTATTTTCATTGTTACAAACTGAACATAATAAAAGCATAGTGATTAGTCATAAAAACAATGTTTGGGGGTGTATAGACAATAGATGATGGGATACATTTCCATTCACAAATTTGGCACAAATACCAAATTTGCCCAAATTTGAATACTGGTGCGGTTTGGGGGGGGGGGGTTCATTTTATCATTTGGGAGTTGTAGTTGCTGGGATTTATAGTTCACCTACAATCAAAGAGCATTCTGAACTCCACCAGCAATAGAATTGAATCATACTTGGCACACAGAACTCCCATGACTAACAGAAAATACTGGAAGGGTTTGGTGTACATTGACCTTGAGTTTTGGAGTTGTAGTTCACCTACATCCAGAGACTCAAACAATGATGGATCTGGACCAAACTTGGCACAAATATTCAATATGCCCAAATGTGAACTCAGGTGAAGTTTTGGGAAAATAGACTTTGACATTTGGGAGTTGCAGTTGCTGGGATTTATAGTTCACCTACAATCATAGAGCATTCTGAACTCCACCAACGATAAAACTGGGCCAAACTTCCTACACAGAATCCCCATGCCTCGAAGGGACCCACTGGCGCAAGCCTCCCTCCAGCCTCGCACGCTTTCCCTTGCCCACACATGCACTCCATGCTGCCATGTGCTGAGCATGCCTGCTGTCTCCTCCCCTCTTGGAGTCTCAGAAAGGCTCAGTGAGGCTAGTCAATCAAAGAAGAGGAGCGGTTTTGGTGGGAGTATTGATAGTCTGTTTCCAAAACGGAAGAGAACAGGTGGAGAGATCTTCAGCCTTCTCTGCCAAAGGGGTACCTAAGAACATCAGAAATATGTATTTTCATTCACTGGACCAAATTTGACACAAATACCTGATACGCCCAAATTTGAATACTGGTGGGGTTTTGGGGGGGGGTTGATTTTGTCATTTGGGAGTTGTAGTTGCTGGGATTTATAGTTCACCTACAATCAGAGAGTATTCTGAATCCCAACAATAGAATTGAACCAAACTTGGCACACAGAACTCCCATGACCAACAGAAAATACTGGAAGAGTTTGGTAGGCGTCATTGACCTTGAGTTTTGGAGTTGTAGTTCACCTACATCCAGAGAGCACTGTGGATTCAAACAATGATGGATCTGGACCAAACTTGGCACGAATACTCAATATGCCCAAATGTGAACACTGGTGGAGTTTGGAGAAAATAGACCTTGACATTTGGGAGTTGTAGTTGCTGGGATTTATTGTTCACCTACAATAAATAGAGCATTTTGAACCCACCAATGATAGAATTGGGCCAAATTTCCTACACAGAATCCCCGTGTATTGTATATTGTATTTTCTGATGATCTTTGTTGACTCCTCTGACACCCCCTTGTGATACCCTCCCCCCCCCCCCCCCCCCCCGGGGTCTCAACCCGCAGGTTGAGAAATGCTGTCTTAAAGGAACCAACACGAAAGGCTTTCTGAAATAATTTATTACAAACATGCTCACACTGTTCAATTAATGGAAAGGGAACCATGCTGGTTCGGAAAATCAGGAAAACCAGGAATTATTGAAATATATTTTTTTTAAATGCAAAGTAACCTCTGCCTTTGAGGCTACATGGGCTGAATAGAAGGTGTTTGTTGAATGAGCTAAAACAGGCATGGGCAAAATTCAGCCTTCCAGGTGTTTTGGCCTTCAGCTCCCACCATTCCTAAGAGCCTCAGCCCCCTTCCGTTTCCTTTTCCCTTTCCTTTTCCACCTAAGCAGCTAAGAGGAAAAAGGAAAGGGCCTGAGGCAGTTAGGAATGGTGGGAGTTGGAGTCCAAAACACCTGGAGGGCCCAAGTTTTCCCATGCCTGGTCTTTCGTGGATATCTTCTAAAGTGGAGTGGGGTTGAGTGAGGGACTTGAATGGGTTCAAATGACAGGAAAGGAGATTCCATTCTATTCTGATTTGGTTACACCTCTTTATCTGGAATACTGTGTCCAATTCTGGGCATCACAGTTCAAAAGAGACATTGACTCTAAGCTGGAAGAGGTCCAGAGGAAGAGGGTGACTCAAAGGGTCAAAGGCCTGGATACCATGAATAATCCCTATGAGTTGCGTCTTGAAGAACTGGGTCTGTTTAGCCTGCAAAAGAGAGAGCTGAGAGGAGACATGCGAGCCATGAATAAATATGTGAAAGGGTGTCATAAGGGAGAGGAAGCAGATTTGTTTTCTGTTGCCCTAGAGAAGAAAACTCAGTGGGGCCATGGGATCAAAATGACAGGAAAGGAGATTCCATGTGAACATTAGGAAGAACTTCCCAACCATAAGCTGTTCAGCAGTGGAATTCTCTGCCTCAGAGTCTGATGGAAGCTTTGTCTTTGGAGGCTTTTGAACAGAGGCTGGATGGTCATCTTTTGGGTGGGTCCTTTAGCTGTGCTTTTCCTGCAGGGCAGGGAATTGGACTAGATGGTCCATGTGGTCTCTTCCAACTTTATATTATTATTATTATTATTATTATTATTATTATTATTATTATTATTATTATTTTGAGGCAGGATGGTCATCTGTTGGGAGTGCTTTGATTGTGCTTTTCCTGCATGGCAGGGGATTGGACTAGATGGCCCATGTGGTCTCTTCCAATTCTATTATGATTATGATTATTAATTATAATAATATTTTTGTGGTGGGATGGTCATCTGTTGGGAGTGCTTTGATTGTGCTTTTCCTGCATGGCAGGGGATTGGACTAGATGGCCCATGTGGTCTCTTCCAATTCTATTGTGATTATGATTATTAATTATAATAATATTTTTGAGGTGGGGTGGTCATCTGTTTGGGGTGCTTTGATTATGCTTTTCCTGCATAGCAGGGATTGGACTAGATGGCCCTGTGGTCTCTTCCAACTCTATTATCATTATTATTATTATTATTATTAAGGTTGGATGGTCATCTGTTGGGGATGCTCTGATTGTGCTTATCCTGCATGACAGGGGATTGGACTAGATGCCCCATGTGGTCTCTTCCAACTCTATTATTATTATTATTATTATTATTATTATTATTATTATTATTAAGGTTGGATGGTCATCTGTTGGGGATGCTCTGATTGTGCTTATCCTGCATGACAGGGGATTGGACTAGATGCCCCATGTGGTCTCTTCCAACTCTATTATTATTATTATTATTATTATTATTATTATTATTATTATTATAGGTTGGATGGTCATCTGTTGGGGATGCTCTGATTGTGCTTATCCTGCATGACAGGGGATTGGACTAGATGCCCCATGTGGTCTCTTCTAACTCTATTATTATTATTATTATTATTATTATTATTATTATTATTGAGGTTGGATGGTCATCTGTTGGGGATGCTCTGATTGTGCTTATCCTGCATGACAGGGGATTGGATTAGATGGCCCGTGTGGTCTCTTCCAACTTTATTATTATTATTATTATTATTATTATTATTATTATTATTATTATTGAGGCTGGATGACCGTATGTTGGGGGTGTTTTGAATGTGCTTTTCCTGCATGACAGGGGATTGGATTAGATGGCCCGTGTGGTCTCTTCCAACTCTATTATTATTATTATTATTATTAAGGTTGGATGGTCATCCGTTGGGGATGCTCTGATTGTGCTTATCCTGCATGACAGGGGATTGGATTAGATGGCCCATGTGGTCTCTTCCAGCTCTATTATTATTATTATTATTATTATTATTATTATTATTATTATTAATAATAATATTAATTATCATCATCATATTTATTATTATTATTGTTATTATTGTTATTATTATTTGAGGCTGGATGGCCAACTGCCGGGGGTGTTTTGAATGTGCTTTTCCTGCATGGCAGGGGATTGGACTAGATGACCCTTGGAGTCTCTTCCAACTATGATTCTATGATCACCTTGCTGATCAATGTGCGCCTAACTCAGAAGTAAAGCTCTTTGGGTTTCATGGGACTTCCTCCCAAGCAAGAGTCGTAGATAGAAAGAGAGGTGGTAGAAAGGAAGGAGACATAAGGGAGGCATGCAAGCAAGGCCACGTTTCAGGGAAGGATGAGAAAGGCCCGAGCAAAGAGGGGCGAGAAGCAGGAGCACGCGCTGTCCTTGGTGCTGAGCGCCGGGCGCGCGCCTTGTCGCTCTCCAGGGTCCTGAAAGGCTCACTGCACTGAGATAATTATGCACCCACAGCACATGTTTGGGTGCCTTGAATGTTAGCTCTGTTTCCTGGCATGTTTGGCTTGCTGATTTTAAAAAATGGCATCAAATGTTCCCTATCATCTCTTTTACGTGCATCACTAGAACATTTATGTCATCTCTGAAGTGTACTTTTCTCACAAGTTTCTGAGACTTCCAAACACTTTGGAAATGCAACACCAAAGCATTGTAAACCAATTCTGTGTGTTTTAAATGGGTTTTAATGGTTTTAATTATTCCTTTTTAGACAGTTTTAAGTTGAATTCTATCTAAATGTTTATAGTCTGTAGGTTTAAAATTGTATATTTTTTGGGCGTATCACTGTTCACCATGAGTCTCTTGTAAAGAAAAAAGCTGCAAATAAAATAATAATAATAATAATTATTATTATTATTATTTTATTGCAGTACATTTTAACTTTGTGCTCTTTGGGCTTGTCCCTTTGTAAGCCACCCCAAGTCCCTTCGGGGAGAGGTATTATTTAAATTTTTTATTATTATTATTTTTATTATTATTATTATCACTGGGTTGTTGTAGGTTTTTTTCAGGCTATATGGCCATGTTCTAGAGGCATTCTCTCCTGACGTTTCGCCTGCATGTATGGCAAGCATCCTCTGAGGATGCTTGCCATAGATGCAGGCGAAACATCAGGAGAAATGCCTCTAGAACATGGCCCTATAGCCCGAAAAAACCCACAAGAACCTAGTGATTCCAACCATGAAAGCCTTCGACAATACATTATTATTATTATTATTATTATTATTATTATTATTATTATTATTTTACTTACACAAAAACCCAGTATGTCACAGCAAATGAGAGCTATATGCTGGATTTTGTATCACAAAATCACAAGTCGAACACTTCCCAAGTGTCTAGGACTGTGTGATGTATTTTTGAATGATGCGCACAGATCCAAGTAAAGTGGCCTTTTGCAGTTGATAGATCGTTTTGTCAATGTTTATTGTTTCCAAATGCCGGCTGAGATCTTTTGGCATGGCACCCAGTGTGCCAATGACCCCTGGGACCACCTGTACTGGTTTATGCCAGAGCCTTTGCAGTTTGATTTTGAGGTCCTGATAATGGTTGAGTTTTCCTGTTGTTTTTCCTCAATGCAACTGTCACCCAGTATGGTGACATCAATAATCCAAACGTTTTTGTTTTCCACAATTGTGATGTCTGGCGTATTGTGTTCCAAAACTTTGTCAGTCTGGATTCGAAAGTCCCACAGTATTTTTGTGTATTATTATTATTATTATTATTATTATTATTATTAGATACATAACAGGATTAATACACAGCAAACAAGATCACTGTGCTGGCTGTTGTATTGGATCACACGTCAGGCACTTCCCAAGTGTCTAGGACTGTGTGATGTATCGGCAAATAATACATGCTGATCCAAATAGGGTGGCCTTTTACAGCTGACAGGTGATAATTTTGTCAGTGTGAATTGTTTTTAAGTGCAAACCAAGGTCTTTAGGCATTGCACTCAGTGCGCTGATCACCACTGGGACCACCTTGACTGGCTTGTGCCAGAGTCTTTGCAGTTCTATCTTTCAATCTGCATATCATGTAAGATTTTCCAGTTGCTTCTCATTATTATTATTATTATTATTATTATTATTATTATTATTATTATGCTATACTACTGTTTCATTGATTATATTCAAGTATGACATTTGTTCTTCTCTAAGCAATACTGACTCCTTGCAAGGTTTCTTCCCCCTCTCCTTCCCCAACTGGTATCATAGAGATAAGGATTATTATTATAATATTATTATTTACTACATTTATATACCGCCCCTCTCAGCCCAAGGGAAACTTGGAGCAGTTAACAATAGACAACAATTCGATGCCAGAGTGGTTACAACAAAATAAAACAATCATTAATACTTTAAAATGCTAACAGAACTATAAAAACATAAAAATCATACACAGCATTTAAAAACATTATCAAAGCGTCTCCATCTCAAATAATTGTACAGTTGTGTCATCAGTTGTCCAGGAGTGTCCTGTTGTGAGAGAATTGGCCGTCTGCAAGGACGTTGCCCAGGGGACGCCCGGATGATTTTTGATGTTTTATCATCCTTGTGGGAGGCTTCTCTCATGTCCCCGCATGAGGAGCTGGAGCTGATAGAGGGAGCTCATCCGCCTCTCCCTGGATTCGAACCTGCAACCTGTCGGTCTTCAGTCCTGCCGGCACAGGGCTTTAACCCACTGCGTCACCAGGGGCACCAGGACACTCCTGACACGACAAAAAAAATCAGTTGTCTATAATATCATATATCTATGCCATATTTGGGAAGGCCTGTTTGAAAAGCAAGGTGTTCACCATTCTTTGGAAGGTGATTAAATCCAGGAAAATAAATATGTACTAACAATATTTAGCAGAAGTCATTTTGGAACCACTGGCATCATCTTTGAGAGTTCTTGGAGAACAGGACAAATTCCAGCAGACTGGAGGAGGGCAAATGTGGCCCCTATCTATCTCCAAGATAGCGGGTGCTTTGAATGCGATTGTCCTGCTTCTTAGCAAGGGGTTGGACTGGATGGCCCACGAGGTCTCTTCCAATTCTATGAAATTTGGTAACCTAGGCTAACCTGAAGTCACATCAAAACTAAAAGAAGGATGCTTTACCTTTATATATCCTGAAATCATACAAGGAAATTAACTAGACCCATGTAAAAGGGTTTGTTCTTGTGGCTTGGTTCCTGTCATAACACTTGACAATTCTTTGTTTGTATGCCCCAAATATGACAAGGCACAGATGAAATACAGGAATTCCATTTTGTACAGTGTTCTCAGTGGTGAGAATGTTATAAAATCCCACACCTCCTGAACAACTCCGATGCATTCTTTTGCAAGGCTATTGCAAGTTTTATTCTTGAGATTAGTACATTTTTTCCAAAAAAAATTATTATACATTTACAAGTAAAGTAGGGGATGGGGGAACAAGGGAAGGAGAAAGAAAAAATTGGGGATTATAGATTAATTATTGGTTAGTTGCATCTTTACAAATGTCTGATATGTCACGAAGACGGTGAAGGTTGTTGAGTAAGGAGGGGTTCCTTTACAAGACGATCATTGTTACAACAAGTCTTCATCTCTATTTCTTTAACACATATTGCACAATATATTGGGAATTCAAGCCATTTTAATTTTAAATCCATTGGTTTTATCTTCTTCTGTCTTCTCACATTGTCTCCTAGTCTTCATATATTCTTTTCCAATGGGAAATTGTAGTGTATGTCAATAAAGGCTGTTGTTGTTGTAATAACTAGACCCATGCTACTCAAAGTGGCAATCTATGGACCAGTGACCTAGATCTTGAGCATTAACCTCCAGGGCAAGGTGTATATCTATTAAATTCAATACTAATATGGCACAAATGTTGTGATAGTTCCTGGTATACTGGGAGGAAATCCTGGCTTGAGTTAGATCACCTTCAGGACAGGTCTTGTTTTTTCCCCCTATATCCAACCATTTCAGTATGATAGAGTTGGAAGAGGCCATAGAGGCCATCCAGTCCAACCCCATGCCATGCAGTAAAAGTACAATCAAAACATCTCAGACAGATGGTCATCCAGCCTTTGTTTAAAAGCCTCCAAGGAAGGAGCTTCCACCAGACTCTCAGGCAAAGAGTTCCACTGTTGAACAGCTCTCCTTCTAGTAAGGATGTTCTTCCTAATGTTCAGGTGGCATTTCCTTTCCTAGTCTCCAGGGCAGGAGAAATCAAGCCTGCTCCAGCAATGATTGGGAGGATTTTCTGGTAGATGTTGACATAATGAACTTCCAGTAAAGAAAACCTAGATGCCTCTGACGCATTTCATTTTGCATCTGCTCCTTAAAAGGGTTTACCATCAATGTAGTGTTGTGTCTGTCTTTGAACACTGGGTTTCAGAGTAGGACATATTACAACATTCAGGATGAAATAAATGGAAGACTTTCTTTAAAACACTGGAAAAACTGTGGAAAGCACATCACACTATATTGGCCTGATGGGGCAATTTGTTTTTAGGAATGAAAATTAGACAAGAATCAATACTCTACATGAATGGGATGGTGGCATTCATTGTTTTAGCACATCTAGCAACACTATTGCTTTTATTGATATTTATTCATTTTGTCACATTGCATGCTGGTCGCTTCTGTGGCGAGAGAATCAGCCGTCTACGAAGACGTTGCCCAAGGGACGCCCGGATGTCTTGCAATCCTGCGAGGAGGCTTCTCTCATGTCCCTTTCATCTTCAGACATGTGCCTTTCATCTCAAGAACAGAGAAGCATCCCGAGCTCTGAAGATCACCTGGGAAGGAATCCCACTGGAGCATTGCAGCGCACCCAAATACCTGGGAGTCACTCTGGACCATGCTCTTACAAGAAGCACTGCCTGAACATCAAGCAAAAAGTGGGTGCTAGAAACAATATCATACGAAAGCTGACTGGCACAACCTGGGGATCACAACCAGACACAATGAAGACATCTGCCCTTGCGCTATGCTACTCTGCTGCTGAGTATGCATGCCCAGTGTGGAACACATCTCACCACACTAAAACATGGATGTGGCTCTTAATGAGACATGCCGCATTATCACGGGTGTCTGCGCCCTACACCACTGGAGAAATTACACTGCTTAGCCGGTATTGCACCACCTGACATCCACCGGGAAGTGGCAACCAATAGTGAAAGGACCAAGGCAGAGACATCTCCAGCTCATCCCCTGTTTGGGTATCAGCCAGCACGCCAACGACTTAAATCTAGACATAGTTTTCTAAGATCTACAGAGGCACTCGCTGGAACACCTCAGCAAGCGAGAGTCCAAAAGTGGCAGGCTCAAACCCAGAACCTCAACCAATGGCTGATACCAAATGAGAGACTCCCTCCTGGGCACACAGAAGACTGGGCGACTTGGAAGGCACTGAACAGACTGCGCTCTGGCACCACGAGATGCAGAGCCAACCTTCAGAAATGGGGCTACAAAGTGGAATCCTCGGCATGCGAGTGTGGAGAAAAGCAAACCACTGACCACCTGCTGCAATGCAACCTGAGCCCTGCCACATGCACCATGGAGGACCTTCTTGCAGCAACACCGGAAGCACTCCAAGTGGCCAGATACTGGTCAAAGGACATTTAACCAACTACCAAACTCACAAGATGTGTATTTTTCTGTCTGTTTGCTTTGTTCTGTTAGAAATGTAATATATAATGGACTGGTTGCTCTGACACGACAAATATATAATTTTGTCACATACTAACTACCGTAATTCAGAACAAAATAAGAACAACAATCCATATTTTATTTATGGACCGCCCTCTATCCCCGAGGGGAATCGGAAAATAACGTTGAAACATAAAAAGAGGCAAGAATAATGATACACACATAGAGATGTGCAGCTAAAACGGAATTAAAATTCACTAAATTAAACAAGCACTGTGGCACATGGCTAAAGCACTAAACTAATACAATAAGCACTAAAGTAAAGGTTTCCCCTTGACATTAAGTCTAGTCATGTCTGACTCTGGGGGTTGGTGCTTACCTCCATTTCTCAGCTGAAGAGCTGGCATTGTCCGTAGATGCCTCCAAGATCATGTGGCCCGCATGACTGCATGGAGTGCCATTACCTTCTCACAGAAACGGTACCTATTGATCTACTTACATTGCATGTTTTCAAGCTGCTAGGTTGACAGAAGCTGGGACTAACTCTGGGAGCTCACCCCACTCCCTGGATTTGAACCACTGACCAGCAAGTTCAGCAGCTCAGTGGTGTGACCCACTGCACCTCCAGGGGACCCACAATAAGCACTATTTAACTAAATACTAACTGAAACACTGGATTCTGCCCCCCCCCATATCTGTAATAAAAACAGTTGCAGTTAATAAAAGTGTTCTATGACTACAGATTTAATTTGATAGTTATTCGTAATTGTAACCACAAATGATTTCACCGTTAGAATTCTTACTGATCCCAAAAGCAATAAATGGCTCCCAGTCTTTTATATCATCGTTAACAGGCTGATCTTTTAGAATTAATGTCAGTTTAGTAAAAAGTATTATCTCCGGTTGCTTCCATGCAGAGCCTCTCACTTCCAAAGAAGTCCAAACTGGCTCCCTCCTTGTTGTCTGCTGTGTTGGAAATTTCTTTTTTTTAAGCTGATAGGTCAATTGAATAAGCTGACATTTCTATTTGTTCCAGTTAGTTCAGAAGGTCAACATTATTTGAGATAAATGCTGGATTTAGTTTAATTTTTCAATTTGTGATTTAATGGCATTTGTTTTGTTTGATTTAATCTTTTTATTTATCGTGTCAGAAGCAAGTTGAGGGTACACTTAAAATGCATTTAAAAACACAAAGTTTTTTAAAACTTGGCATTAGTTTGTCCATATCTTTGATCTCTTTGACTTTCAATAACCATTCATCTAGGTCTGGTGTTTCCTTTTGCTTCAATGTTTAGCATTTCCAATTCTGGCGGTTGTAGTCAAATATGTAAACAGAATATTGTCGTTGGAATTTAGTGGTATGTCCAAATCTGTTATACCTAATAGATAAAATTCAGGTTTCATGGGGAATTTAATCTTAAAGATATTTTGGCATGCTGCATGTATTTTCTCCCAATTTTGTACCAACAATGGAACATCTTGAGCCAATTCTCCTTCAAGTCAATAGCATATGTATATTTTAATTTTTTTTGTTTCAAATTGACTCCCATTCTGAGAGAGTTATTGTTCTTCTCAAATTTTCTGCTCATTTAATCATGCAGACCTTTACTATTTTCCCTTCAGTTGACCACTCTAATAGTTTAGTATATACTTTTGTAATAGACTTATTTTTGCTTTCTAAAATTTTATCCCAGAATTGCTCTCTCTGATTAAACCCAAGTATTTTGTCTTTGTATTGTCGAAGGCTTTCATGGCTGGAATCAATAGGTTCTTGTGGGTTTTTTTGGGCTATAGGGCTATGTTCTAGAGGCATTTCTCCTGACGTTTCGCCTGCATCTATGGCAAGCATCCTCAGAGGTAGTGAGGTCTGTTGGAATTAGGACAATGGGTTTATATATCTGTGGAATGGCTGAGGTGAGGCAAAGAGCTTTTCTCTGCTGGAGCTAGGTGTGAATGTTTCAGCTGACCACCTTCATTAGCATTAAAGCCTTGGCAGACCGTGCAAAAAGAATCTGCAAACCCCACCTCCTCCAAGATGAACTGAACCACCTCAACTGGGCTCTCCAGGCCAATGGATACTCCACCTCAGACATCAGAAGAGCTGCAAGACCAAGAACAAGCCACGAGAGTAAAGATGAAGATCCACCCAGAGGAAAAGTGTTCCTGCCATACATCAAGGGAACCACTGAGCATAGGGAAGCTGATGAGGAAACACAACATACAAACTATCTACAAACCCACCAAGAAAATCCAACAAATGCTACGTTCAGCAAAGGACAAGAGGGATCCTCTCACCTCTGCAGGAGTTCTACCGTATACCATGCAGCTGTGGACAAGTCTACATAGGGACCACCAAACACAGCAGCATTGCCCAGAATCCAAGAACATGAAAGGCACTGCAGACTACTTCAACCAGAGAAGTCAGCCATAGCAGAGCACCTGATGAACCAGCCTGGACACAGCATATTATTTGAGAACACAGAAATGCTGGACCACACCAACAACCACCATGTCAGACTACACAGAGAAGCCATTGAAATCCACAAGCATGTGGACAATTTCAACAGAAAGGAAGAGAACATGAAAATGAACAAAATCTGGCTACCAGTATTAAAAAACTCTAAAATTACAACAGCAAAACAGCAGAGAGGAAACAACCAGGCACATCTTAACACCTCTCAACAAAAGATTTTCCCAGGCTCAGCCAGGCCTTCAAATGCTAATGAAGGTGGTCAGTTGAAACATTCACACCTAGCTCCAGCAGAGAAAAGCTCTTTGCCCCAACCCAGCCATTCCACAGATATATAAACCCATTGTCCTAATTCCTCACTACCTCTGAGGATGCTTGCCATAGATGCAGGCGAAACGTCAGGAGAAATGCCTCTAGAATATGGCCCTATAGCCCGAAAAAACCCACAAGAACCTATTTTGTCTTTGTTATAATATTCTTTAATTTGTTGAGGGTGTGGAAAGGGCAGGGCTTGAGGCAGAAGATGTCGGGCTGAATGAAAAATCCTACGCTCTGCATTCAGTCCATGGGCTCCAGGGTTCCCCAGGCCAGCAGTCTTAGGCAACTCACTGCCTCCCAGCTTCTATCCCATGAGTTGAATAGGGAAGGCCATTCTCATGTACTACCTTACAGGAGGGGGTTTGTAAAGAAACATTGTAGACCAGGGATCCCCAAACTAATGCCTTCCAAGGCCATTACCTGCCCCCTGCTCTGAACTTTAGACTTAGGCTTGCTCTAAGTCTGAAACAACTTGAAGGCACACAACAACAACCCAAATTAACTTGACTCTCTCATCAGCCGAAAGCAGGCCCACACTTTCCATTAAAATACTGGTAAGTTTATGTTGGTTAAAATTGTTCTACATTTTAAATATATTTCATTCATGTTTTGTTTTGTTTTGTTGCACCACAAACAAGATATGTGCAGTGTGCATAGGAATTCCATGGTATGTTTTTTTCAAACTATAGTCCAGTCCCCCAACAGCAGGGGTCCTCAAACTTTTTAAACAGAGGGCCAGGTCACAGTCCCTCAAGCTGTTGGAGGGCCGGATTATAATTTGAAAAAAAACAGGAATGAATTCCTATGCACACTGCACATATCTTATTTGTAGTGCAAAACACTTTTAAAACAATACAATAATTAAAATGAAGAACAATCTTAACAAATGTAAATTTATTAGTATTTCAGTGGGAAATGTGGGCCTGCTTTTGGCTGATGAGATAGGATTGTTGTTGTTGTTGTGTGCTTTCAAGTCATTTCAGAGTTAGGTTGACCCTGAGCAAGGGCCGGGTAAATGAGCTTGGAGGGCCGTATCTGGCCCTCGGGCCGTAGTTTGAGGACCCGTGCCCAACAGTCTGAGGAAAAGTGAACTGGTCCTCGGCTTATAAGGTTTGAGGGCCCCCACTATATACGTTTTTCCCTGAATGCAGAAACACGTCTTCTTTGTGGAGCAATGCTTGGAAACCACCCAGGACCTCACCAGCCTCCCAGCCAGTGGGCTTTGGCCCCAGGAACCTTCAGGGCTCAAGGTGATGCCCTTTTCCATTCTTGCTTTCCTTGCCCAGCATGGCCTGCCTCTTCCAAGCCATTTCATAAAATGAATGCCTGGCCGAGAGCAAATGCACCCCTAGCAAGACGAAGGGCAAGGAACTTAATTCCCTCATTGGCCTTACTGTTACAGCGACCAGCAAGGATGGCAATTAATGACAACTGTAATGATGGTGTTCCGGGCGTGACATGAAGCCTGGTTTGCCGAGAGCCTTGGCCAGCCCCAGGCCAGCTTTGCCACAGCCAGCGGGTCGCTCTCGACTTCTGACCTGGGCACAGTGTGAACTGGCGACCTGGAGGTGAACCCCTCCATCTCTCATTAGCACTCGGCTGACACTCGCTTTCCTTAATGAATTCTGCACTCCCTTCAAGGAAGGGATCAGGCCCTTGGGACAAAAACCATATTTTTACAAAAGTGCTTTTTTTTTAAGGGGGAGATAAAGCACAGTAAGAGCAAGAAATTTCATATTCATCAAGAGCCGAATGATGTGAACATTGCAAGCACGGAAAAGCCCATTTGCAGAACTTCAGCTCCCAGCATCCTCTAGCTAACATTGGAATAAATCTTAAAAATAAGTTTCCCAAGTTTATATGAGGGTTATCTGGAAAGTAAGGTTATAAGGCATGTAGCTCTCACAGAGAATTTTTGTGGGAAGTTGGTATCATTGCCATGTAGCGGGAAACCAGCAGAAGCGAATGAGCAGTGCCACTCGTCAGTAGCTCATCAACTGGCATTGTGGTGAAGGTTTGAGATGAGCATCTTCATTCCGTTTCCCTCCAAACATATGTCAGAAATGGCTTGAAGGCACACAGCAATAACTCTCCTAACTTGAGTGTCTTTGCAAATAACATCTTTTACTGTCTTGGCCACTTTCTGAGGGGTTTTTTTGTCGTGTCAGAAGTGACTTAAGAAACTGCAAGTTGCTTCTGGTGTGAAATAATTGGTTGTCTGCAAGAATGTTGCCCAGGGGACACCCAGATGTTTTGATGTTTTATCATTCTTGTGGGAGGATTCTCTCATGTCCCCGCATGAGGAGCTGGAGCTGATAGAAGGAGCTCATCCGCACTCTCCCCAGATGCGAACTTGCAACTTGTCGGTCTTCAGTCCTGCCGGCACACGTGTTTAACCCACTGTGCCACTGGGGGCTCCTACTTTCTGAGATGACTTGCTGGTATGGGCCCTGTTTCCATTTGTGAGATGTTAGAGGATACATTATATTCCTAGTTTTCTAGATGCTACAGAGGAAGGGACATTCATATGTGTATCTCACCTCCCACATCCAGAAATGCATCTTGGCCCTTCTATGTGTCTCCATATGTATTTTTTTCTAGCAGCCCTGTAACACCTCTGGGCTATTCATTTGGGACAGAACATGGAGAAATCCTGGCTACCAGTATTTAAAAAAACTCTAAAATCAGGACAGTAAAGAAAGAACAACACTCAAAAACAGGGGAATTCCAGACAAGCAACAATCAGGGCCAGCTGATCACCTCTCAACAAAGGGTTCCCCTAGGCAGGAAGCAGCCAAGCCTTGAGGCTGCAAAGCTATTTAATGCTAATCAATGTGATCAATTGCAGCATTCACAATTTCCTCAAAGAGAAAAGAGTTCTGTCCCCCACCCTGGACATTCTACAGATGTATAAACCCCACTTGCCTAGTTTCCAACAAACCTCACAACCTCTGAGGATGCCTGCCATAGATGAGAGTGAAACATCAGAAAAGAATGCTTCTGAAACATGGCCATACAGCCCAGAAAACTCACAGCAACCCAATAATTTGTTTTATCTATTTGTGTTGTTGTTCATTCGTTCAGTCGTCTCCGACTCTTCGTGACCTCATGGACCAGCCCACGCCAGAGCTCCCTGTCGGTCATCACCACCCCCAGCTCCTTCAAGGTCAGTCCAGTCACTTCAAGGATTCCATCCATCCATCTTGCCCTTGGTCGGCCCCTCTTCTTTTTGCCTTCCACTTTCCCCAGCATAATTGTCTTCTCTAGGCTTTGCTGTCTCCTCATGATGTGGCCAAAGTATATGTTATCTATTTATTTCAAGCTTTGCAATATTTTTATTTTATTTTTTATTTCTCAACCCCGGAGTTTGAGAAGGGTGGGGTACAAATATTTGAAATAAATAAATAGCCTGAAATAACTGTAGTGCAACATGAATCCTATAAGCGAGGCCTGCATTGGAGCTTTGTGGGTGACTGTTCACAGGCTGGATTCAGGATAAAATATCACATACTGTCAGACTTTTTGAAGTATGTGAATATTTGATAGACTATAAGAATACCAATCCCACCCAGCATGGTATAAGAGTGTTGCACAAAGATGGGGCTTGGCAGGCCCGTAGCCAGGATTTTGTTTGGGGGGGGGGGCTGAGTTTGGTTCGGGGTGGGCTGAGTCTGAGTGAAAGAGGGTCTACCCTAGCAAACCTTTTGTATTGTTACCCCAATACCCCCATGCATATGGGATATATTGAGTATGGTGATCAGATCATGATATGAATAAACATAACAGTTTTAATAATGTACCAGTAAGGCCTTCTCGCGGACCACCATCAGAATTTCGGGGGGGGGGGGCTGAAGCCCCCCAAGCCCCCCCCTCCCAGCTACATGCCTGGGGCTTGGGTCTCCAGACCCCTCCAAGGCCTGCCTTACACCTTGGAAACTATGCTGGAAAACACTGCAACTTAAAAATAACCCACTGCACCATCACAAATCTCCAAGGATGTGATGGGATAGTTAAAGTTTACTTCCTACATACTCCCTGTTTTAAGACTTAAGGCCTTGAGATTTCCTTCAGTTTTGACAATGAATAGATGCAGCTAACAAGCTCTAGAGGAGACAAAAACTGACTCAGAAGAAGCCTTTCTCTGCATAGGTTGAGCAGAATTCTGAAATCCAAAATACTCCAAAATCTGAAATAGACTGAGAAAGTGACACCTTTGCTTTCTGGTGATACTACGTACCCAAACTTTT
Organism: Anolis sagrei ordinatus; assembly: GCF_025583915.1. Taxonomy (NCBI): domain Eukaryota; kingdom Metazoa; phylum Chordata; class Lepidosauria; order Squamata; family Anolidae; genus Anolis; species Anolis sagrei. The sequence goes on from NW_026847771.1 coordinate 36,832,280, forward strand.
TTCCATGCACAAAATTATTTAAATTATGTATGAAATTACCTTGAGGCAATGTATATAAGGTATATAAAAGGTAAAGTCTAAGATACCAAGTCTACTCGTGTTTGACTCTGGTGGATGGTGCTCATCTCCATTTCTAAGCCAAAGAACTGCCATTGTGCATAGATGCCTCCAAGATCATGTGGCTGGCATGACCAGAGGCGGCCCTAGGTAATTTTCAACGGTAAGCAAACAGTATTTTGGCGCCCCTCCCCCAACCAATCA
>NW_026847771.1:36842336-36957057 GCF_025583915.1 Anolis sagrei ordinatus
ACAACCCCTCCCCTCCACCTCCATCTGAGAACACACAATTCCCCTCTAAGCAAGCAGTACTAAAGTCCCCCTGGTGCTCACGAGCTATCCTCTCTCCCCTCGCCGCGCTCTGGTGGAAAGGTGATGAGATGAGCACCAACTCCCAGAGTTGGACGCGACTGGACTTAATGTCCTTTACCTTTTTTTTTTACTATTAGATACACTAGCCGTCCCCTGCCACGCGTTGTTGTGGTCCACATGGTGGTTCTGTGTAGGAGGTTTGGCCCAATTCTATCGTTGGTGGGGTTCAGAATGCTCTGTGATTGTAGGTGAACTATAAATCCCAGCAACTACAACTCCCAAATGTCAAGATTCTATTTTCCCCAAACTCCACCAGTGTTCACATTTGGGCATATTGAGTATCCATGTAGAGTTTGGTCCAGATCCATCATTGTTTGAGTCCACAGTGATCTCTGGATGTAGGTGAACTACAACTCCAAAACCAAAGGACACTGCCCACCAAACCCTTCCAGTATTTTCTGTTGGTCATGGGAGAACTGTGTGCCAAGTTTGGTTCAATTTCATTGTTGGTGGGGTTCAGAATGCTCTTTGATTGTAAGTGAATCCCAACAACTATAACTCCCAAATGACAAAATCAATTTTTTGAGTGAAGGACATACATTGGGTTGTTAAGTGTCTTGTGTCCAAATTTGGTGTCAATTCCCCCAGTGGTTTTTGACTTCTGTTAATCCCACAAACGAACATTACATTTTTATTTATATAGATAACAAGATTACACAGAAAACAAGCTCACAACGCTGGCTTTTGTATTGGATCACATGTCGGACACTTCCTGTGTCTAGGACTGTGTGATGTATCGGCGAATAATGTGTGCACATCCAAGTAGGGTGGCCTTTCGCAGCTGACAGGTGGTAATTTTGTCAGCACCAATTATTTTTAAGTGCAGGCCAAGGTCTTTAGGCACTGTACCCGATGTGCCGATCATCCAGCAGTTCTATTTTTAAATCCTCGTATGTGTAAGTTTTTCCAGTTGCTTCCCATCAATTCTGCTGGGATTGCAACATTTGTCATGAATGACTTTTCAATGACTTTGAAGCATAGGTTCTTTTTATTGCAATTTCCAGTGTGAGAGGGTATATCAGATTACAGAAACATTTAGACAATGACATTTGACATACTGACATACAGATTCTATGCATCTACATTGGATTTACAATTACATTGGTTAACAAGCAAACAAAAGGGAATTACATTTTCACTCAACATTCACACACATGTACACGCATTCATCCTCAGGCATTCAAATGTTACCATATCATTTTCTCCCTCCTTGGAGAAGCACTTGTTAGGCCAGGCCCTGCTTCCCTGCAGCCTGCCAATGCATAGTTCCATAACACCAAAACTTCAAAACGCCAAAATGCCAAAACTTCTTCCCTAAGAACAATGCCAAGGACCAGATCTCTGTTTTCCATACACCAGAACCTGACTCCCTGCACAAAATCTAAGACTCCAAAAGCGCACTTCTTCCTCTTCCCTTGAGAAAGAAGCCCCAAAGGGACCAGACTGCTCCCAGGCAAATCTGCCACTCTCTGAATACATTCTCTCCTTCCCATGGAGCAGAGCATGGCGGGTGAACCAGATTCCTCAGGTCGGTCACAATTTGAGCATTATTAGACTGAGTCTTTTATAGGAATATTCTGTTGATGTAGTTCCAAAGTTGTACATTAATGATAGATGTCTTCCATCCTGGATCCATCTCAGTTTCCTGGCCAGATGTTGATCTTCTTGATTGGTGTTGATCTTATGTTGACTTCCTTCTTAACATTGTAAACATTTCTGTTATCACTGTCCCAATTCTTATCAGAGTTTACTCTTCAGATCTCATTAACAGGTTTTAATCACAAAGCAGCAAGCAGATAGTTAGTCATTGCAGGCCTTAATATTATACTGGTGTTTCCAAAATTATTAGCTCCATTCATGCATCCTTCCATTCATTCCCACACATAATTATTAAATTCATATTTGTCAAATCTGCACATTGAATTTCTTGTGACACATTGACGAGCCATACTTTTTCCCCACAATCATGAGGTCCAGAATCTTGTGTTCCAAAACTCTTGTCAGTCTGAATTCGGATGTTCCAGAGTAGTTTGTCATGTTCATTTTTCTCCCTCCAGCTTCACACGCTCTCCCTCACCTGCTCATGCACACCATGTTGCCGTGCGCCGAGCACACTTGCTTTCCCCTCCCCGTTTGGAGTCTCAGAAACAGCCCTCCCCTTGGTTGAGAGGCCGGTCAATCACTGAGGAGGAGGGTTTTTGATAGGAGGATTTGCCCTCTGTTTCCAAAAAGGAAGAGAAAGACAGTCAAAGAGATCTTTAGACTTCTCTGCCAAAGGGGTTCCTAAGACCATCAGAAATATATGTTTTCTGATGGTCTTTGGTGATTCCTCTGAAACACCCTCATGACCCCACCAGGAGTCCTGACCCCCAGGTTGAGAAACACTGCTCTAATTCTATCTCAAGACACAAGAGACTTGTACAGTCCAGGGATGAAACCCAACAGTTTCCTTTGAGGACCCTTCTACGCTGCCATATAAAATCCAGATTATCTGCTTTGAACTGGATTATATGGCAGTGTAGACTCAGATAATCCAGTTCAAAGCAGATAGTATGGATTCACAAACTGGATTATATAGCCATGTACAGTGTTCCCTTTATGCAGACTCGCTATTTCACGTTTTTTTCCTCCCCCCCCTCCCCTGGAGACATGGGGTGGTGAGAGAACGCAGTGCCAGAAGCGCTGCCCAAGGGGCCTCCCAGGCCAGAGCAGCAGAGGCAGCGAGCAGGAGGAGGCTCTGCCCACTCTGTGGCGGCCTCCTCCTTCTCACCACCTCTGCTGCTCCCAGCTTCAGAAGCCCCTTGGGTTCCCTTGACAGGACTGCTAGGCTGGGCTGAGGCCTCATACCATGCCTCAGACCAGCCAACCAGCACCATCAACAGCGCCCAAAAGGCCTCTGAGGCTGAGAGCAGCAGAGGCAGTGAAGAGGAGGAGGCCACCACCGAGTGGGTAGAGCGTTCCTATTTTGCAGATTTTCACTTATCGTGGGGGATCCTGGAACAGAACCCATGGATTGGTGAGGGAACACTGTAGATCCAAGCCATAGTCTTCTTCTGAGTTCTTGATTGCAATCTATAACCTTTTCCTTTTATTGATGTGTTTTCATCTATTGGTAGAAGCTGAACGAAGGATGGAGCTACCTTTTGTCCTGTCCCACCTACCAGAATGATTCCCTTATCTTAAATGGCCCTTTGGGGCTGGCTACAAGCTTGGCCTGTCTTTCCCCACACTTCCCATGCACAGCAGCCCTTGACAGACCATACTGACCCACAAGGTTAGGCTTGTAGTCTCATTAAAGCAGAACTGAGCTAGGAGGGAAGAAGTGGTGACAGGAGACATCCGCAGGCCTTTCTGATGAATTACGCAGAGTCCTAATACATTGCGCCGAAGGGGACCACATGGGCCAGGCCATAAAGCAGGAGCAGGCAACTTATGGAGGCAATGACAGCCAACCTATAAATCAGACTTCTTCCATTTCAACACCCTCCAGATGCCTAAGAGTATAACTTCATTCTCCACAGCCAGGATGTTTAAGGGATAGTGGGAGTTTTCAGTCCCATGTATCCAAAGTGTGCTGAGTAGACAAAACCACACACCTAGCCCTTCCATTTACATGAGGAATGGCATGCTGAGAGTATTCTTAGGAGCACATCAGAGCTTTGGGGAAGTGAATTTGGAGGATTATATGAGGGGCGTTCATGAAAGATTTCCCCTGACCTTCTTCTATTTATCACAGGACGCCAAAACTGCACATGTGTAATAATGTGTCTCTCTAGGTGATGTGCCAATTTATAACTCAGAACTGAGAACGGTCTTGATTTTATAGGTGCTGAAGTGATGTGAGGTTTGAGAATGGACCCAGTGGAATACTGAGGAGTCTTCTAGTTCCTTTTCTTGAAAGGTCGCACACCAAAGGAGACGTTTGCTGAGAGGAAAGAGGTTTATGGTGATGATTCTCCATCATATGATGGAGTCAAGAACTGGCATCATCAATTAAAATGTGGTCAGACTTCGGTGCAAACAGCTCAAATTCCAAGGCAACCCCACTCTGCTATTGATGAACACACCATCCAGCAAATGGAAGTCGCCATTTTGGAAAATCACTACGTAACCATTCGCCACCTAGCCCAAAATGTCAAGATGAGTGTGGGGTCCATGGAAAAACATCATCTAAGACCATATTTACATGCATACAGTATCCGCTCACTGCGTCCCCCGGCTGCTCACACCTTTCCAGAAGCAGGAACAGGTCAAATGCTCTCAGGCTTTGTTGACAATGATGTACCATGGAAACCAGGAGGGGTTTTTCAACAGACTGATCACATAGGATGAAAGCTGGGTCCATCACTCTGATCCTGAGACTAAAGTCCAGTTGATGCAATGGAAGCATCTTTACTCATCACCTCCAAAGAAGGCACGTGCCCAACTCTCGGTAGGCATGGTCATGCTCACAGTATTTTGGGACCAGCACGGAGTAGTATTGATGGATTTCCTAGCAAAGAGGACCATGATGACTGAGGCATACTATGCTTCACTGCTGCGGAAATTGCGGGAGGCCATCTGTTGAGATTAATTTCACAATTCAGCAGCAGATTAGTTGCACAACTTCAGCACTTTCCAGTAGCTTCTTCTTGCACAGTATTTTCAGTCAACTGCTCCCACAAACTTGCAGTCACTCTGGAACCTTTTACAGACACTTGAGCACATGCCCGGCCATTGTCAGTTTTACCATTGTCTTTCCCCCAGTCTAGATGACATTACAAACTTACCACAGCACACAGTTATATCTTGTCTTAGCAGACAGGTTCTTTTAATCAATTACATAGAGCCTTCGACGAACAGCATCACAGCACAAGGAGAGAGTATACATTCTACATGACTTCCTTATATACAATTCTATACAATTACACATAGCAATCTCTGATTGGTTCCCAACTTATTAACTTAACTCAGACCCAGGATTACATCATTCACAATCACCTGGACTAGGCCAGAACACATTCCCCAAATGATTCCCTATATACAGTTAATGCATGACTCAAGTGAGGCACCAGTTCACAACTCACCTGTTCCCCAAATGGAAGAAGCATGCTCCTGTGGCTCTGAAATTCTCCCATATCCCCCTGATTCACTCGACCTCGCACCATTGGACTTCCACCTCTTTTCAATAAGGAAGTTATTTTTGAAGGGCAAGCATTTTTCAGATGACAAAACTCTTGATTTCCAAAGTCAAAACATGGCTTTTGGAGCAACCTGTTGACTTCTACAAGCGAGGTGTTGACAGTTGCATAAAAAGATGGGAGGTGTGTGTGTCCCTAGGTGGCACAGATGGAGAGAAGGACTCATAACAGTGCCAAGTTTCACTGCTCTCAGTTCACAGGAAGTGGGTCAGGAGAAATCTTTAATGAACGCCCCTCGTAACTTTCAGATCGAAATGCAGAAGCTGCCATTACATCGTATCTGCTTGGGTCTGAGAACATCAAGGTGGGAATTATGTGGGCCTCCATGACTTCTTGAATTGCACCTCTCAGCATTCCTCACTATTCCTCACTCGGCTGTGGAACTCCCTTCCTGGGGATATTAGATCGGCCCCCTCCCTCCTGACCTTTAGGGAAAGAGTAAAAACTTGGCTCTTTGAGCAAGCTTTTGGAACCTCATTGTAACCAGATAAACTCATTATTGTCAACGAATATGGAACGGCTTAACGATGTAAATGGACATGGATTTAAACCCAGAAGTAATTGATTTTTATAGTTTTAAATTGTTTTATATGTAATTTATTATGTGATTTAACCTGTTTTAAACGATGTATTTATGTGTGTTCAGCATCTAATTGTTGCCAGTCTGTACACTGCCCTGAGTCGCCTTTGGGCTGAAAAGGGCGGGATAAAAGTGTAGTAAATAAATAAATAAATAAATAAATAAATAAATAAATAAATTTTCTGGGCTGATGGAAGCTGTAGTCAAACATCGAGACTCAGTTCACATGTTTAACTTTTTTATTTATTTTGTAGGAGAGACCCTTGTAGGAGGATCTGCCTTGGGTGCCCAAATAACTGCATTGTCATTGGATATTCACACATCTTGACTTGAGGGAGGGATACTGACGACATGAAAAGCATTGCAGAGACATGACAAATAAACAGTGGATGAAATTCTGGAAGTGAAATGGGCTGAGAAGTACACTCAACCCCTGGAAGGTACACTCTGTCTAATGGGTGCATCAGCACTGTAGAATTAATGCAGTTTGGCGCCAGTTTAACTGCCCTGACTCAATGCTATGTAATCCTGGGATCTGTAGTTTGACGAGGCATCAGCAGTCTTGGCAAAGGTAACAACAGAGCATGTAAAAACACAACTCCTGTGGTTTGAGTGTTGGACAGGGCCACGGAAACCAACTTGGTAACTCGGGGCAAGTCACACTCTCTCAACCTCAGAGGAAAACCAAGGCAGCCTTCCCTTTGAATAAATTCTGCCACAAAACTCCTGTGTCCAGAATGACTTCAAGGCAGACAATGTATGCAACATATTTATTTACATTAGTCAAATTGTTTTTTGCAAAATAGGAAACACTAGCTTTTAAAGAAATTAGTCTCTGTTTTGGAATAAAGGTACAACATAAATCTAACAAGACAAAAATCCACCCAGAGGAAAAGTGTTCTTGCCATACATCAAGGGAACCACTGACCGCATAGGGAAGCTGATGAGGAAACACAACATACAAACTATCTACAGATCCACCAAGAAAATCCAACAAATGCTAAGTTCAGCAAGGGACAAGAGGGATCCTCTCGCTTCTGCAGGAGTCTACCGTATACCACGCAGCTGTGGACAAGTCTACATAGGGACCACCAAACGCAGCATTGCCCAAACACGAATCAAGGAACATGAAAGGCACTGCAGACTACTTCAACCAGAGAAGTCAGCCATAGCAAAGCACCTGATGAACCAACCTGGACACAGCATATTATTTGAGAACACAGAAATGCTGAACCACTCCAACAACCACCATGTCAGACTACACAGAGAAGCCATTGAAATCCACAAGCATGTGGACAATTTCAACAAAAAGGAGGAAACCATGAAAATGAACAAAATCTGGCTACCAGTATTTTAAAAACTCTAAAATTACAACAGCAAAACAACAGAGGGAAAACAATCAGGGACAGCTAATCATCTCTCTACAAAAGATTGCCCCAGGCACTGCCAGGCCATCAAATGCGAATCAAGGTGGTCAGTTGAAACAGTCACACCTAGCTCCAGCAGACAAGAGTTCTTTGTCCCACCCTGGTCATTCCACAGATATATAAACCCATTTTCCTAGTTCCAACAAACCTCACTACCTCTGAGGATGCTTGCCATAGATGTAGGCGAAACGTCAGGAGAGAATGCCTCTAGAACATGGCCACATAGCCCGAAAAAACCTACAACAACCCATAAATCTAACAAGTCAATAGTTTAAAATACTACCTACTTCCCTTTTAAAAATGGAAGGCATCCTTCCATGACCTGTGGAGGCCAAAGAGAGGATACTTAACAGGTTCTTAAATGTGCTCTGCAGCTATCTTGTCAAAGTGAACATTACATTGGATGCAGTGCCCTCTAGTGGTCCTATGGGGATATGTCAGAGAAGCAGCCTGCTGTTGCTTTGAGCTTTGCTCCAGTGCAACAGTTCAGTACAGTTTTACTAAAGGAATGAATCAGCCTGACATCACTTTAACTGGTTTTATTCAATACTAGCTGTACCTGCCACGCGTTGCTGTGGCCAACCTTTCCTCCCTCTTTCTCTCCTTCCTTCCCTTTTTTTCTTTCGTTCTCTCCTTCCTGCCTTCCTTCTCTACCTCTTTCCTTCCTTCCTTTACCTTTTTCTTTCCTTTCTTGCTTCTCTACCTATTCTTGGACTGCAACTCCCAGCAGACCTCCTGACTGATCTATCTATCTACTATCTATCTAATCTATATATCTTATTTATCTGGAGGATTGCTGGGAGTTGCAGTCCAGGAATAGGAAATTGGAAATATGTATGGATTGGGATGCTCTCAAATAAATCCAAAGAGAAGCAAGCTTGCAGCTTGGAAGCAGTGCATTTGAAGCATCCTCCTCCCCTAAAGGGCCTGGTCTAGGGGATGCTGGGAGCTGTTGTTTTCGTGCATGCGCTGTATCATCATTTAGCTTTTGGGGTTTTTAAGTCCTTTCCGCTGTTTTTTGGGAGGTGGTTATGAGTGATGGTCACTCATTGGTCTGTTAAGGGTATAGTGTCCAAATTTGGTGTCAATTCGTCCAGTGGTTTTTGAATTATGTTAATCCCACAACGCAAATTACATTTTTATTTATATAGACTACGCGTTGCTGTGGCCCAGTCTGGTGATCTAGAAAATAAAGTAATGAGAAAGTGTTGGTTTCTAATATATTTCATTTCTCTATGCTTGTGGGTAAACAGTTCATGGGGTTCAGAATGCTCTCTGTTTGTAGGTGAACTGTAAATCCCAGTAACTACAACTCCCAAATGTCAAGCTTTTCCCCCTAAACTCTATCTGTGTTCATATTTGGGCATATTGAGTATTCCTGCCAAGTTTGGTCCAGATCCATAATTGTTTGAATCCACAGTGCTCTCTGGATATAGGCGAACTACAACTCCCAAACTCAAGGTCAATGCCCACCAAACCCTTTTAGTGTTTTCTGTTGGTCATGGGAGTTCTGTGTGCCACCTTTAGTTCAATTCCATCATTGGTGGAGTTCAGAATGCTCTTTGATTGTAGGTGAACTATAAATCCCAGCAACTACAACTCCCAAATGACAAAATCATTTTTTTAGTGATGGTCACTCCTTGGGTTAGTAAGTGTCTTGTGGCCAAATTTGGCATCAATTCGCCCAGTTGTTTTTGCGTCATGTGAATCCCACAAACGAACATTACATTTTTATTTATATAGATGGATTGATGGGAACTGTAGCTCTATAAGGTCTAGAGCCTTTTCTGCCAAAGAGTGCTGGAGCCTCACCAGCACTCCTCAGATTCCAAGGGATTGAGCCATGACAGATAAAGTACTGTCAAACTGCATTAATTCTGAAGATGCACCTACTCTGCCCGGGTGACTCAGATTGGATGAGTTTGGGCAAGTCACGCTCTCTCAGCCTCAGAGCAAGGCAAAGACCAACCCTGTCTGAACAAATCTTGCCAAGAAAACCCTTTAATGGGGTTGCCATAAGTTGGAAACGATTTGAAGACACACAACAACCAGTACAAAAAAAGCTCTTTCCAATAGTTTATACAGCTTTTTTGAATGTAGAGGAAAGCTGCCTAATCTAATAAGGAAATATTTCTCAACCTGGGGATTGGGACCCTTCAGGGGATCACAAGGGGGTTCAGATGGGTCGCCATAGGTCGTCAGAAAACATATACTTCTGATCATCTTAGGAACCCCTTTGGCAGAGAAGGCTGAAGATCTCTCCACCTGTCCTTTTCTTCCTCTTTGGAAACAGATGGTGAATCCTCCCACCTAAAGCCCTCCTCCTGCTATGTTTGGCCGGTCTCTCAGCCAAGGGGAGGGGAGAGCAGGCATGCTTGCCACATGGCAGCGTTTTACGCATGTGTGGGTGAGGGAGAGCGTGTGAGGTTGGGGGGAAGCTCACGCCAACAACTCCCTTCAAGGCATGCGGGTTCTGTGTGGGAAGTTTGGCACAATTCTATCCTTGGTGGGGTTCAGAATGCTCTTTGAATGTAGGTGAACTATAAATCCCAGCAGCTACAGCTCCCAGATGTCAAGGTCTATTTTCCCCAAACTCCACCAGCATTCCCATGTAGGCATATTGAGGATTTATGTCAAGCTTGGCCCAGATCTATCATTGTTTGAGTCCACAGTGCTCTCTGGATGTAGCTGAACTACGACTCCAAAACTCAATGCCCACCAAACCCTTCTAGTATTTTCTGTTGGTTGTGGGAGTTCTGTGTGCCAAGATTGGTTCAATTCCATCATTGCTGGGGTTCAGAATGCTCTTTGATTGTAGGTGAACTATAAATCCCAGCAACTACAACTCCCAAATGACAAAATTAATCCCTGCCCAAACCCCACAAGTATTCAAATTTGGGCGTATTGGGTATTTGTGCCAAATTTGGTCCAGTGAATGAAAATACATCCTGCATATCAGATATTGACATGATGATTCATAACAGTAGCAAAATTACAGTTATGAGACAGCAACGAAAATAATGTTATGATTGGGGGTCACCACAACATGAGGAACTGTATTAAGAGGTCGCAACATTATGAAGGTTGAGAAACACTGCAATAAGGTATGCATAAAATCCTGTTTTGAAGAAAATCATGGCCCGGACACAGCGTCCTTTTGCGCATCGGAGCGAGTTTGGCAAAGACAATGGTGGTCCGGCCGTTCATCGGCTTTCTTTTCCTGAATCGGGGAAATCAATGTAAAAAAGGAAGGCCTCTTCCTGTCCTGTCTCTTTGGCTGTAGCGGTGGTCACTCAGAGGGACCCTGCTTCAAGGGACTGGTCAGCCCAGCGGTCACTCTCTCGAATAATGGCTTCATTAGATTGAAAGAAGTGGACGGTGACCTCTTTGAAATGGAGTTCGTGACCCTCGGTGACCTTCCGCCCTCCTACTGACAGCTTGTAAATCTTCTCTCTGTACTTTCTTTCCATTGGCAGATAACTGCTGTGGACAGGACAAACACACACACACACAGAAAAACATTGAAGATTTGAATGCTCTAGATTAGGCATGGGCAAACTTGAGCCCTCTGGATGTTTTGGACTTCAATTCCCACAATTCCGAACAGCCTCAGGCCCTTAAGCGGCTGAGGGGGAAAAGGAAAGGGCCTGGGGCTGTTAGGAATTGTGGGAGTTGAAGTCCAAAACACCCGGAGGGCTCAAGTTTGCCCATGCCTAATCTAGAGCATTCAAACCCTGCCTGGCCATCAAACCCATTGGGTGACCTTACGCCAAAAGGTATCTACATCCTACGATGCACAAAGTTTCAACTCTCAGCCCATTTCTTGCTATTCTGGATCTGTCCTGACCTTTGTTTACATGTCAGTGACCTTTGCCGAAATGCAAAAAAATCAATGTTGGAGGCCAGGGCAACCACTCCCTCGCCTCCTGGGTCCCCAAGTGACCGCTGCAGTGGTCAGTATCTATAATGAACCTCAGAAGTGATTGAGGAGCTGTCAGGCAACTGTCCGGTCCCATCATGGGGTAAATGGCTTGGCATGGAGGCATATTGATTTATCGCAAGCCATTCCTCAAACACAACAACCCTCGGAAAAGGGCTTATAGCATTCCGAACTGTGCATTTCCTATGGGGCTGTTTGGACTCAGAACTCATAATAGGCTTCCCCAAGCCAGTGTCCTCCAGGCAATTTGGATGACAAAACCCATCACTCCTGAATGTGAGAAAGCTGGCTAAATAATAATAATAATAATAATAATAATAATAATAATAATAATAACCAACATTGAGGGAAGTCAATAGTAGTAAACTGCTTAAAGTGCAAAAGACAAAGAGGGAATACCATAAAAACACAATCCAGAGCAGAAGAGAAAACTGGCAAAAGGAGGCTCTCCATGGATAGTTCCTGGGAAAAATTGAGAGCCAAATTGACCAATTGTGGCTCACAAATGGAACTCTGAAAAAGGAGACGGGGGGCCTGATTCTGGCAGCCCAAGAACAAGCCATTAGAACCAATGCCATCAAAGCCAGAATTGAAAAGTCAACAACAGATCCCAAATGTAGACTCTGCAAGGAAACAGATGAAACAATAGATGACATCCTGAGCTGCTTCAAGAAGATCGCGCAGACAGACTACAAGCAGAGGCACAACACCGTTGCTCAGATGATTAATAGGAACTTGTGCCACAAATACTATCTGCCTGTGACAAAGAACTGGTGGGATCACAAGCCGGAAAAGGTTACAGAGAATGAATGAACATGCCAAACTCCTCTGGGACTTCCGGATTCAGACAGACAGAGTTTTGGAGCATAATACTCCTGACCTCACAATCGTGTTAAAAAACAAAGTATGGATTGTTGATGTAGCAATCCCATGTGACAGCAGGATTGCAGAGAAACAACTGGAAAAGCTGTCACGATATGAGGATTTAAAGATTAAACTGCAAAGACTGTGGCACAAGCGAGTAAAGGTGGTCCCAGTGGTGATCGGCACACTGGGTGCAGTGCCTAAAGACCTTGGCCTGCACTTAAACACAATTGGCGCTGACAAAATTACCATCTGCCAGCTGCAGAAGGCCACCTTACTGGGATCTGCACGCATTATTCGCCGATACATCACACAGTCCTAGGCACTGAGATGGTGTGACTTGACCAAGGCCGCCCAGTGGATTTCCATGGCCAAATGGGGATTTAAGTCTTGGTCTCCAGTGTCATAGGGTGCACCAACGCAGTTAGATGCACTTTAACTGCCATGGTTCAATGCTGTGGAATCCTGGGACCGCATCCCTCTTCTTCACCCGACCTCGCACCATTGGACTTCCACCTCTTTCCAACAATGAAGTTATTTTGAAGGACAAACATTTTTCAGATGATGAGACTCTGATTCCTGAAGTCACAACGTTAGGAGATTATGCTGCTGGAACATGGCCATACATCCTGAACAACTCACGGCAAGCCAGTGATTCCAGCCATGAAAGCCTTCAACAATACAATGGATACATTGATTTTTCTAGCAGACCCAGGACAGACAAATCACTCACTTGGAGCCGAAAACTGGCTTCTGGGTTCATCCCAGTTGCCACCCATCCAATGTTCTGATGACTGGCCAACATCCCACTGTAAGTATTGGCAGCCCTGACCCCTTACTAATCCTTTCTCTTTTGTTTGCAGGTTCAAACCTGCCGCTTTGTGCTCTTGAATGTACATTCAGCTGTCTCTGAGTGCCTCCCTCTGAGTGCCTTTCCTCAGTACTGTAGGTGTGAAATTGCAAAACGGAGGTGTTGCTCGCCTGCGGTTTCTCAAACCATTTCCCCGTTGTGCTCATCTTTTTTGTTTGCACCTCCAAACTCAAAGAGGTCAAGGAGAGGAGATGCTGGTTCTGGTGGAAGGGTGAACCATAGAGTAGAGCATGATTGGCCATGGCAGGAAAGAAGCACATGGAGATTTGAGTGTGTGTTTGTGTTTCCATGTATGCATATATGCATGCATGGATGTTTCCCTATAGCTCGATTTTGTGAATTTGAAAAGTTCAAGAAACTTAAGTTGTGCCTCCTTCACTGTTAATTTAAAGTAATGTATGGCCATGTTCCAGCAGCATTATCTCCTAACGTTTTACCTGCACCTGCAGCTGGCATCTTCAGAGGTTCTGTTGGCAGTGAAGCAAGCGGAGTGTAGAATGTCCAGGGTGGGAGAAAGAACTCTTGTCTATTTAAAGACAGTAATAATGTTGCAGTTAGCAAGGTTGAATTAGCATTTGAGTAGCCATGAAGTTTGCAAAGTCAATCAGTGAAGGTATCTGCATAGAGGTAGCTTGGCCTCTATTGCCTGGAGGCATCCTCTGTGTGGGAGGAGTTAACTGGCCCTTGGAGTTCTCCTGTGTCTGAATGTTGTTGTTGTTGTTGTTGTTGTTGTTGTTGTTGTTTATTCGTTCAGTCACTTCCGACTCTTCGTGACCTCATGGACCAGCCCACGCCAGAGCTCCCTGTCGGCCGTCACCACCCCTAGCTCTTTCAAGGTCAAGCCAGTCACTGTACTGGTCCATTTAGTTTTCTTGGCAAGAATACTGGGGTGGGTTGCCATTACCTTCCCCAGGGATCGTGCTTGGTCTGACCTCTCTGCCATGACTGTCCCGTCTTGGGTGTCCCTTCACGGTTTCACTCGTGGCATCATTGAGGTGCTCAAGCTCCAGTGCCACGACAAGGCAGCGATCATTTACTGGAGATTTCTGAATGGTGTTCAATATTTACTGTCTTGATTCTGGTGTTTTTTAAATTTGCTCATTTTCATGGTTTCCTCCTTTCTGTTGAAATTGTCCATGTGTTTGAGGATTTCAATGGCTTCTCTCCATACACTTCATGGCTACTCAAATGCTTGCTAATTGCAACAAACAGCAGAACCTGACTTCCCTGCACAAAATCCAAAACTCCAAAGTTGCACTCCTTTTTCTTTCCTTGAGAAAAGGAGGCATATGCCATTTCTTTCCACAGAGCATGGCAGGTATGCCAGACTCTGGTCTGCCACCCATGAGAATTATTAAATTGAATTCTATTTATAGGAATATTCTGCTGATGTTGTCCCATGTTGTAAATTACTGGTAGATGTTTTCCATTCTGAAACATTCTGAAACATCCTGGTGTTGATAAACTCAAGCAGCTCTGTGTTGACTTCCTTAATATAAGGACCTTGTAAACATTTTCTTAACTCAAAGAGCAGTTCTCATTAGCAGGTTTTAATTACAATTCCTCAGTGTAGTTGCTTTCCAGGCCTCAATATTTTCACAATGGTGTCTCTAAAATTATTAGCTCTCATTCATTAATCTTTCATACAATTCATTCATACCATATATCATATTTCATCCACATTTATCAAATCTGCACATCATATTTCTTGTGACATGGTTGCCACCTGTGGACCTTCATGGAGATCTAAATATGAATACTACTGGTGTATAGTGGAAAAGGCTTTTCACACATCCTAAGCTCTACCCAGAGGCGGCCCTAGGTAATTTTCAACAGTAAGCAAACAGTATTTTGCCGCCCCCCCCCCCCAACCAATCACTGATACGTATTTTCTGTTCGTCGTGGGAGTTCTGTGTGCCATATTTGGTTCAATTCCATCATTGGTGGAGTTCAGAATGCTCTTTGATTGTACGTGAACTATACATCCCAGTAACTACAACTCGCATATGTCAAGGTCTATTTTCCCCCAAGAGCGCCTCAAGAGCGCCCCTGGGCAAAATCAACTATACTGCAAATGCTTACTTTGCATAATGGGTTGAGCCGTCCCTGGCTCTACCCTAAGGGTGCACCTACACTATAGAATTAATGTAGATTGATACCACTTTAATTCTCATGGCTCAGTGTTATGGAATCATGGGAGTTTGACAAGGGTTTTAGCCTTCTCTGACAAAGAGTGCAAGTGCCTCACCAAATTCCACTGAGCCATTGCTGTTAAAATGGTATCAAACAGAGTTATTTCTTCAATGTAGATGCACTCTTAGGGCCCTTTCAGACAGGCCCTATAGCCCAGGATCTTATCTCAGGTTTTCTGTTTATCCCACATTATCTGGCAGTGCAGACACATATAATCCTGTTTAAAGCAGAAAAACCTAGGATCAGATCCTGGGATGTAGGGCCTGTCTGGAGGGCCCTTGGGCCCCTTCTACACAGTTGTATAAAATCCACATTGAACTGGGTTATATGGCAGTGTGGACTCAGATAATCCAGTTCAAAGCAGATATTGTGGATTATCTGCCTTGATATTCTGGGTTATACGGCTGTGTGAAAACCACCCAAAAGATGAACTGCATGATTGAAGATGCATCGCCCTGCACAGCTAATAGTCACATTAACTACGAATGCACTTCCTCCTGCACTCTTCCATCAACCTCTGATCATGTGGCACCGACAAAAGGAGTGCCCTGGTTTCCTTTACAGGAGGTGGCATGTGCTAGAAGCTGGTGACAGCAGTGACTAAGCCAGGCTGCCTTTGCAGAGCTCTCCGCTGGAGGTGTTGCTGACAAACCCATCTTTCACTGTGATGCCCCTGTGCTCTGAGTTAACTGTGGTTTCTCACTCCGGTTTCTCTTGCTGCTGGGAGCGCATCACTTCTCCCTTTCCCTCAAAGGCCTGTGGCTAGCTGGTGGGTGGGTGAGCAGTGAGGGTGGCATGGGAAGGAAACAAACAGCTCAAACAAGCATAATGAAAGTTTATCGGAGCTCCAGTCCAAAAAGACATTTGGTGGGCCAGTTACCCAACCGTGGTCTTGACGAGGACATGTGTGGACTGCAAATCCCATCAGTCTTGGCCAGCATTTTCAAAGAGAAATGTGATGGGATGGTATAGAAACATAATGTGGTTGCATTTACATTGTAGAATGAATGCAGTTTGACACCATTTTAACTGTCATGGGTCAATGCTATGGAATCATGGGAGTTGTAGTTGTACAAGGTCTTTAGCCTTTTCTGTCAAAGGGTGCTGGTGTCTCATTAAACTACAACTCCCTTGATTTCATAGCATGAAGCTATGACAAAGTGTTGTCAGACTGCATTAATTCTATAGTGTAAATTCATGGTGGATGTTGCCTGGGAGTATAGCTCTGAACGTAGGGCCATTACAAAAAAGGGAGTATCCTTCTTAAATCCATGCAACACAGAGATAAGAACAGGACAAGTCTTCTAATACCAGTTTTACAGGCCAAGCACGGCCTTTTCTGAGATGAATTAAAATGTATCTCAAACTCAAATTATAATCACAATATGAAAATATTATATATAGCAATGAAATTATAAAAATGGAAGCCTTGTGGTAATGTATTGTCGAAGGCTTTCATGGCCGGAATCACTGGGTTGTTGTAGGTTTTTTTCGGGCTGTATGGCCATGGTCTAGAGGCATTCTCTCCTGACGTTTCACCTGCATCTATGGCAAGCATCCTCAGAGGTAGTGAGGTCTGTTGGAACTAGGAAAAAGGGTTTATATATATGTGGAATGACCAGGGTGAGACAAAGGATTGTATGCTAATCAAGGTGGTCAGTTGAAACATTCACACCTAGCTCCAGCAGACAAGAGTCCTTTGTCTCCCAAATGTCAAGGTCTATTTTCTCCAAACTCCACCAGTGTTCACATTTCAGCATATTGAGTTTTTGTCTGTGATTGTAGGTGAACTACAAATCCCAGCAACTACAACTCCCAAATGTCAAGATTCTATTTTCCCCAAATTCCATCTGTGTTCATATTTGGGCATATGGAGTATTTGTGGCAAGTTTGATCCAGATGTATCATAGTGCTCTCTGGATGTAGGTGAAGTACAACTCCAAAACTCAAGGTCAATGCCCACCGAATCCTTCCAGTATTCTCTGTTGGTCATGGGAGTTCTGTGTGTCAAGTTTGGTTCAATTCTATTGTTGGTGGGGTTCAGAATGCTCTCTTATTGTAGGTAAACTATAAATCTCAGCAACTACAACTCCCAAATGGCAAAATAATTTCCTCATCAGTATTCAAATTTGGGCGTATCAGGTATTTGTGTCAAATTTGGTCCAGTGCAAGGGCGGCTTGTCCATTACGTGAAGTAAGCGGTTGCAGAACACTTTTTTTGTCAGGGGCACAGAGGCGCCTCTGTAAATGCCCCTCAACCGCCACTTGAGGAGCGCTGCCTCAGCTCACAACAGCCCTAGCAGTCTGGGGGGAGCCTCGGCTTTCTTGCCTCGCTGCCGGCGATCCTCTTCCCAAAGGGGCTGGGCCCTTGAGCCTCGCCTAGCCCCTCTCGTTCCTGCTCCACCCGGCCACCGGGTGCGAGCAGAGCCGGCGCTCAATCGTTCTCTGCGTTCGATCCCTTCCCCATGACCGGCTCCCTTTCCCGATCCCCGGCGCTCCACCCACCTCCTCTTCTTTCCGGAGGCATGTCTGAAGACCCCAGCATGCGCACCAAAAGTCGCCTCTTCTCCTGACTTTCTCTTCAGCCATTGGGACCAAGAGAGAGAGAGAGAGATAGAGAGAGAGAGCCCCTCCGGCTGGAGGTATCTCCCACCTCCGCTCCCTCCTTTGTTTTTGCGCCTAACTTCAGGAAAGGTGGGCATCTCCACCTCTGTCTCTCTCTCTCTCTTGGTCCCAATGGCTGAGGAGAAAGTCAGGAGAAGAGGTGACTTTTGGTGCACACGCCGGGGTCTTCAGGCACGCCTCCGGACCCAAAGCGGGCCAGGCAAGGGAGCAAGTGCGGCAAGTGTAGTTACTGGGATGTATAGTTCACCTACAATCAAAGAGCATTCTGAACTCCACCAATGATGGAATTGAACCAAATATGGTACACAGAACTCCCACGACGAACAGAAAATATATATCAATGATTGGTTGGGGGGGGGCGCCAAAATACTGTTTGCTTACCGTTGAAAATTACCTAGGGCCGCCTCTGGTCCAGTGAATGAAAATACATCCTGTATATCAGATATTTATTTATACCCCACCTTTGGAGAGTGACCATATATTCCAGTCCTGTTGCTTCACCTACACTGTTTCCCTCATATTGCACTTTCCCCCACCTTACTGAAAGTCGAATTCCACTGTTCAGTCCCCTATGAGCTCCTCCCCCACAAATGTACCTTTTCATTGCTATCTCATCCAGTGTTTTATCATTTTATGTCGTGCATTTGGCCCGCCCACTGTGTTTTATTTTCCATTATGTTATTTTGTACTGTTTATTTTACTTGATTGTTTTATTTATTTTATTGTGACGTTATTTTGTTGTTTATATTTTATGTTGCTGTAATGTATCGCTGGGCTTGGCCTCATGTAAGCCGCTCTACCTTCCTATGCTATTGAAAATAGCTCCAAATCAAGGCCCATAGTCTGTTTTCAGGATGCTTTGCTTGAAGCATTGGAGAGAAAATAGTGCCTCCAAGCACATGCCAAATGTCGTCTGCACCACCAGGCCAGCTATGTAAAAAGAAGAGAGTGGCCATGTCACCCATTGCAGATGCCATCTATGAACCCTGGGAACTCTCAGAATCTCAGCCCCATGGGAAAATATTACTCTCCTTCTCTCCCACCCCCTCCTCCTCTTCATAGTATGGTAACTTTGACTTTCCTCTCCCCAAATAGCAAGAGCCGAAGAGCAAAGGACACTTCCTGTCGCCTCAGCTGAATTATCATAGTGGATGCTCTTCCATTCTCCCAGAAGATTTCTGACATCCAAACTCAGGTAGGCATTTTTGGATTTTACTCTGCAATTGTTTAGAAGCCAAAGGTTCAGTTTTTATTATTATTATTCTGGGACCTCTCTCTTACTCTTTTGGGTGGGATATTTGGAAACATTCCTTTTCTTTCTGTCTTTTCTCCCCACCTGCAAATTATAATTTCTCCACTGCCATCATCATCATCATCTTATCTGCTGCCAATATTTTAGAAATAGACATTGTCACATTCCAGACGATACGGAATTTGGATTGGAATGACTTCTTCCCAAAAACTGCCATTATCAAATTCATCGAGCTGAGGATTTTCTTCTGCAAATGCCCCATTTGCAGGATCCAGAGATGACACCGCCTTTCATTTCATTTAAATCAATTGGAAAAATTGACTTAAATGCCATTATCCCTTAGCTATATCTGTTTTAGTTTTTGGATTCAAGTAGCCTTGAGTTCCCAAACAGCAACATTTAGAATATGTATTAAGAATATAGAGTAGCCTCCATAATAACAATTTTGCTTCCACAGATACCACCATACACACTTGATAATATATATATATTTAAATATATCAAAATAGAAATCTTGATTTTGGCATTTGATAGAAGGGACTCCATTTCACTGTGGCATTGGACAGAATGGGTCTTGAGCATCTGTAGATTTTGGTAATTGCAGTATACAAAGTACACACATTACATGTGTAGTCTCTGTTTGGTACTAGATCAAGATATAAGGTTAGACTAAAGCAGTGGTTCTTACTGTGTAGCACGGACCACCAATGGTCCGCGACAATGAAAATCTGGTCCGAGAGCATCCTTCCTCTTTCTTTCTTTCTTTCTTTCTTTCTTTCTTTCTTTCCTTCTTTCTTTTTATTTTAATTCCACTCCATTCACACCACCTGCCACTACTTACATGTCGTTGACCATATAGGCAGAATAACCCATAATATCTTTGAACCGAGGGCCCTATGGATACAGCCATATATCCAATATATTGAAGCAATGAAAAGCCTTGCTTCAGTTTAATTTTCTGCCATCAATTATTTATTGCCTGGGTTGTTGTGTGTTTTCCAGGCTCTATAGCTATGTTCCAGAAGCATTCTCTCCTGACATTTCCAGCCATGAAAGCCTTCAACAATATATTTATTGCCTATTTTAGCCTGGAGTTGATACTTGTTTAGTTTGATTTCTAATTTGATTAATGGCAGGGATATATATCCAAACTGGTTTGTATACTATGGTTTTAAACTTTTAATCCTTTACTGTGTTTATTGCTTATTGTATTTTGATTTGAGGTGTTTTATGTTGTTTTAATTGTTATGTTTTTACTTTTATTTTCTTTTGGTGTATATTTGTATTGTCCTGTTTTTTGTTGTATCTTTTATGCTGTACTTGTATGTATTGTTACTGTCTTGTAAGCTACCTCACATTCCTCCGGGGAGGTGGGACGGCATACAAATAAAGTTGTTGTTGTTATTATTATTATTATTGGGTTGTTGTAGGTTTTTCCGGGCTATATGGCCATGTTCTGGAGGCAATTTTTCTCCTGACGTTTCGCCTGCATCTATGGCAAGCATCCTCAAGAGACCTCACTACCTTCTGAGGATGCTTGCCATAGATGCAGGCGAAACGTCAGGAGAAAAATGCCATTAGAACATGGCCATACAGCCGGAAAAACCTACAACAACCCAGTGATTCCGGCCATGAAAGCCTTCGACAATACATTGAACATATCTATGGGGAGAAACTGTTCCAAGACACACGACTTATTATTATTATTATTATTATTATTATTATTATTATTATTATTATTATTATTGCCATTAGGGACAGTTTCTTGGGTCTTCCGCTCCACTTTTTGTATTTTTTTCAACCTCAGCCCCCCTTTCTTCATTTTTTTAACACAAGCATTAACAAAATCCACAAATAATAATGCAGACCAACGAAAAAACCTTTTTTCTTGGTGTTTTTGTTTTTAGACCTGTTCCTGGGATTATTTGGGGTGCTGATTTAAAAAATTGCGTTGGATAGACCACAACAGCTCTAGTTTCTGATTCAGAACATATGCCATCTAGTAGTTGCTGTCCACTCACCCACAGAAAACCGTATTTAATAATCTAGAGGTGATGTGGTAGTAGCTCATCTTTTTTTTAAAAAAAACAGTGGTTCCCAACCTGTGGTCCGTGGACCACCAGTGGTCCCCAAGAATGAAAATATGGCCCATGGTCTCACCATTACTACACTGTTGCCTCAAAACACATGGCAATGAGAGCGACTAATCTCACAAAACCCTCTTATAGTGCTGAGGCAACAGGGATGCCAGGAGGGGAGAGGTTGACTATCTATGAAGGATGACTACTACCACATCAGCTCTAGATTATTAAATATGGTTTTCTGTGGGCAAGCAGCTGGCGACTACTGGACAGCATATGTTCTGTATCAGAAACTAGAGCAGATGTGGTCTATCGAATGCAATTTTCTGAATCAGCACCCCAGATAACCAAACCGAATTTGTAACCCTTTTGGTACTAATGTTGATGGGTTTCCTTGGCCTGAGTTGTCAAGTCCTGGCCTTGTTGAAAGGCCTGGTTCTGGCCATGCTGAAAGGTCTGAGCTTTCTCATGAACAGAGTGCTTCTCCTGTAGATTCTGAAGGTCAAATTCTTGAAAGGAGCCCACAGCAACCTTTTTCTGAGAAACTGTATTCTGAGGATGATTTGTCAGGTCAGAAGTTAATGAGATTGAAGATAGAAGACAATACTTTTGTAAACCAAAGGAAAGTTCCCAAGCTCACCGAAGGTCAGCCTGTCTATTAGAAAAGAGAGAGAAGAAATCCATATCTGGTTATACAGGCAAATTGAATGTTTTCCTTTTGTTTCATGAGACAGGAAAAACTTTATATGAGATGGGGATTTTGCATCCTTCTTCTGGATTTTGCATCCTTGGATCTTGTGTTTTTACCTTTGTACCTTGAAGTTCATGAACTATCTGGAATATACTGTTTTGGACTATATTGGTTTTTATCATTTTTATTGTTTTGCTTAAATATATCCTTCAATAAACTGGTTGCTGATTTTACTATACTGGTATATACTGGTGTGGTGTTTAAGGACAGAGGTGTTCCTGCTCTGGGATACAACACCGAGTCTTGTCCTCACGTGGTTCTTGTTAATGTTCATAACCGAGAATACCTTCTTGCACAAGTATATCGAGCCAAACAAGCTCAGCATTTTCTCAGCAAATGGTCTTTAATACATTTGCCCTCACTAAAAGGTTTGCAATGCTTGGCAATTGTAGCTCGCCTTTCTGGCATTTTCATTGGACTCATGAGCTCTTGTGAAAAAGTGCGGCTTTCAGTGGATTCAATTTTTGCCACGTTCATCCACAGTTAGTTTGTTATAGGGTTGTTGTAGGTTTTTTCGGGCTATATGGCCATGTTCTAGAGGCATTCCCTCCTGGCGTTTCGCCTGCATCTATGGCAAGCAACCTCAGAGGTAGTGAGGTCTGTTGAAACTAGGAAAAAGGGTTTATATATCTGTGGAAGGACCAGGGTGGGACAAAGGACTCTTGTCTGCTGGAGCTAGGTGTGAATGTTTCAACTGACCACCTTGATTCGCATTTGATGGCCTGGAAGTGCCTGGAGCAATCTTTTCTTAAGAGGTGATTAGATGTCCCTGTTTGTTTTCCCTCTGCTGTTTTGCTGTTTTAATTTTAGAGTTTTTTAATACTTGTAGCCAGATTTTGTTCATATTATTTGAGAACACAGAAATGCTGGACCACTCTCACAACCACCTTTCAGACTACACAAAGAAGCCATTGAAATCCACAAGCATGTGGACAATTTCAACAGAAAGGAGGAAACCATGAAAATGAACAAAATCTGGCTACCAGTATTAAAAAACTCTAAATGGGTTTAGCTCCTGTCATATTTTCTGCTGAATACAACCTTGAAGGTGAAAGTGCTGGAGGGCTTAGCTTCAGACTATTAAAAAGGAAGCTGCCATGTGTCCCTGCGTTGGTACCGCAAATGGGGAGCAACATGTGTGTGTTCAAATCACAACTAAACAAGCTTTGATCAGCTCTGCCTTTGAATGTCTAGCAATCCCCACATCAAAAGAGCAAGGCATTCATGGGTGGTTTTGCTGGTCTCTTTTTTCCTTTTCTGCAGCACTCGCATACGTAGCTCAATTATTTCTAGGTACTTCTTCACCGAATACCAGGTGCTGTAGGCTGTATTTCAGAGGAAGGAACTGGCAAACTCTGAGGATTCCTTTCCTAAGAAAATTCTAGAAAATCCAGGGGTTAGAGATTGGTTATTTGAAGTAAGCAACAGACTCGGGAGTTGGTGATGGTGTGAGTTTTCAGGCTAACTCAGACTGATAGTGATCCTATCCTAGATTTTTCTTCAAAAGATCTATTTATTTATTTATTTATTTATTTACAGTATTTATATTCCGCCCTTCTCACCCCGCAGGGGACTCAGGGCGGATTACAGTGTACACATATATGGCAAACATTCAATGCCAATTTTTGACATACAAACATATACAGACATACACAGAGGCTATTTAATTTTTCCTGGCCACCAGGGGAGCTGTCGCTTTCATCATCCATCTGCGATGCTGATAGAGCACTTCCGCATTCCCCGCATGCTTCCCCACTGGAATGCTTTGCTGGAGTCTTCTTTATGGCCTCATAAATCAGTTAATTTAGCTTCCCCACATTTTTAAGGTGGTACCTAATTTTCCTACTTGACAGATGCAACTGTCTTTCGGGTTGCAAAGGTCGACAACAGGCTACACACAATTGGTTGGAACCCACTCCAACCCGGGCTGGCTTCGAACTCAGAGTGATCTTAATGCAGCTGACACTCAGCAAAGGTTGACAACAGGCTACACACAATTGGTTGGAACCCACTCCAACCCGGGCTGGCTTCGAACTCAGAGTGATCTTAATGTAGCTGACACTCAGCCAGCTGTGCCACAATCCCGACATGTGAAAAGACTCTTTTCACACAAGGTAAGAAGACATAGAGTCCAAAGTCCAAAGGAAAGTTCAAATAACAGTAATATCCAAATGATGATGGAGTACAGCTCTCAAGGAAAATCTTCATAGGGAGAAATCCTACAGGGGTGCCCAGGTAATTTTATATACCCTGTTTCGGGGACAAAATCCCCTTCTTCAGGACTTGATAAACACAGTATTATAGGCTCATGTCTAAAACAAAACATAGAATAACAAGCAATTACCAGCAAATTTAAAGAAGTGAAGATAATACAATATAACAAATAATTACTTACATCATGCCTAATAGTTTTACATAGAGTGACTCTGCTGCTGGTTATTTGAACTGCGAGTAATGTTAAAGATCCTTCCACAAGCTTATATGGAGTATAGAGGAACTTAAAGGAAACAGATAAAGTTAAGTGACTCATTAAGTCCCCGAGGAGAAAAGATTTTAAACTTAAAGATCCAGTACATTTCCCTTTAGGATAATAGTTTTTGCAAGTCCATATGGGGTTTAGGAGTAATACATTCCAGAGTACAAAATTTAAAAGAATTAGGTAAGCGATTACATTGTGTAAAGTGTGAATATAAAGAGGATTTGGTAGAAAGACATTTAATTCTGGATTTATGTTCTGAGATTCTGATTCTTAGGGGTCTAGTCGTCTTCCCAACATACCACAGATCACAATCACATGTCAAAAGATAAATGACATTGCTACTGTTGCAAGTGGAGAAATGTTTAAGTGTAGTGCCTACTTTGTTTCTATAGTTATATACCTCCTTTGTCTCCCAAGGTTGTGAACAACATTTCCAATGTCCACAGGGGTAATGGCCTCTCAAGGTACTTTTGGGTGTAATGGTGGGAGTAGTTAAGTCAGTATAAATTTAGAAATCTCTTATATTTTTGGTACATCTATTGTCGAAAATCTGTAATCTTTCACAACCAGGAATATCTTGTAGTGCTTTTTAATAATTCGGGTGATGTGTTTGGAGTAGTGCGACATTGTTTTGCCACATTGGTATACTCACACCATTTTGGCCTTCTTTCAAGGTTTTCCACCACTTCGCAATATCAGGATTGCGGCAGACAGGCATTAGTGCACAAGGAAGAATGGCAGAAAGACAGCGACATTCACTTCAATGTCAAGCGCAATGCGACTATGGAACATACATGATGTTGTATGACAAGTACATCCAAATGTGCTTTTATTTTGCCATAATAATCCAGTATCAGTTTCATGTGGGACAATACAGGATGCCCAAAATTCATATGTACAATTTCAATTGTATATATGTTAAAATAATTTTCAAACACCCTGTAATCTTCTTGACATTTTGTTGTCATCAACTGCCATCAAACTGACTTGACTTTTGGTGATCCCATGAGAGACCTCCAAGTCACCTTGTCATCTAGGTCTTGCAGAATGAGGGCTTTCCTTAAATCAGTGGTTCCCAACTTTTTTTTTTGACAGGGGACCACTCTCCAACATTAATATCAAAAGGATTACGAATTGATTTTTGGTCCATTTTAGATTTAGTTTGGTTATTTGGAATGCTGATTCGGAAAACTGCATTGGATAGACCAAATCAGCTCTAGTTTCCGATACTGAACATATGCCATCCAGTAGTTGCCATCTGCTCACCCACAGAAAAGCATATTTAATAATAATAGAATCATAGAATTGGAAGAGACCTTATGGGCCATCCAGTCCAACCCCCAGCCAAGAAGCAGGAAAATCGCACTTGGAGCACCCCCGATAGATGTCTGTCCAGCCTCTGTTTAAAAGGTGGTGATCGAGAGCTGATGTCGTCTATCCAGTGTAATTTTCTGAATCAGCACCCCAAATAACCCCAGGCACAGGCCTAAAAGCAAAGACACCAAGAACATATTTTGTTGGGCTGTGTTATTGTCAGTGGATTTTGTTAACGCTCATGTTAAAAAAAGAGGGGGATGGGGCTGAGGTTGAAAAAAATACAAAAAGCAGAGTGTGAGACACAAGAAACTGTCTCTAACACCTATAACAACAACAACAACAACTTTGAGGGACTAAACAGGGTCTTATAAAGGGCTGCTTTCCCATTACAACTGATGTGTGGCAATGGGAAATTATTATTATTATTACTACTACTACTACTACTACTACTACTACGAGGGGTATTTTTTAAGTAAGGTCCGTTTTGTTGTAGACACTAGTAGTTCACCGCATACCGCAACGAGCGCGTGCGTCGTGTATCGGCATGCCTCGGGAACAACTGTGCTCAGTTTCCGCTCTGTAGCTAACCTGTACGGTTCTGTTCTGTGCTTTAAAAATGTTTAAGACTATCAACTCACCCTCCGCATGTGAGGTTCGCTCAGTGATACGGTTTTTGTCAGCAAGGAACCTGCCTGCTGCAGAAATTCATCGACAGATTTGTGAAGTGTACGGTGATACTGTTATGAGTGAAAGCAAAGTGCTTAAGTGGGTATGACAATTCAAAGATGGCTGTGACAACATCCATGATGAGGACCGCTCCGGTCGCCCTTCTTTGATTACAGACAATTTGGTGGCTTCAGTTGAAGCGAGCGAACCTCACATGCGGAGGGTGAGTTGATAGTCTAAACATTTTTAAAGCACAGAACAGAACCGTACAGGTTAGCTACAGAGCGGAAACTGAGCACAGTTGTTCCCGAGGCATGCCGGTACACGACGCATGCTTGTTGCGGTATGCGCGCGAACTATTAGTGTCTACAATAAAACGGACCTTACTTTAAAACTACCCCTCGTACTTTGGGGGATTCTCCTTTTCTCTCTCGCTCCCTCTCGTGGGCTGCTGGGTGAGTCTTCTCTGCCCTGGCCTGGGAAGCCTCCCAAGGCTGAGAAAGTGCTGGTGAGAGCAATGACCTTCCTTCCTTTCTTCTCTCCCTCTCCTTCTCTCTCACTCTCCGCATGTGCACCCCCGGCGCATGCGCTGCTGCAATTTCCCCCCTCATGTCTTGCGAACCTTATTTTAGGTCTCACAATCCACCTGTGGGCAGCAGCCCACAAGTTGGGCACCACTACCTTAAATGAATCTATCCATCTTTAGTGTGGCCTTTCTCCTTTCTCACTGCCTTCTACTTTTCTAAGCCTTATTGTCTTCTTTCACAAGTTCTTTCTTCTCATGATATGGCCAAAGTTGGACAGCCTCAGTTTCATCACTTTAGCTGCTAGGGAGACTCCAGACTTGATTTGTTCTGGTCAGAGAACCTCAAATCCCTGTGTTTTAATGCTGTATTCCTCGCTCAACCTCCTTGGGCTAGGGGCTCACCTCCATACTGTGGCTGAAGTGAAAAGAGAAGTATGAAAAGAGAAATGGAAGCCAAGGTACCATGGAAGAAAGGGGCTCTTGAGGAGCAATACACCTACGTTGTGATGGACCAGCGGCCTGAGCCCAAGGCCAGCCTTCCCTGGGCACAAGCTTCATTGCCCCGGAACCTGGCCTTCCAATATGACAGCAACGATCAGGTATGTCCCCTGCTCAAAGACTTTGGGAAGGAAGAAAACACTGCTAGATTTTCATAGCTGAAAATACAGATGGAATGCTTAGGAACAGAAGCCTTTTGGATTTTGAATTGTTTGGGAAATTGGGACCTAAGTCTAAACGCAAGATAAATTAACAATTCAAATACACTTTATACATATAGATTAAAGGTAATTTTATACACTCTTTTAATAATTTTGATCACAACCTGTCAGAGGCAACATGTCATGGTCAGAGCCACCCATGTGCATTATGGAACATTTTGGATTTCCGCTTAAGGGAAACTCAATTTGTAATATTTGTGTGTGCTTTTCCTCATTTAGTATTGAGGAAAAGCACAGCTTGTTGCCTTGACATTCCTATTGGATCTCACTGTGATCTGTCCCAGCTGCATGTGACCCAGTTTTAATGTGTGAAAATTTAGAGCAGGGGTCCTCAAACTAAGGCCTGAGGGCCGGATACGGCCCTCCAAGGTCATTTACCCGGCCCTCGCTCAGGGTCAACCTAAGTCTGAAACGACTTGAAAGCACAGCAACAACAATCCTATCTCATCAGCCAAAAGCAGGCCCACACTTCCCACTGAAATACTAATAAGTTTATATTTGTTAAAATTGTTCCTCATTTTAATTATTGTATTGTTTTTAAGTGTTTTTTGCACTACAAATAAGATATGTGCAGTGTGCATAGGGATTCATTCATGCTTTTTTCAAATTATAATCTGGCCCTCCAACAATTTGAGGGACTGTGACCTGGCCCTCTGTTTAAAAAGTTTGAGGACCCGTGATTTAGAGGGTATGGTTGGAATTTTTTTTTCATGTCAGGAGTGACTTGAGAAACAGCAAGTCGCTCCTGCTGCGAAAGAATTGGCCATCTGCAAGGACATTGCCCAGGGGACGCTCGGATGTTTGATGTTTTACCATCCTTGTGGGAGGCTTCTCTCATGTCTCCACATGGGGAGCTGGAGCTGACAAAGGGAGCTCAACCTGCTTTCCCCAATTTCGAACCACTGACCTGTCAGTCAGTAGTCCTGCCAGTACAAGGGTTTTAACCCATTGTGCCATTGGGGGCTCCTAGAAAACGTATGGGCCCTAATATTCCCCAGCCAGAATAGTTACATACACACTTTTCATTACAATAAAAACTCATGGCAATGGATTATTGATGAGAAAATCAAACCTACGCACCCCCAGTTATACTGAAGCTAGGAACAAGGAGGCCTGGAGGGGTGGCAAATGATATCATGCCTCTGAAAAAAACAAGTTATTTTGTCCAGTGCCCCATGGTTACAGCACTGGATACAGGTAAGGTAAAGATTTTCCCCTGAGATTAAGTCTAGTCATGTCCGACTCTGCGAGGTGGTACTCATCTTCATATCTGAGCTGAAGATCCAGCATTGTCCATAGACACCTCCAAGGTCATGTGGCCGGCATGACTGCATGGAGCGCCATTTATTTATTTATTTACAGCTTTTATATTCCGCCCTTCTCACCCCGCAGGGGACTTACAGTGTGCACATATATGGCAAACATTCAATGCCAATTTTTGACATACAAACATATACAGACATACACAGAGGCTATTTAACTTTTTCTGGCCACCAGGCAAGCAGTCGCTTTCATCGTCCATCTGCGACGCTGATGAAGTACTTCCGCATTCCCCGCATGCTTCCCTGCTGGAATGCTCTGCTGGAGTCTTCTTTATGGTCTCATAAATTAGTTAATTTAGCCTTCCCACACTTTAAGGTGGTACCTAATTTTTCTACTTGACAGACGCAACTGTCTTTCAGGTTGCAAAGGTCGACAACAGGCTACACACAATTGGTTGGAAACCCACTCCAACTCGGGCTGGCTTCAAACTCATGACCTTTTGGTCAGAGTGATCCTTCCCTCCAGAGCAGTACCTATTGATCTACTGACATTTGCACATTTTCAAACTGCTAGGTTGGTAGAAGCTGGGGCTAACAGTGGGAGTTCACTCCGCTCCCCGGATTCAAACCTCCCCGGTAACCTTTCGGTAAGCAAGTTCAGCAGCTCAGCAGTTTAATCCACTACGCCACCAGGATACAGGTAGTGACACCATTTTGATTCTTCTTCAGGTGAAAACCGTGGTTAGCAGAGAGTATATCCCACAAGGAACATGTTTTGGACCACTAGTTGGAAAGATCTGCACTGGACTGAAAATGTCAAGGAGTATGGATCCGAAGCACTTCTGGAAGGTAACACTCACTCACCACACACCTTTGGAGATGTTTTGGAAGAAAGGGAAAATATAAAACAAATAGATACATACAATAAACCAAGAGAGCACTAATTTGCCTGGCACTGGACTACATGAATTTGATTTCTAGAAACAGGAAGTTGACAAACCCCTTCCTCTGTGTAACCATAGAAAAATCATCTATTCAAAGATGGGTTTCCTCAGTAACTGAATAGATTGCTATGCAACTTCTGGAGTGGGAAGCTTGCGAGTGTGGAGGGCTCTAAACTCACTGAATTGCATTGGTGAATTTGCTGCCATGGCATATCAGTGGCCTACGAATGGCAGCAAAAACAAAACAAAACCAAGAATCGTGGAAGTTTCTTCAAAAAACTAGGTGCATGCTTCCCATGTACCTTGTTTTAAAGGGATTTCTTTTTGCCACAGACACCAAAATTAAACAGGATGGCTGCAAACATCGTAACTATGGATGTAGATTTAAGGGGACCAAGAGAAGATCTTAGGAAGCTATTTTTTGGACTACAAGTCCCAGAGTCCACCACCAATCATATTCAAGCTGTCTAGGGAATTCTGGGAGCTAGTAGTTGGAAAAGTAGCATTTCCAAGCTACTCAAAATAAGTGGAGAGACACAATAAGTCTATGGGCTATATGTTCCTCACCCATGGAGTACCTCATTCATCCCCATTGTCTTGTGTCTTGTCTGCTCAGGTTTTTTCCTCAGAAGGAGAGCTTCACCATATATTGGCTGTGAACGATCCAGATTGCAGCAACTGGATGTGTTATGTGAACTCAGCTGAAGCCCATCCAAACCAGAACCTAATGGCCATCCAATACAACCTGGAGATCTATTTCTACACTGTGACACCGATTTTGGATGGAGAGGAACTTCTGGTATGGGACGCTCGTGACATCTCCAAACACATCTCATCTTTGCAGCCAGGGAATCTGATATCTCAACCAGGTGAGAGTGCTACCGATGCCATGGCCATCATAATCCAGTATTTTAGATAGCAGGAAATCGGACAAGGAACCTCTTCTCCCAACCTGGCAACAGGAAGCCATCTATCTCCACACAGCACTCCACATTATCTAACTCTGTGGAAAATGAAATTCATTTGGGATTTATTTATTTGTCATTTATTTACAACATTTCTACCCTGCCCTTCTCAACCCCCGAGGGGGGACTCAGAGTGGCTAACACTGGCAAGAATTCGATGCCGCAATACCAAAATATAACACAATATAAAACCATAAATACACAATAGATTGAAAACAATAACATTATACAGTCATAGCCGTTTTCTTATCATAACAATCATATGACCCAGTTCAGTGTCCAATGTGCCATTGTGCCTTCTAACCAAAAGCCTGGTTCCAAAACCACGATTTCAGTTTTTTTCCTAAAGAAGTGGTTCTCAACCTGGGGTCCCCAGATGTTTTTGGCCTACAACTCCCAGAAATCCCAGCCAGTTTACCAGCTGTTAGGATTTCTGGGAGTTGAAGGCCAAAAACATCTGGGGACCCCAGGTTGAGAACCACTGTCCTAAAGGAAAGGAGGGAGGATCTAATCTTGCTGGGGAGTGAATTCCACAAGCAGAGGGTCACCACCGAGAAGGCCCTGTCCCTCATCCCAATCAGACATGTTTGCGAGGCCGGTGGGACCAAGAGCAGGGCCTCCCTGGTGGATCTTAAACTACAAAGCGGAACATAGAAGGAGATACGTTTGGACAAGTAAGCTGGGCCGGAGCCCTATAGGGCTTTATAGCCCAAGACCAGCACTTTGAATTTTTCTTGCTATACAGTCAGGGATAGACAACTGGCAGAAGCTAGGTGGCCATATTAGTCCCTCAAAAGATCTTCCAAGACTACATCAATTAAAAAATCAATGTTTTGCCTTCAAATGTCCTTTCCCCATGTTTCTGGCCCACAATACCATTCTGGGCCCAGTAGAGGAGTTTTTCACAACAGGAAACGAATCAGAAGTATTATCTCTGTAAAACACGTTTTTTCCCCTCTAGAGTATTCTGTGGATGGATAGAAAAAAAACCTTTCTTGATAATAAGCTAAAGATTACACATGTTATCTGATTTTTCCCTTAATGTGTGGTCTGAGAATGAGATTGTATCCTTAAATTATTGGTTCTGTGCATACCTCATATTCCCGATCCATATCCATGGTACACTGTAATCTTCCAGCCTCCAAACTTCTGTGTGGTCATCTTGAGTTAGAATTCAAACAGTTGGTTAAGAGAAAAAGAGAAGAGTTTTATGGAGAAGTCATGTGAAGAAAATAATATTTCTCCCATCTTTGTTAGATATTACCTCATCTCATATGGTTGTTTAGTAAGGGAGAAAGATGAATCAGAGCTAGCTTGCTTCATACAATATGACTTCTAAGACAGAGATAGATATTTGTCTTTCTTGCCACATGTTTTAGCCCTTATGTTTCTGTAAAATATATCTTAGTATCATGGGATTATATATAAAATTATGGCATTTAATTTCTATATGTAAGAAGTTTGAAATACATGGACAGACCGTAAAAACGTTTCTTTCTTTATGGAATGTCTAGGCTCAAGAGATTTCCAGTTAGACCACCAGAATCACAGACTAACAGAAAATGGCTCCAAAGAGGACCAGAAACGCACATCATTCTCCACAAAGAAAGGCCAAACTGACAAAAGGAAAAAGAGCACTCATGTTGAAGGACTTGAACAAGAACTAGAACAAGACATTCCACGAATAAGAAAAGCAGGAAATCAAAATATGGAGTCAAAGATGCGGGCCCCGTTTAAGGACACAACCAAAGAGCATCACATAGTGCTTAATAATTCCTCTCACAATACATCTAAGGGGGAAGCTGGACCTGAGATGCCTCGGTTTCCAAACCAAAGAGACATGGCTTTAGAAAAACAACATGATCCCAAGTACTATGTATACAGCCCAACTACTTCACAATGGAAGAAGCATCAGCTCCATATGAGCAATCTCTATTCCTCCTTCTCAGGGTTCCCACCAATGGGCTACTTGCCCCAAGGTTATCATTATGCTTGCAACTACTACCCTGGGCTTGCAGTACCCCTTCAAACCTTCTCCTTTCAATCAGGACTCCCACTGACCACTCCTAGGCACATTATACCTCTACATTTATCCACCCAGGACATCTTGGAGAAACAAAGATGTCCATACCCTGAGATATGCCGAGCTGTTTACCCACCCACCTTGTCACAAGATGCCACTAGACTACATAATCCTCTTTCTTTCCTTCATACCAGAACCTTGTCATTTGCAGAGTCCACCAGTGGACATCTTTTGTGTGACTCTGTCATTCAGCAAGAGAGGACAGCTTTCCCATTTCTCCACCAGGATGAGACTGACTGCCCCAGTGTGTCAAAGACCAGCCCACCAGCATCCCAGGAAAGCAGTTCATCCATCTCATACCCTCTGAACACAAAGAATGGCAAAATCAAATATGAGTGCAACATCTGTGCCAAGAGCTTTGGGCAGCTCTCCAACTTGAAGGTATGGCCTGAAAACTCAGGATACAAATGAGAATGAAACAGTTTGTCAAACTCTCATTCCTCGTCATCAGGAATAATATATTCTTCTATATAGGCATGTGTCTATGTACTAAACCTTTGAGTAGGATGCTTGCACAACACTTATGCACCAAAAATAACAGATTCCTCTGTGTTGTTGAGGTTTTCGATTTAAGTAACAATAATGTAATAATAATGATATATATATTCTGTTTGTCGTGGGAGTTCTGTGTGCCATATTTGGTTCAATTCCACCATTGATGGGGTTCAGAATGCTCTATGATTGTAGGTGAACTATAAARCCCAGCAACTACAACTCCCAAATGACAAAATCAATTTTTTCGAGTGGAGGACATAAATTGGACTGTTAGGTGTCTTGTGTCCAAATTTGGTGTCAATCCCCCCAGTGGTTTTTGAGTTCTGATGGTAGCACAAARGAACATTACATTTTTATTMATATAMATATGGTGTTGTCAAAGGCTTTCATAARTGGAATCACTGGGTTGCTGTGAGTTTTCCAGGCTATATGGCCATGCTCCAGAAGCATTATCTCCTGACATTTCGCCTGCATCTATGGCAGGCATCCTCAGAGGTTGTGAGATCTGTTGGAAACTAGGAAAATTGGGTTTATATATCTTGTCAGAGGCAGGTYTAAATGTTTCAATTGGCCACCTTGAAAGCATTTAATGGCCTGTCAATTTCAGGGTCTGGCTTGTTACTTCCCTGGGGAATCCTTTGTTGGGAGGCAATTAGCTGGCCCTGATTGTTTCTTATCTGGAATTCCTCTGTTTTTGAGTGCTGTTCTTTATTTATGAGAATTCTTTCTCCCAACCTGGACATTCCACAGATATATAAACCCCCCTTTCCTGGTTTCCTGCAGACCTCACAACCTCTGAGGATACCTGCCATAGATGCTGGTGAAACGTCAGGAGAGAATGCTTCTGGAACATAGTCATACATCCCAGAAAACTCACAACAACCCATTGATCCCAGCCATGAAAGCCTTCAACAATAGATTCTTCTG
The DNA here is from genome assembly GCF_025583915.1 of Anolis sagrei ordinatus. Lineage (NCBI taxonomy): Eukaryota > Metazoa > Chordata > Lepidosauria > Squamata > Anolidae > Anolis > Anolis sagrei. Next base: position 36,876,604 of record NW_026847771.1, read on the forward strand.
TACTCACAACTTCTTGTAGTTAACTGCTGTTAAGTAAATTTTGACTTCTGGCAACCTTGTGAATGAGAGACCTCCAATTCACTCAACCAACTGTCAACCAATCTCAGGCCTTGCAGACTCAGGACTGTGGCTTCAATGACAGAATCTACCCATCTGAAATGCCTACTGCTTTCTACCATTCCAAGCATCTATTGTCTTTTCAAATGAGTCAGGTCTTCTTATTATATGGCCAAAGTACAGTAGCCTCAATTTAGTCATCCTGGCTTTTAGGGAAAGTTCAGACTTGATTTGCTCCAGATCCAATTCATTTATCATTTAGCAGTCAATAGCATCCGTAGGACTCTTCTCCAGCACATTTCTTATGAGTTGATTCTCTTCCTATCAGCTTTCTTCACTGTCCAGCATTCATACACAGAAATGGAAAATACAATATCATGGACTATCCTAACTTTAACATTCAGTGATATCTTACCATTTCAGGATCATGTTGATGGATATTTTTATTCCTTTACTTTTCAAACTTCATATCAATTGGTCTAGCAGAGCCAATATAGAGCAATGCTTAATGTGCTGTACGTGGAACAAGGAGACCCAAGTTGAAATGTCTGTTTGGTTATGGAATATAGGAAGGCTTTGCAACATATTTAAAAAGCAACTGGTTGCACCTGAAGGCTTCCAGGACAACCAATTCACCCTCTTTTTGGTAGTCTATGATTTTGGAGGTGTCAAGGACCAAAAATATATTCTGGGTGTGTATGCACTTTGCCTACTGCAATGTAATATGCTGCACAGTATGCTTATGGTAGAAACAAGAGTAATGTATTGTCGAAGGCTTTCATGGCTGGAATCACTTGGTTGTTGTAGGTTTTTTCGGGCTATATGGCCATGGTCTAGAGGCATTCTCTCCTGATGTTTCGCCTGCATCTATGGCAAGCATCCTCAGAGATAGTGAGGTCTGTTGGAACTAGGAAAAAGGGCTTATATATCTGTGGAATGACCAGGGTGAGACAAAAGACTCTTGTCTGCTGGCTACCAGTATTAAAACAAAATCTGGCTAGCAGTATTAAAAAAACTCTAAAATTACAACAGCACAACAACAGAGAGGAAACAAACAAGGACATCTAATCACCTCTCAACATAAGTTTGCTCTAGGCACTGTCAGGCCATTATATGCTAATCAAGGTGGTCAGTTGAAACATTCACACCTAGCTCCAGCAGACAGGACCTGCTCCCATTTGCTTTCGTGTCAAGCTGATTTTCATATCAGGAGGGGCCTTCCCGTAATGTGCTCCCAAAGTACCGAAGGAAACGGAAGAAACAAATTCCACACACAATTCTATTAGCCACAACCTCCAATTGTCAGATTTATCAAAAATCAAATAAACCAATCTATCGTAGACACGATATGATCATAAATAGAGAAAGAAAAGGGTTTGCCCAACTGTGGAACATTTCCAGCATTTGCATTCTGTTGAAATGTAATATTGCATTGAGCACATAATAGCAATCCAGCAACAACAGAGTAATTTACTTTGTTGAGTAATTCCCTTAGGGAGAAAATGGATTAGGTCTTTTCAATTTAATAGTTTAAGCCCTATAAGTCATTGGCAATCTTAAATCCTTCCAACCGCTCAGATTCAATATCAATGTATGCTTTGACCTTGACAACTAAAGCATTTCCAAGCTGAAAGTCTCTCCAAATTTATCTGTTGCATGAAAACCAACATCTGCTGAAATTCCACTTTCCACTAAATATACAGGAACTTTCTGCACTTTCCATCTGGCAGTCCTGATTCAGTTTACCACCTGCACTCATGTTCATTAGAACAGATAAAAACAGAAGGCAGAAATCATTACCTTAAGAATCTCTCTTAGCTTTTCTCTATGCCTTCCTTGTTTTTGTTTTTTTGCATTTTGTGTCTCTTCCTTAGCAAAACTCCATCTTTTTTACTCTTTTCCCATCTATAGGGGGCTCTTGTACCTTTCAATATGGCTTCAAGACAGAAGATGCTTTTTGGTTTTGACTTTGTTAACTACAGTTCCATCTTTTCCAGACTCACACTGTACCTTGGCTTGCAGGTCCATCTGAGAATACACAGCGGAGAGAGGCCTTTTCAGTGCGAGATGTGTCAAAAACGCTTCACTCAGCGGGCTCACCTGCAGAAACACCTTCTGGTGCATACGGGTGAAAAGCCCCACAAGTGCCTGGTAGGTCTCCCTTTTGTTTACTCCTCCAGAGATTTAGTAGAAGGAGATCTTCTGGAATGGTTATCTTCTGGAATGTTGGGCTATATCATAGGAAGGAGGAGGAAGGGAACAGAGAAGATGGGAGAAGACCTCCCAAGGCTTTACGGTGCTGTAAAAATATCAGGTGGGGAAAGTTTTTTGCAACCTAGGCTGTCAATTTAGGGCTACTCTAGACTACCTAAAAGCCTTGGGATTTGTCTGGAGTTGTGCCTGAACTGAATGGGATTTTAAAAAAATATCCATAGACATGATGCACCTCCTGTATGTGTATGTCTTCACCTCACTTGTCAACTTTCAGTGACCCTGTGAATATTCAGAGATACTTTTCCCAGTTCCTGCTCCTGAAACACAGCCTACAGCATCATGTGATCTCTCATTGGTGATCTCTCGTCACAGTACTAACCAGGGCGCATAAGATGCCTTTAGGGCAGTGTTTCTCAACCTGGGGGTCGGGACTCCTGGGGGGTCATGAGAGGGTTTCAGAGGGGTCACCAAAGACCATCAGGAAACACATATTTCTGATGGTCTTAGGAACCCCTTTGGCAGAGAAGGTTGAAGATATCTCCGCCTGTCCTTCTCTTTCATTTTGGAAAAAGATGGCGCATCCTCCTACCAAAAGCACTTCTTCTGCTTCCTGCATGTAGGTGAACTACAACTCCAAAACTCGAGGAACGCCCACCAAACCCTTCCAGTATTTTCTGTTGGTCATGGGAGTTCTGTGTGCCAAGTTTGGTTCAGTTCCATCGTTGGTGGAGTTAAGAATGCTCTTTGATTGGAGGTTAACTATAAATCCCAGCAACTACAACTCCCAAATGACAAAAGCAATCCCGCTCCCAACCCTACCAGTATTTAAATTTGGACGTATCGGGTATTCGGGCCAAATTTGGTCCAGTGAATGAAAATACATCTGGCATATCAGATATTTACATTACGATTCAAGACAATAGCAAAATTACAGTTATGAAATAGCAACGAAAATAATTTTATGGTTGGGGTCATCATAACATGAGGAACTGTATTAAGGGGTTGCGGCATTAGGAAGGTTGAGAACCACTGCTTTAGGGTATTTAAACCTTGTCCTAGTCCAGTGGTTCTCAACCTGGGGTCCCCAGATGTTTTTGGACTTCAACTCCCAGAAATCATAACAGCTGGTAAACTGGCTGGGTTTTCTGGGAGTTGTAGGCCAAAAACATCTGGGGACCCCAGGTTGAGAACCACTGCCTTAGTCTGTTTTTAATGAATTTCTGGGAGTTATGGTTTTTTTAAAGACAGGGCAGGGGGTGTTCCAACCTCTATCCCTGGACTTTTAAATACAAGCGTATCCCCTGTTTTGGTTCTTCCTGTCCTTTTAGCAACCCAACTGAGGTCTCATCTACACTGCCATATAAAATCCAAATTATCTGTGTTGAATTGGATTATATGGCAGTGTAGGTAAAAGTAAAGGTTTCCTACTGACATTATGTCCAGTCAAATGACACCATGCCTCTGAAAACAACAAGTTATTTTGAACAGTGCCCCATGGTTAGAGTACTGGATACAGGTAATGTAAAGGTATTCCCCTGAGATTAAGTCCAGTCATGTCTGACTCTAGGAGTTGGTTCTCATCTCCATTTCTAAGCCAAAGAGCTGGCATTGTCCATAGATACCTCCAAGGTCATGTGGCCGGCATGACTGCATGGAGCGCCATTACCTTCCTATCAGAGTAATACCTATTGCTCTACTCACATTTACATGTTTTTGAACTGCTAGGTTGGCAGAAGCTGGGGCTAACATCAGGAGTTCACCCCGCTCCCTAGATTTGAACCTGCAACCTTTCAGTCAGCAAGTTCAGCAGCTCAGAGGTTTAACCCACTGCGCCACCGGGAGCAGTGTAGACTCATACAATCCAATTTTGGATTATACGAGTCTGGATTATATGGCAGTGTAAATCCAGCCTGATGCTATGTTTATTGAAGGTATGACTTTTGCCAGAAGTTTTCCTCTGACCTTTCTTCTCCCATGACATTTCCAGTTACCAGATTCAATCCCTGTCTTCCTTTTAAAGCACGGGCAGGCAAAGTCCAGCCTGTGAACCACATGCAACCCTTGGGACCCTTAAGTGAGGCTTTTGGAGGCTAACAATTGTCCAAAATGTGTCTAAGTCACAGTGGTTTGTTTCCTCTGACCCGCCAACCCTTCCAGCACAAAATAAATTGCATCACCACATAGCAGGCAGGGAATAAAAAGAGTGAATGAATGAAACCTTGGTATATTTAGGGCATGACCGAATGTGGTTGTGGAAACAACTGTTAGAAAGCATGAAATCCAGAAACAGGATAGCCTGGGATTTCCTGGCCCATCTGGAGGAACCCTCACTTTGCTTTCTATATTTTTAACAGCTGCATGAAAAATGGAAATTCAGTATACAAAGCTTCTCCTGTCCTTGAAGCTGCGTGCTGGGAAAAGTTCCTGTCTCTGGATTTCTGTTTCCCATACAGTCGTCAGGCAACATGAAGACACATAGATATGTATAGTATGTTCAGGACCAGGCTGCAAAGGTCTTAGTCTTGAAGGGGCATTGCTTTTGTCTCTCTCCTCCACACAGTAAATTGAAGTTCTTCCTGACCTCACTGCTTGATATGAATTTTCATCCATCATTCACCAACCTTTGACAGTTAAAGCAGATGCAATGGTCACTGACCAGTTACACTCCAGGGTCATTTATGTTTTCATTTGCCTTCTAAAAATTCTGGTTGATGGTTAGAATTTTCCACGCAGAATGCAATCAAAGCACTAGGCATAAAGTCATAGGATTTATCTACACCGGACAAACTTTGGCTCTCCAGAAGTTTTGGACTTCAACTCCCACAGCCTACCGCAGTGTTTCTCAACCGTCCTAATACCGTGACCCCCAACCATAACATTATTCTTGTTGCTACTTCATAACTGTCATTTTCCTAATGTTGTGAATTGTCATGTAAATATCTGATATGCAGGATGGATTTTCATTCACTGGACCAAATTTGGCACAAATACCCAATAAGCCCAAATTTGAATACTGTTGGCGGGTTGGTGGTACTATCATTGGGAGACACGATGGACTTAGGTTTTCTTTGAGAAAATGCCTTATCCCTGATAGATCAGTGTTTCTCAGTCTTCCAAATGACGCAACCCAATAATAATAATAATAATAATAATAATAATAATAATAATAATAATAATAAATCTTTATTTGTACCCCGCTACCATCTCCCCAAGGGACTCAGTGCGGCTTACATGAGGCCAAGCCCACAACACATCAATAAACAAAACATCAAATATAACAATCAATACAATACAATTCATATAAATCACAAAAACAAAATAAGCAATAAACAATCAACAGTGACATACAAGCATTTAAAAACCAACAGTGACCCCCAACCATAAATGTATTTTCATTGCTCTTTTTATATATGCAGGAAGTATTTTCATTCACTGGGCCAAACTGGGCAGAAATACGCCCAAATTTGAATACTGTTGGGGTTGGTAGGGAATAATTTTGTCATTTGGGAGTTGTAGTTTCTGGGATTTATAGATCACCTACAACCAAATTGCATTCTGAAGTCTACCAGTGATGAAACTGAACCAAAATTGGCACACAGAACTTCCATGACCAACGGAAAATACTGGAAGGGTTTGGTAGCCATTGACCTTGAGTTTTGGAGTTGTAGTTCACCTACATCCGGATAGCACTATAGACTCAAACAATGATGGATCTGGATCAAACTTGACACTAATACTTAATATGCCCAAATGTGAACACTGGTGGAGTTTGGGGGAAAAAAGACCTTGACATTTGGGATTTGTAGTTGCTGGGATTTATAGTTGACCTACCATCAAAGAGCATTTTCAGTTCCACCAACGATGGATTTGAACCAAACTTGGCACACAGTTCTCCCATGACCAACAGAAAATATTGGAAGGGTTTGGTGGGCAGTGTCCTTTGATTTTGGAGTTGTAGTTCACCTACATCCAGAGAGCACTGTGGACTCAAACAATGATGGATGTGTAGTTGCTGGGATTTATAGTTCACCTACAATCAAAGAGCATTCTGAACCCCACCAATGAGAGAATTGGGTCAAACTTCCCACACAGAACCTTCATGACCAACAGAAAATACTGTGTTTTCTGATGGTTTTTGGCAACCCCTCTGACGCCCCCTCACGACCTCCCTCCCAGGGTTCCCAAACCCCAGATTGAGAAATGCTGACCTACTGGCTGTTAGGAATTATAGGAGTTGAAGTCAAAAATACCTGGAGAGCCAAAGTTTACCCATGCCTGATCTACACAAATCTCAGGATTCCATAGAACTGAGCCACGGTGCCTCAATTCTACAGTGTGGGCACACCCTTTGTCCAACGCTCCAACTCTACTGGCTCTCTTCAAACTTTGTCTTTCTCTCGTGTACAACTGCTATTTGCAAGAACCTGTCTCTCCATCACTTCCAGGTCTGCGGCAAACACTTCAGCAGCTCCAGCAACCTCAAAACCCACCTGCGCCTTCATTCCGGGGTGAAGCCCTCCACTTGTTGCCTGTGCCACAGCTGTTTCACCCGCCGTGCCCACCTCCAGCTACATCGACCTTGGCACGAACGCCGGCCCCAGCACCCGCAAGGGATACTGCCCACTTGCCCCATTCACCAACTGCTCCCCTGCCTAGCTGTGTCACTTCAGAAATGTGATTGATCACTTTGACCTCACTCTGGATGCCTATCACCTGGAAGAAGATGAACCTGATCCTGCCAGGGCTACTTTGCTGCCGAAAACCATCATTTGGAAGGAAATTTATTTATCGTGTCAGGAGCAAGTCAAACAGTTGTATTGCATTTTTAACAAACAAACAAAACACAAAGTTTGCAAGCTTGGTAGTTAATTAAATGTCCTTTGACCAGTAGCTGGCCACTTGGAGTGCCTCCGGTGTTACTATAAGAAGGCCCTCCATTGTGCATGTAGCAGGGCTCAGGTTGCATTGCAGCAGATGGTCTGTAGTTTGCTCTTCTCCACACTCGCATGTTGTGGATTCTACTTTGTAGACCCATTTCTTAAGGTTGGCTCTGCATCTCGTGGTGCCAGAGCGCAGTCTGTTCAGCGCCTTCCAAGTCACCCCGTTTTCTGTGTGCCCAGGAGGGAGTCTCTCATTTGGTATCAGCCATTGATTGAGGTTCTGGGTTTGAGCCTGCCACTTTTGGACTCTTGCTTGCTGAGGTGTTCCAGCTGATGTCTCTGTAGATCTTAGAAAACTATTTCTTGATTTAAGTCATTGACGTGCTGGCTAATACCCAAACAGGGGATGAGCTGGAGAGGAAATGGGAGGCCAGGACAAAACCTTCTTCACAGCAAGCTTCTGCAGACAGTTTTGTCAGATTGGTCTCCGCCTTTTTTTCTGAAGGAGCTTTGCCAACACAACCTAACTAATGTTCATAAGTGGGAAAGACTGCTGCCCTTTGAATATTTTTTCTTTTGGAGAATTTGTGGGTAGAAGTGAAAAAGAAGGCTTTTGAAATCCTGCTCCCTCTTCACCCCACCTTTCTAATAATAACAGTAGTAGTAGTCAATTTTATTGATTAACCCTTAGCCCATATCACAATACCACACCAAACAAAAAGGCTTGATAAAATTTGATTAAACTCTATATAGTAAGTTAAGTGCAGTAAATAAACATGATAAAACTGAATATATACATGTTTCTGTATCACCCCTACAATTTACCCCAATCAGCCCCACGTATGTGGTTCTCAGATGTATTGCTTTGCTTAAAAACAGTGCTGTTTTATATGATATTTTGAGTCTTGGCTACACATAAAAAATGTTGTTCTGGTGTGGGATTCCCAATAAATTGTCCATTTGATATATGAACAAAAGTACATCATAATAACAGGAAACAGGTCCATTTTTTTTCTGTGCTACCCTGTCTTGAGCATGCCCTTTTGTAGAATAGACTAGAATAGAATAGCGCTATGTCACAACGAAATTGCATGCCTTCATTGCGCTATGTCATTGCGCTATGTCACAACGAAATTGCATGCCTTCCCCCGCACACACCACAAAACAACACCCATCCCTCCACACACACACACACACAGGCCCGTAGCCAGGATTTCGTTTCGGGGGGGGGGGGGCGGAATTTTTTTCAGGAGTTGATTCGGGGGGTGGGGGTGGGGGGGCTGAGTCTGAGTGAAAGAGGGTCTACCCTAGCAAACCTTTTGTATCATTACCCCAATACCCCCATGCATATGGGATATATTGAGTATGGTGATCAGATCATGATATGAATAAACATAACAGTGTAAATAATGCACCAGTAAGGCCTTTTCGCGAACCACCATGAGAATTTGGGGGGGGGGGAAGCCCCCCAAGCCCCCCCCCTGCACACACACCCCACCACCACACAACCTCCAATGCCACATCAATGCAAAACGACGGAATTCAACATAGCCACAGCTCTAGGATAAAAACGATACTTCAGTCTCTTTGTCCTTGTCTTTTCACCCTGTACCATCTGCCAGATGCCAATAAATCAGAAAAGAAAAGAAAAAAAAGGATATCCGGGTGAGATGGATCCCCAAGAATGCTCTGAGCTTTCTTAAGGCAGCGGGAATTATAAAGTTCTTCCAAAAAGGGGAGAAAGAGGGCAACCCATGAGTCACTGTGCAGAAGTGGTGGCCCTTTGGAGCGGATTCCTATCTGCCACTGTGCAGCAGTGGTAGCATGTTTTATTGATTAGCCCATTCGCTGTATCAAAACATTTGACAAACACATTTAACACATACAGCATACAACCCACAATACAACAAAAGTTAAAATACACAAGCTGTTAACAAGATCCTAATCCAGATCAAATATCTGCATCACCTTTCCAGTTTACCCCAATCAACTCCAAATCTGCAGTTCTCAGCTGTGTTGCTTTAAATAGAAAAAGTGCCCTTTTGTATGTTATTTTAGCATTCTGGCTGGCCAATAAAAATGTATTTTAATATAAGGATCCCAGTGTGTTTTTTGTATAATGTATAGCCCAAGGAATTGGTTTCTGTATTCTTTGTAGAAGTTACAACTAAACAGTCATGTGTGATATCTTCTACCTCTGACACTCCACAGATACAAAATCATTTATTATATGGAACTTGCCACTTCATTACTAATAAATACCATTGAGTGCTACACTTAAAATGTGGAAAGCCACTATTCTCATCACATTAGGTTGGATTCAAGTGTAGGACACAGCATTCTTTGTATATTTTTTCTCTAGTGCAGTAATTCTCAACCTTCCTAAAGCCGCGACCCCTTAATACAGTTCCTCATGTTGTGGTGACCCCCAACCCTAAAATTATTTTTGTTGCTACTTCATAACTGGAATTTTGCTACTGTTATGAATCATCATGTGAATATCTGATAGGCAGGATGTATTTTCATTCTCTGGACCGAGTTGTAGTTGCTGGGATTTATAGTTCACCTACAATCAAAGAGCATTCTGAACTCCACCAGAGATGAAATTGATCCAAACTTGGCACACAGAATGCCTTTGACCAGCAAAAAATAATGAAAGGGTTAGTTGAGCATTGGCCTTGAGCTTGGGAGTTGTAGTTCACCTATCTCCAGAAAGCACTGTGCACTCAAACAATGATAGATCTAGACTAAACTTGGAATGAATACTCAATAAGCCCAAATGTGAACACTGATGGAGTTTGGGGAAAATAGACCTTGACATTTGGGAGTTGTAGATGCTGGGATTTATAGTTCACCTACAATCAGAGAGCATTCTGAACCCCACCAACGATAGAATTGGGCCATACTTCCCACACAGAACCCCCATGATCAACAGAAAATACTGTGTATCCTGATGGTCTTTGATGACCCCTCCGACACCCCCTCACGACCCCCCCAGGGGTCCCGACCCCCAGGTTGAGAAACACTGCTCTAGTGAGATGAAGTGGTAAGTGTGGGGGCCAGCATTCTTTTCAAACGTTTCAAGAGGTGGTGAGGAAGTGGATTTTTGGTAACGATCCGGATATTTGGCCAATTCTGTAATGTGATGGCATTCGTTGCTCCCAGGTTTAAAATGAAACATTTCCCCAATTTGTGGGAGAGGAAATTGTGGGAGGAGTCAAGCAGCTCTCTGGGTGCATCTTCACTGGACGCTAAAACAGTTGGAACCCACTTTAAATAACATAGCTCCATTCTAAGCAGTGCTGGGAGCTATAGTTTGCCAAGGCCCACACCTTCCTCGGGTGCCTCTGCACTGGAGAATAAATGGAGTTGGGACCCACTTTAAAGCTCCAGGGGTCCTCAAACTTTTTAAACAGAGGGCCAGGTCACAGTCCCTCAAACTGTTGGAGGGCCGGATTATAATTTGAAAAAAACATGAATTAATTCCTATGCACACTGCACATATTTTATTTGTAGTGCAAAAACACTTAAAAACAATACAATAATTAAAATGAAGAACAACTTTAATAAATATAAACTTATTAGTATTTCAGTGGGAAGTGTGGGCCTGCTTTTGGCTGATGAGATTGTTGTTGTTGTTGTGTGCTTTCAAGTCATTTCAGACTTAGGTTGACCCTGAGCAAGGGCCGGCTAAATGACCTTGGAGGGCCACATCCGGCCCCTGGGCCTTAGTTTGAGGACCCCTGCTCCATACTATCCAGTCCTGGGAATTATAGTTTCCCAAGGTCCGCATCTGCACTGAAGAATAAATTCAATTGGGACACATTTTAAATGCCATTATTATTATTATTATTATTATTATTATTATTATTATTATCATCATTTTACTGACACAAAAACACAGTATGTCACAGCAAACGAGATCTATGTGCTGGATTTCGTATCACAAAATCACAAGTTGAACACTTCCCAAGCATCTAGGACTGTGTGATATATTTTCACACAGTTGTTATTATTATTATTATTATTATTATTATTATTATTATCATTATTATTATTATTATTATTATGCCATGTCTCCACTGGAGAAGACAGAAAGGTGTTTTTTCCAGAAAAGAAGACGGGGAGGGGTGGCGGGCAGGGCCACATCTTTAAAGTGTGATGGCAAATAAACTCAAAGAATGCAGAGCAACATGGATACATTTAACAGTGTGATGAAGGTAGGGAAATCATTCATTTCATTTCAAAATGGAGCTCTACTCTGCCAAACACTTCCCTGCTTCAATGTGATAAAGTAGCTAACGTGATGGGAACTTGGCTTTCCAAATTTTAAGTGTAGAACTTAGTGGTATGTAGTAGAGCCCCCGGTGGCACGGTAGGTTAAACCCCTGTGCCGGCAGGTCTGAAGACCGACAGGTTGCAGGTTTGAATCTGGGGAGAGGCGGATGAGCTCCCTCTATCAGCTCCAGCTCCTCATGCGGGGACATGAGAGAAGCCTCCCACAAGGACGATAAAACATCAAATCATCCGGGCATCCCCTGGGCAACATCCTTGCAGACGGCCAATTCTCTCACACCAGAAGCGACTTGCAGTTTCTCAGGTCGCTTCTGACACGACCAAAAAAAAAAGTGGTATCTAGTAAATATGAGGAAATGAATGGCACAAATGTTACTTAATCCCTCTAAAGATGGATTTCACTATCACCACACCCAGCTAATTGTCAACTGCTAATCACACTTCCTTCTCCAATGTTTTGAAAGTTTAATTCCTTGCAAGGGACAGTGTTTGTAATAAAGGATTGTGACACATATTGTATGATATGAGCTTTCTCTCTCTCTTTAACAGTATTAAAATGGGCATTTAGTTGCTGAAATACTCACTGCCAAACATCTTCCTCTACTTTGTGAATAATAACTTGTTTGAACTTTGTTCAAGAAAGCAAGATACAGGACTTCCGGTAGCGGCAAGATGGCGTGCACCACGGTTTGCTGAAGCTCCTCAGCAGCCGTTCCTTTCGTGACCCTAGGTAGAGCATTCGCTCCCCCAACCCAACAGCGAGAGGCGGGTTGGTGCGTCCAGTTGGCGGGCACTACATGTCGAGATATTATACTTCCAGCTCGACACAGTGCTATACGGTCGACTGCGCAGGGGGACGACAAGGATAGCCGACAGATTATGCTGTGCGGCTTAGCACCGGCCGCTATTTCAAGCATAGGAATTGTTAACTGAACCAAGAAGAAACAACAAGAAAGAAAGGAGTCTGGACAAGCGAGCATCGTCGGGCGAAGTAAGAGTTTCACGTACCTATGAGTAGCCGCCTCCGAGTATCTTCCGAGTCCCTACTCAGAGAGGACTCGTTCCAGCGGTACCGGCCCCTCCCGAGTGGAGAGCGAGAGGTGAGAGGCGAAAAGAAGTGAGAAGCGAGAAGGGAGCGTGGGCGCAGGCAAGACGAGGGTGAAACCGAAAGCAAAGTGGGAGTCGGCAGAGCCCAGGCATCGTGGCCGCAAAGCAAGCCAAGCCAAGCCAGGTCGTACAGCCCATTACCGCAAGCCGCAAAACGCTGGGGAGTTGTGGCGTTCGAAAGCTGGAGAATGGGCGCACCCGGGCGGACCATAGTCGTGTTGCGGAGTTAGTTTCCACAGTGCCCGGTGGAGGAGGCCCTGTGGGTGTAAGCCTGAATGTTCCGCGGATACACCGAGCGAAAACAGTGAGTACCAACGAAGCGGCCACAGGAGAGCCTCGGAGGCGCAACGGGAACTAGGAGGAGTACCCAGAGAAGTACCCAGAGGAGAGGAGGGCGCTACAGGGTGACAAGGCTGCAGCGGAAACCTCTCAGTGGAACCTCCCAGACAGACCTTGGAGGAATCAAAGAGCCGTTGCCCTGCTTAACAACAAGTTATGAGAACTCTATTCGAGAGCTCCATTCGTGAGTTTTTGTTTTTTTTTCTTTCTTTTTTGAGTTCTTGGAAGCTCTTGGAAAATCTTTCCGTGGCAAACCTTTCTGTGGTAAGAGACAATATTAACAAAACAGAACGTGCAAAGGCTACTATCGTGGGTCTGCCTGTTGTAAGTAGTGTTTGTTAAGTGACTACTACTGCTGAATGACGGCTATTGTAAGCTATCGCCCCATCTAAAATCCAAATCGATATTGACTGGGGAAAGTTCGACTAGTTTGAAATAATATAAATTTAGACTATTTAATGGAAAGGCCTGGAAGCGCTCAACCCAGGAGTATCGGGAGCCAAGAGCTGACTTTAATTCCGAACCAACAGTACTATATGCTTTTTCAAGCCCACATCCGAGTCTAGTTCGGTCCTGCGCAGAGGTCCATAATTATTTATTCGGCTGCGACAACGGAATTATTATCCCTATTTAGAAGATATTGTGAAGATTAGACTCCCATGAACCTCCCTACCACCCCTCCCCAATAGTTATTAGTTGGATGTTTTGCATGGTCACGATTGTAAGGATTTGTTTCCTCTGTACCTCCTTACTACCCCTACCCAACAATCTTCTCTCTATTGACTGTATTTACTAGACATTAAGAAAAATAAGAACAAGACACTAACCCGCAAATTAGCTCTGTATATATGCCTTCAACATTTTAGTAAGCTAAATGTAGCAATTGTAGCAACTACTGTCAATGTAATAGGTTTCTCTGCAGTATACTTTCCTACCTCAAAAGCCTGAAACAGTATTAGATTGATACTGGTATCATTTGGCCACGCCTGGGAGGCCTGGGAGGCATGTTGGGCTTTAATTGGTGCACTTAATGTATTGTAACTTGCTGATATTGTGTTGAATTATTTCAGGTGCCCCCCCTGAAACCCCCCCTAATATTCTCTTATACCTTCTAACCGCACCTTTAATGACAACTAGAGTTTTTGTGTAAAGTTGAATACTTCAGATAGTTGCAACTCATGGTATTATACAATAGAGACTACTAGTTAATTACAACTGCTGTTTTACTGTTGTCAAGATTTGATCCCCATGTACCTCCTTACTACCTCTGCCTAATAATTCTCTACTCAATTGCCACTTTATCAGTTGATATTGTGCAGATTTGTCCTCCTTATATCTACCTAACACCCCTCCCTAATAACTCTTCTTATTATAGACAATATTTAGCTGATATTTTGCCGACGGGCCACCTTTGTTCCTCCTTCTTACCCCTCCTGATTTAAGTGCACGAGTTTACATTAGCTAATTATATAAAAAAAAAATAGTAAGGAAACAAAGGCCAATAGTGCAACAATGGCAGCTTCGCAAAAGGGGAAAATAGAAAGAGAAAAAGAAAAGGAAAGGGATAAAGAGGTTGAGAAAAAAACCCCACTCAATACAAGAAAAGGCTCCCTACCCGAGGAGCCCACAATAAGAGACCTTATGAAAGAAATACTCAAAATACAAACAGAAATAAAGACAATACAAGATAATCAAGAAGCACAAAGCAAAACCAGTAAGAATGAGACCGAAGCATTGAAGAAAGATATGAAAGATATGAAAGAAGAACTGCAATCACTACAATCGCTAATGAAAGAAGAAATGACCACTATAAAGAATGAAGTAGGAAAATTAAAACAAGATAACGTGGACTTAACAAAGGATAACATTATAATTAAGAACCACCAAGAAATAGTAAAGAAAAAAATGAGAAGTATGGAGGAGGCAATAGACAGAGTTCAGAATCAGCAGGAAATGATGGAACTTAGGGAAAAAGAGAATCAACTCAGATTCAGAAACGTGATAGAGGAGGAAGAAGAAAACGTAAGAGAGGTAATAGTGGATCTGATTACGCAACTAATGAAAAAGGAAAAACCAGATGTCGAAGTAGAAGTCGACAGAGTCTTCAGGATACAAACATCACACTCCAGGAAATTCAAAACCCCGAAAGATATCATTGTACAATTGATAAAGAAAGACACTCGGGATGGAATACTAAGAGAACATTCAAAATCACCAATACAATATAAAGGAAACAAAATTGTAATCTTAAAGGAGATACCAATATCAGTACTGGAAAGAAGACGCAAATATTATTTTTTGACTGATGAGCTGAAGAGAAGAAACGTGAAATTTAAATGGGAAAAGAGGGAAGGCTTAACAACAACATGGAATGAGAATAAGTATTGGCTGACATCCGAAGCTAAAGCAAGAACTTTCTGGGAGAAATACTTGAGGAAGAAGGACGAGAATAGAAAGGGAAATGAAGAAGAAGGAAGAGGGAAGGGCACAATTTACTACAAAGATTATAACGATGGTGCAGCAAAGAGACTCGACCTCCTGGATGAAGAAGACAATGAAAAAGGAAGAAAGAGAGCAAGAGAAATATCACCAGGAAATTACACCTTCCAGAAAGAACCAAATAAAATAGATATAGACCAATTAATTAATAAAAATGACAATGATGGCAAGAAAAATTAGAATTTATTCAAATAATGTTAACGGATTGAATAACCCATGTAAGAGAAAAAAAATCTGGCACCATCTTAAGAAATGTAACTATGATTTAACCCTTCTGCAAGAAACACATATATGCAATAAACATGTATCACATTTAGAATGTAAAGTGTTGGGTAAAAGTTATTACGCGTCCGGAACAGAAAAAAAAAGAGGTGTAGTTACGTATGTTAAAGAAAACATCCCTTCTGAGTTAGCATTCAGAGACACCGAGGGTAGAATTCTAGGAGTTTTGATTAAAATTGAGGACAAAAATATCCTGGTCTGTAATATATATGCCCCTAATGATGCAAAAAGTAATTTTATAAAAACCCTAAAAAAATATATTGTAGAAACCGACTATGATGACTTATTACTTATGGGGGATTATAATGGGGTGATCGACGCAACTAAAGACAAATCAACTAATCCACTGAAAATAAAACAAAGACAATCGGGAGTCCTCCCGAAGGCCTTCATAGAGCTAAAAGAAGAAATGGGCCTAACAGATATATGGAGATATCACCACGATAAAGAGACCGACTACACGTTTTTCTCAAACAGACACTCAACGTGGTCACGAATTGATATGGCCTGGGTAACAAACACCATCATACCAGATATAACCAAATCAGCAATATTACCCATGACCATTTCTGATCATGCACCCATAGAATTACATATTCAGAACCAAAAAGAAGGAAAGATCTCTTTCAGATGGCGACTGGATGATAAAATACTCTCAACACCGAAGGAAGTGGAAAAGAATAAAGAATTTTTGAATGAATATTTTAATTTAAATACGGAGAAAGACACACCCATTAAAATTATATGGGATGCCCATAAAGCATTTATAAGAGGTCATTTAATAGAGCAAGCCGCAAGAATAAAAAAGGCCAGGAACAAGGAACGAGAAAAACTAGAAAAAGAACTTACCAGACTTGAAGGAAAGCTCAAGGCCAACCCGAAGGATACCAAATTAAATCACCAATGGAATATACTAAGAAAAAATATAGACACACTTCTACTAGAAGAGATAGAAAAGAAATTGAAGTATACCAAACAATATTATTTCGAAAATGCGAACAAAATAGGAAAAGCACTTGCTAGGAAAATTGCAGTTAAAAGACAGAGTAGACAAATAACTAAGATAATGGAGGGAGATAAACCCCTGTACAAAACAAGTGAAATTATAAACCAGTTTACGAAATTCTACAACAATTTATATAAAGACGAGAACATCCCCAAAGAAAAAATAATGCAATACCTAGCAAAACAAACTATTCAAAGGATCACAGATGACCAACGAGAAAAATTGAATAACCCAATAACTCTAGAAGAAGTTTTAACAACAATTAAGAAATTACCATCTGACAAAGCTCCAGGCCCGGATGGCCTTACTACAGGGTACTACAAGACTTTCCAAGACATATTAGCTCCCCATCTGCAGAAAGTAGCGAACAAAGTTATGGAGGAAGGAGACCTACCTGACACATGGAAGCAGGCCACAATTTCATTAATCCATAAGAACCACACTGACAGTACATTAGTAAAGAACTATCGTCCCATCTCACTCCTTAATACAGACTATAAAATATTCACGGCAATATTAGCAGCCAGACTAACCAAGATTCTAACAGAAAGAATTGACGAAGACCAGGTCGGCTTTTTGCCAGGAAGACAACTGAGCGACAACATTAGAACAGTAATCAATGTTATTGATTACTACGAAAAGAACATTCAAAAAGAAGTTGCTCTTATGTTTCTTGATGCTGAAAAAGCATTTGATCAAGTTAACTGGGACTTCATAATATGTTTACTCAAAGAAATGGATATAGGGTACCAATACCTGAATGCCATCACCTCCATCTACACATCACAGCAGGCAGAACTAGTTATCAATGGACAATATTCCGACAACATAGAAATTCAAAGAGGTACCAGGCAGGGGTGCCCCCTATCCCCCATACTCTTCATAACAGTTCTAGAAGTGCTTCTGCAGAGAATTTCGACCAACAATGAGCTGAAAGGACTGAAAGTCAAAAATCAGACATTCAAAACAAGAGCATTTGCAGACGATCTYGTCTGCTTTATAGAAAACCCATTAGACAATATTAATAAATGGCTGAAAGAAATAATAGATTTTGGCGACGTCGCGGGCTTTAAAATAAATAAAGACAAAACCCAAATAATAACTAAGAATATGAATAAAAAGAATAAAGAGAAATTACAGAACATCTCAGGAATCAAGACTACAATTGAAACTAAATATCTAGGAATAACAGTAGCAACAAAYAATGCCCATTTAATAAAAAACAACTACGAAAAAAAATGGAAGGAAATTAAGAAGAAAATCAACTCCTGGAGCTCGCTAAACCTTTCTTTATTGGGAAGGATCGCTACAATTAAAATGAATGTCCTACCTGATGTCTTATTCCTGTTTCAAGCCCTGCCGATCCTAAAATCAAAAACACTACTTAACAGCTGGCAGAAAGAAATTTCCAAATTCATTTGGAAAAACAAAAAACAAAGAATAAGCCACAGAAACATGATYGACGATAAGAGACGGGGAGGCYTATCCCTCCCCGATYTACAATTATATTATGAGGCAGCGTCGTTAAGATGGATAAAGGATTGGGCGACCTTAAATAAACGTAAAATTCTATCCCTAGAGGGTTTCGACTTACATCAAGGCTGGCACGGCTACTTATGGAGAGGCAAAGCGGAAAAAGAGAAGTCTTTCAAAAACCATCCAAGCAGAGCTGCACTCCTTAAAGTCTGGGACAAATATAAAGACAGATTTTATAGAAGAACTCCCTTATGGTTTTCACCGAATGAAGCCCAWCACATGAGAGACCTGCCGAGAGAAAAATGGCTYACCTATGCCCAACTTCTGAAAAAAGACCCYCGCGAAATCAAACTAAAATCCCAGGAAGAACTCAAACAACTCGACGAATCTATTTCGTGGTTCCAATACCAGCAAATATTAGATAATTATAGAATCGACGTAAAAAGCGGCTTCCAGATTCAAGAAACCTTCTGGGATAAAATACTCAAAACCGAGACCAAGCTAATTAAAAGAATTTATCAACAACTCTTAATATGGGCAACGGAAATRGACCAGATCAAACATAACATGATTCAGTGGTCCAAAGATATAGGCAGACCAATAAATATGACAGAATGGGAGGAGGTCTGGCGCCAAAAAATTAAATACACTTATTCAATTGAGATGAAAGAAAACTGGTATAAACAATTTTACAGATGGTATTATACACCGGACAGGATATCCAAATTCAGCAAGGGGAGAACCAAAAATACATGTTGGAAATGTGGGAGACACAAAGGAAGCTATATACACACATGGTGGAAGTGTAGGAGAATAAAAAACTTCTGGCAAAAAGTCAACAAAACTATACAGATAATACTAGGAGAGAAAATAAAACTTAAACCAGAAGCGATGTTGCTGGGAATTACAGACCCCCTCCAAAATAAAAACTCTGATAAATTGTTCTTCTACTTTGCCACAGCAGCCAGAACAGTTATAGCTAGGGTCTGGAAATCAAAAGAAATCCCCTCGATTGACCACTGGCTGTTAAAAGTATGGGATATAATGAATATGGATATCTTAACCCATAAAATTTCTCAAAATATACCTAAACCACCAAGAACTAACTGGGAAAGTTTTATAGAATACATTAACAGATCAAACAACGAAATTAATATCAGTATGGAATAATGAAAGCTCTCAAGGGAAGGATAACAACCATCCGACGTATGACAAACAAACAGAATAGAAGGGCAAATTACTGCCCACTACAATAATTATTGTCCAGAATATCCTTGGAAGTACTTTTTAATGTCACTAGGGTTATTCAAGGTGGTGGGTATAGTTATAATTAAGTCTCCCCCCCCCCCCCCGGAAAACTCAATTCTAAGACTTCAAGTAATTTTAAGTCTGCCTTGTTTAGAATCAGTGAATTTAAACCCCCCATGAATTCGTTTCCCCTACCCCCTCATTACTATTTCATAGCATCCCCCTACCACTGTTAAGGAAGAAGTAAAGGGGGGGGGAGACGAAAGGGGAAAAGGAGCAAGAAGAAACTAACCAAACTAGGTAGTAAGTAAGAATAATCAAGGGGGGAGGATTAGGGGGGACAATTAAAGAACTCGAAGAAACATATATAGACATACCAAATCGATGTTATGCACGAAAATTATGCTATGTTTTGTATTACTTTGTTCGTCAGGTTTGTCATGGGTGTGTGTACTGTATGTCATTGTTTTGTCATGGGTAACGCACGTTGCGCTACTGTTACTGTTATATGTTCACTATTGATACAAAACTCAATAAAATCTTTATAAAAAAAGAAAAGAAAGCAAGATACAGCTATTACCGTATATACTCCCTTCACATGTTTGCAAGTCTCTGTAAATCCGATATAGATAGATATCAACAAATATATGGAAGTACCTATATATTTATATATCAGGGTATGTATGTATATGTGTGTATATATAAATAATTTTATATATGAATTTCCCACTCACATGTTTGCAGGTCTTTGCAAATCTTATTTTTATATAGATATAATTATCTATAAAGAGAGAGATGTCTAGATAGATATATATGATAGATAGATAGATAGATAGATAGATACACGGATATATAGGGCTTGCAAATATTTCAGGAAGGAAATGCACATAGAGAGAGGCGGGGAGAGGATTTGCAAATGTTTCAGGATATTCAAAAACATTTAATCTACTGATGCCTCTATTAATGTAATTTTATTGGTATCTATTTTTATTTTGAAATTTACCAGTAGCTGCTGAATTTCCCACCCACCCTCGGCTTATACTCGAGTCA
This sequence comes from Anolis sagrei ordinatus, assembly GCF_025583915.1. Classification (NCBI taxonomy): domain Eukaryota; kingdom Metazoa; phylum Chordata; class Lepidosauria; order Squamata; family Anolidae; genus Anolis; species Anolis sagrei. Next base: position 36,897,058 of record NW_026847771.1, read on the forward strand.
ATAAGTTTCTCCAGTTTTTTGTGGTAAAATTAGCTGTCTCGGCTTATATTGGGGTCGGCTTATACTCGAGTATATACGGTATGTCCCCTGTTTTCTCTTTTGCATATGACCACAGGTGATGTCAGACTGCCCTTCAGATGTTGTTGAACTGCCACTCCCAGCATTCACTACTGGTTTTGTTGGCTAGGGTTTCTGGGAGCTGCATTCCAGCACTTTGAGTGCCATATTATTCATAGCCCTCATGTAATATGAGGTAATGCTGCTACCTAAAGGAGAGAATTCAGAAGATAAACACATTTATGCATTCTAACCTAACCTGATTCTCAATGACCACACTACAAACTCCAAAACACCACACAGATTTCTCCCCAACAATCCTCACCAAAGAATGAAAGCTTCCAGACATTTCCATATTCAGTTGTGTCTTGGCACCACTTACCACCATTCCCTGCCAGTCAGAACAGATGGGAGGTGTAATCCAACCACACAATGAAGCACATGTTACTCAACTGTGCATTAAGGCAAGTATGTCTTGATTCTTGGCTCAACCTATGTCATCACCCACCTACACTAAAAACAAATCTGATTTTGACTCGGTAGGCTCTGGTCTAGTGATCTAGCTCACCACAGAAACTGATTGTCCTTCTGCTAGTGTTTCCCACTCCTTTCCCAATTGATCCCCATTTGGGGGTGGGTCACACCCATTCTGATTAAATCTTTGACTCATCTGAGCAACTTTAAATTTTATGAGTGTCCTGTGTTGTAATGCAGCACACACCCCTCTTGTATTGCTTAGCCTTTTGGTTTTGCTGAACAAAACAGATTCCTGCCTCTACCTCTTTTACATGCATACATATATGTGTGTGTGTGTGTGTGTTCTGCAAGGCAAACCAGCTTTTGAACTCCCAGAACCTTCCATATGTTGGCTTGAGGGTTCTGAAAGCTATATCCCCCCAAAATTAACTTTTCTTGGTGCTGCCATTGAAGGTACTGTTTCATGCCTCTGATGGAATGGCCTTTGACTCACAATAGTTCAGAGAACAAACTGAAGACCAATTGTGAACGATTAATGATTGATCAGTCATACTTGAATAAGAATAATGTGTAAGAACTGGAGGTAAGATGGACAATTCATATCGAACACAGGTTGGCAACTGTATGGAGGTTGGGGATCCATTTCCCCCCAGACCTCTTTCCTCTCAGCAAACCCAAATACTTATGTTTTCCTCTACCCTTCCTCTGAAAATGGTGATATTTATTTATTTAGAACTTTTATATGCCGATCTTCTTTAACTTCCGTAGAGGGACTCAGACCGGCTCACAACAGAATTCAATAATAACAATACAATATAAAAACATCATACAATAACAACAAATTAAAAACACATATAGATTAGATTTACAAATATGCCAAATCGCCAAGATAAAATCATGTCCAACTCAGTCTATGTGTGTGATCGATAACTTTGTTCTGTAGCCGGTCTCAACCATTATTCTGGGAATGCTTCCTCCCAGGATTTCGCCAGCCTCCTGAAGGACAGGAGGGAGGGGGCAGATCTGATCTCAATCGGGAGAGAGTGCCATAGTTGAGGGGCCACCACAGAAAAGGCCCTGTCTCTCGTCCCCACCAGACGCGATTGCGAAAGTGGCAGGACCGAGAGCAGGGCCCCCTCTGAAGATCTTAATTGTCTTGATGATTCATAGGGGAGAATACGTTCGGACAGGTAAACCGGGTTGAAACCGTATAGGGTTTTGTAGGTTAAGACCAGCACTTTGAATTGTGCTCGGAAGGCTAGTTGGCAGCCAGTGGAGCTGGCGCAACATGGGAGTTGTGTGCTCCCTGTACTCCGCTCCCGTTAGTAATCTGGCTGCCAAATGTTGGACTAATTGCAGCTTCCGGGCAGTCTTCAGAGGCAACCCCACATAGAGAGTGTTGTAGTAGTCAATACGGGATGTAACCAGAGCGTGGACCACCATGGCCAAGTCAGACTTCCCAAAGTACGGGCACAGCTGGCGCACAAGCTTTAATTGTGCAAAAACTCTCCCAGCCACCGCCAAGACCTGGGGTTCCAGGCTCAGCAATGAGTCCAGGATCACTCCCAAGCTGCGAACCTTCAGGGGAAGTGTAACCCCATCAAGTACCCTATGCCCTGTTCGGCCTTACGACTGACCAGGAGTGCCTCTGTCTTGATAGCATGGAATATGTTGTTGCTGTGTGTCTCCAAGAACTGAAAAGAGATGATGTCTTGTCAAAGGGTTTCATGGCCGGAATTGTTGTGAGTTTTCCGGGCTGTATGGCCATGTTCCAGAAGCATTCTTTCCTGATGTTTCGCCTGCATCTATGGTAGGCATCTTCAGAGGTTGTGAAGTCTGTTGGACACTAGGAAAATAGGGTTTATATATCTGTGGAATGTCCACGGTGGGAGAAAGAACTTTCCTCCAACAGACAAGAGTTCTTTCTCCCACCCTGGACATCATTCCACAGATATATAAACCCCACTTGCCTAGTTTCCAACAGACCTCACAACCTCTGAGGATGCCTGCCATAGATGTGAGTGAAACGTCAGGAAAGAATGCTTCTGGAACATGGCCAGACAGCCCGGAAAACTCACAGCAACCCAATGATTCTGGTCATGAAAGCCTTCAACAACACACTAGCTACCTTCTTGCTCTTTTTTCTGACACCTCCTGTTTTGCTGATTCTGAATCTCCATTTGGTTGATCCTAATTCTAGTACGTATTGTGAGAAAAAAATGACCCCCTTAACCATAATCACTTATCCTCCAGAATTGGACAATGCGGCTCTTTAACTCTGATGGGGAATAAGAAGTTTTTAAAAAGTGGTTCACGACCTTTTTTTTTTACCAGAGACCACTTGACCAGGGACCACTTTGACCAGGGACCACTTGACCAGAGACCACTTTGACCAGGGACTATTCTCCAACATTAGTACTAAAAAGGTTACAAATCAGTTTTTTGTCAACTTTAGATTCAGTTTGGTTATTTGAGGTGCAGATTCAGAAAATTGCAATGGACAGACCACATCGGCTCTAGTTTCCGATCCAGAACATAGGCCATTCAGTAGTCCCCATCTGCTCACACACAGAAAACCATATTTAATAATCGAGAGCTGATGTGGTAGTAGTCATCTTTCCTAGGTAGTCAGCTTCTCCCCTCCCAACATACCCGTTGCCTTGGTACTATAAGAGGGTTTCGCGAGACCAATCACTCTCATTACTACGTGGTTTCGAGGCAACAGTGTAGCAATGGTGAGGCCGTGGACCATATTTTCATTCTTACGGACCACTGGCAGTCCATGGACCACAGGCTGGGAACCACTGTTTTAAAAGAAAAAAGATGAGCTGACTACCCAACTTCTCTAACTCAGATTTATTTATTTATTTATTTATTTATTTACTTTGCTTCTATACCGCTGTTCTCAGCCCGAAGGCGACTCACAGCGGTTCACAAGACACAGGACACAGCAGAATTCAAACACCAATATAAACAATTAATACCCTAATCTAATACACAATTAATACACAATTACTATGATAACCATTCACTAGCATCTCGTCACTAAAAACATGATCCAGATTCGTCATCCATTGTTCCATTCCTATGTCATTACCAGTCTTGCACTAATTATTCGAACGCCTGCACAAATAACCAGGTCTTTACTTTTTTGCGGAAGACCATTAGAGATGGTGCTAATCTAATATCTGTGGGAAGGGCGTTCCACAGCCGGGGGGCCACCACCGAGAAGGCCCTGTCTCTCGTCCCCGCCAGCCGTGCTTGTGAAGCTGGCGGGATCGAGAGCAGGGCCTCCCCGGAAGATCTCAAAGTCCTGGTGGGTTCATAGGCCGAGATGCGGTCGGAAAGGTAGCTTGGGCCGGAACCGTTTAGAGCTTTAAAGGTCAACACCAGCACTTTGAATTGAGCCCGGTAGCAAGTCGGCAGCCAGTGGAGTTGGTGCAACAGGGGGTTGTATGCTCCCTGCGTCCCGCTCCTGTTAGTATCATGGCTGCCGAGCGTTGGACTAGTTGAAGCTTCAGAGTTGTCTTCAAAGGCAACCCCACGTAGAGAGCGTTGCAGTAATCTAGGCGGGATGTAACCAGAGCGTGGACTACCGTGGCCAAGTCATTAAATACATTTCATACAGATGAAATGCAAATCTATGCAAGCCTGAGCAAGAAGGTCAAAACAATCATCTGCTCAACTCTGTCTTGCTCTGTAAAGGATGACAATCATTTACATGACAGACCATTATATATTAAGAACCACACCACAAACTGTGATTAGCTACCAAAATGTAATTTGTGATGCAGGGTGTGGTGTGCCTGCAGAGGGAGGGCACAGACAATGCAGAGGAGTGGTTAGGAGCATGTTACCTCTCCCTACAATGGGACATAGGAGACACTGATGCTGCATAGCTCCTTAAGATCCCTGTCCAGCTGACACTTAGAATCTCAAAATCATCCATTTTCCATGCTATAGAAGTTTGTCTATCTTATGCTGCACCAATCCACAAAGGTCCCAGAGTCTCAAAAACTAAAGCTCTGGACCTGGTTAAAAGCATACGTTAAGGATTATAGTTGGTGATAGCAGTCTAGCTTATGCTTTGTTCAAATCAGAGAAAACCTCATTAATCCTCATCACATTGAAATTGAATCCAGACAAGACAGAGGTACTCCTGGTCAGTCCAAAGACCATACAGGATATAGGGTTATGGCCTATGTTGGATGGGGTTACACTCCCCCTGAAGACACAGGTTCACAGCTTGGGCGTGATCCTGTACTCATTCCTGAGCCCAGAACCTCAGGTTTCAGCTGTGGCCATGGGAGCTTTCGCACAATCAAAACTTATGCGCCAGTTGCACTGTACCTTGGGAAGCCAGACTTGGCCATGGTGTCCACGCTCTTGTTACATCGAGAATAGATTACTGCAACACATTCTATGTGGGGTTGCCTTTGAAGATTGTTCGGAAGCTTCAAATGGTCCAATGAGTGGCAGCCAGATTGTTAACTGGGGCGGCGTATAGGGAGCACTCATCTCCCCTGCTACATCAGCTCCATTGGCTGCCAGTTTGCTACTGAGCACAATTCAAAGTGTTGGCTTTAGCCTATAAAGCCCTAAATGGTTCTGACTCAGCTTACCTGTCTGAACATATCTCCCTTTATGAACCATATTGGAGGTTAAGATGTTCTGGGGAAACTCTGCTCTCAGTCCCACCTCCGTCGCAAGTGCAGTTGGTGGGGACAAGAGACAGGGTCTTCTCAGTGGTGGCTTCTTGGCTCTGGAACTCTCTCCCCAGTGAGATTAGATCTGCACCCTCCCTCCTGGTCTTCAGAAAGAAAACAAAGACATGGTTCTGGAACCTTTGGCCAGTAATGCAATGCAAAGTATAATCAGGAAATATGTGCTATGACAATCGGAATGGCCACGGTGCACAATTTTTGGATCATGTGATTTTAATATTTATATCAGGATGTATTTAATGCTTTGTCTTAGTGTTTACATGTAGTATATACCTATGGTTAATAGTTTTAATGATTTTAATTTATAGTTACATGTCAGTGTTTAGTTATTGTGATTTGATTTTATTATACGTATGTTGGCATTGAATTCTTGCCATTAATATGTTTGAGTCCCCCCCTCCCCCAGGGGTGAGAAAGACGGTATATAAATACACTAAATAAATAATAAATAAATCCAGGCACAACCAGGTACGTCTACTAAAGCAAGTATGAGTAAACCGAGGCCTGGGGGCCAAATGTGGCCCCTTGGGCTCTTTTCTCAGGCCCTTCTCTCTCACACCATCCTTTCTTTCCTTCCTTCCCTCTTTCTCCTTCCCTTCCCCTTTCGTCCTTCCTTCCTTCCCTTTTGTCTTTCTTTCATTCTCTTTCCTTTATCCTTCCCTTCCTTCCATCCATCCTTCTCTTCCTCCCTTTCATCCTTCCTTCCTTCTCTTTTTCCATCCTCCTTCCCTTCATTCTGCCCATATTTCCCTTCCACCCTTTCATCCTTCCTTCCTCTCTTTCTTTCCTTCCTCCTTCCCTCCCCCCTTCCTTACCTCCTCTTTCCCCTCCCTCTCTCCTTCCCTTCCATCCTTTTGTCCTTTCCTTCTTTCCTCACTCTCTCCCTCTTTCTCCTTCCTTTCTTCCCTTTTGTCTTTCCTTCATTCTCCTTGCTTTATCCTTCCCTTCCTGCCTTCCATCCTTCTCTTCCTCCATTTCATCTTTCCTTCTTCTCTTTTCTTTCCCTCCTTCCCTTTCTTTCTTCCACAAACCTCTACCCTTTTTTCCTTCCTTCCTTCCCTCTTTCCTCCCTTTCCCTCACTCCCTCTTTCTCCTTCCATTCTTCCCTTCCTCCCTTTTGTCTTTCCTTCTCTCTTTCTTTTATCCTTCCTTCCCTTCATCCTTTCCTTCTACCATGTCATCCTTCCTTCCCTTTTGTCTTCCTTTTCCTCTTTCCTCGCTCCCTTCCTCTCTCCCTCTTTCTCCTTTTTGTCCTTCCTTCCTTCTCCCTTTCCTTCCTCCTTCCATTCCTTCTTTCCATCACCAGGCAGCCAGTCTTCCTGCTAGCAAGGAGTGCTAGCATGCGGCCCATGTCTGTCCTAAAGCATAAAATAGACCCTCCCCTCAAGTTTATAACCTAAAAAATCAAGAAGGAAATGGGAGGTGGAAAGGAAAGAAGTTCAGACCTCGGTTAATATCGTTACAACTGTTTTCACGCAGTTTAGGCAACATGGAGGAATATTTTAGGTTATTTATATTTATCGTGTCAGTGCAACCAGTCGATTATATTACATTTCTAACAGAACAAAGCAAAAAAAAAAAAAAACAGACAAAATACGAAAATTGTGAGGTTGGTAGTTAATTAAATGTCCTTTGACCAGTATCTGGCCACTTGGAGTGCTTCTGGTGTTGCTGCAAGAAGGTCCTCCATTGTGCATGTGGCAGGGCTCAGTTGCATTGCAGCAGGTGGTCAGTGGTTTGCTCTTCTCCACACTCGCATATCGAGGATTCCACTTTGTGGCCCCATTTCTGAAGGTTGGCTCTGCATCTCGTGGTGCCAGAGCGCAGTCTGTTCAGCGCCTTCCAAGTCGCCCAGCCCTCTGTGTACCCAGCGGGGAGTCTCTCATTTAGTATCAGCCATTGGTTGAGATTCTGGGTTTGGGCCTGCCACTTTTGGACTCTCGCTTGCTGAGGTGTTCCAGTGAGTGTCTCTGTAGATCTTAGAAAACTATTTCTAGATTTAAGTTGTTGACGTGCTGGCTGATACCCAAACAGGGGATGAGCTGGAGATGTCTCTGCCTTGGTCCTTTCACTATTGGCTGCTACTTCCCGGCAGATGTCAGGTGGTGCAATACCAGCTAAGCAGTGTAATTTCTCCAGTGGTGTAGGGCGCAGCATCTCTTAAATTTTACTAATAGCCACTAGGCCTGGGTAACAACGGAAAAATTTGTTTCTAAAATCGATTTGTATTTGGGGTTTTTTTTGTTTCGATATTTAAAATAATTACAAAATTTTCCTTTTTAAAAGTTCGATATTTACGAAATTTCGTAAATGGTAAAAAATTAACGAATCGATTTCCGAAACAATAACGAATCGATTCGTTAATGGCGGACGCGACCGCGAAATACGCTAAAAAACCTCCAAAACCTTCTGAAGCTTCCCTCTCCCTCTGTTGTTGACTGTTGGTGTGATATTATAATTTTTTTTCACTAATTAAACCATAAAACTGGCCCAGACATGTGGAAATAATAACGAAACGACCTCAAAACAATAACGAAACGAATACAATATCGAAATACAAAGCATTTACAAAACGTTTTTGAAAATTCGTTTTTTTAATAATTGCTCCAGAATGGTTCGTTATCGTTTTGTAATTGAAAAAATTAACGAATTATTAACGAATTACGAATTAACGAAACGAAACCGCCCAGCCCTACATCGACTGTTTTAGTGTGGTGAGATGTGTTCCACACTGGGCATGCATACTCAGCAGCAGAGTAGCACAGCGCAAGGGCAGATGTCTTCACTGTATCTGGTTGTGATCCCCAGGTTGTGCCAGTCAGCTTTCGTATGATATTGTTTCTAGCACCCACTTTTTGCTTGATGTTCAGGCAGTGCTTCTTGTAGGTGAGCACGGTCCAGAGTGACTCCCAGGTACTTGGGTGCGCTGCAATGCTCCAGTGTGATTCCTTCCCAGGTGATCTTTAGAGCTCGGGATGCTTGTCTGTTCTGTTTTAGGTTTCAGGTTAAGTGACTATTGGGGAGAGTCAATAGAAAAGCCATGGTTCACTTCTCTTGCTCTACTCTTTAACACATTGCAATTCGTATCGGCTTAGTGGCACATTTCTGATTACATCGGCTTGGTGGCACATTTCTGATTACATCAACCCGAAACACCATTCAGCTACAAAGTTACTTTTGATGGCAGATAACAAATTATTGTAGCTACTTAATAACATTCATTAAGATGTTACCAATTGTCAAAATAACATATAATTTATTAGCATGAATCTGTAACACTACTAGCATATCTGTAATTACTTATTATTACTATTATTACATGTATTAGTTGCTCCATAACCAAACCTCGCTGCATGAGGAATATTCAGGAAATACTGACTGCTCAGTCAGTCCTCTCTAGGCTGCTTCTGTAGGAGAAAATATTTTTGTTTTATTAAGATATTTTTCACTTTTGGAAACCTTGACCATCTCTTGAGAATGCTGACATCTCCCTCTTGTGTCTCACAGTGACCCTATTTAAACTCCACTGCTGTTAGCACTGTTTCAGTGTATTTATCTGCATAACTTTGTAAATGAAAACTAGGGCAGGAGTAGAGAAACCACATCAGATTTTGGTCAAAAGAGTTAGGTCAGGCAAAAGTCCTTATTGTGGAATAACACATAAAACTATTGTAAGCAGAAAACCCTAAAACTTATGTACTGCATCTACAAAAGGCAAGATTCTCCTTCCTTATCTCTTCTCCCTCCCTGCTAAGTGTACAAAATATTTTTAATAGAATTTAATATTTATATGATTTAGGTTTTATTTTGGACATTGTTATCATTTTTAGTGTTAAGCTGCTTTTACTCCCCTTTGGGAGCAAAGAAGTGGGATACAAATACACAGAACTCCCATGACCAACAGAAAACACTAGAAGGGTTTAGGGAGCATTGACCTTGAGTTTGGGAGTTGTAGTTCACCTACATCCAGAGAGCACTGTGGACTCAATCAATAATGGATCTGGACCAAACTTGGCACAAGCACTCAATATGCCCCAATATGAACCCAGATGGACTTTGAGGAAAATAGTCCTTGACATTTGGGAGTTGTAGTCACTGGGATTCACAGTTCACCTACAATCAAAGAGCATTCTGAACCCCATGAACAACAGAATTGGGGCAAACTTCCCACACAGAACCCTCATGACCAACAGAAAATACTCCTAATGAAGGACAATGATATGTTGCATGTTCCAGAGTAGGCAAACTAAACAATATCTACTTCGACACTGACAAAGAAACAAGAAATACTGTTTACCCACAATATATATATATATATATATATATATATATATAAGAAACCAACACTTTCTCTTTACTTTATTTTTCAGATCAACAGACTGGGCCACAGCAACGCGTGGCAGGGGACAGCTAGTATATATATATAAATGCTCTGTGCATAATGAGTACCTTAAAAACAAAAGAACCAATGAACGAAATCACACCAAATTGGGCAACAAAACGTCTCACAACACAAGGAGTGACCATCACTCAAAAAATTTGATTTTGTCATTTGGGAGTTGTAGTTGCTGGGATTTATAGTTCACCTACAATCAAAGAGCATTCTGAACTCCACCAACAATGGAATTGAACCAAACGTGGCACACAGAACTCCCATGACCAACAGAAAATATTGGAAGGGTTTGGTGGGCATTGACCTTGAGTTTTGGAGTTGTAGTTCACCTACATCCAGAGAGCACTGTGGACTCAAACAATGATGGATCTGGACCAAACTTGGCAACTCAATATGCCCAAATGTGAACACAGATGGAGTTTGGGGGAAACAGACCTTGACATTTGGGAGTTGTAGTTACTAGGATGTATAGTTCACCTATAATCAAAGAGCATTCCGAACCCCACCAATGATGGAATTGGGCCAAATACCCCACACAGAACCCCCATGACCAACAGAAAACACTTTTGTCTTTGGTGACCATTCTGACACCCCCCTGATGACCCCCCCCCCCCAGGGTCTTGACTTCCCAGGTTGAGAAATGCTGCCTTAAGGCCATCCAGTCCAACACCCTTCACCAGGGCAAGAAAACATAATCAAAGCCCTCTTGACAAAGGGCCACCCAGCCATTCACACACACATGTATATGATAGATGCAGTATCAAAGATTTGAAAGGGACCCCTAAAGAAAGACAATTCTATGTTGCATGTTCTAGACTAGGCAAACCAGACAATCTCCACATCGACACTGACAAAAAAAGAACAAGAAATACTGTTGACCCACAAGCACAAAGACATTGTACATATATTAGAAACCAACCCTTTCTCATTACTTTATTTTCCAGATCACCAGACTGGGCCACAGCCACACATGGCAGGGGACCGCTAGTATACATATAATGATGCTTCTGCACTTTGAACTCACTTTGCAGCAAATGACATATGCAAGCCAAAATGATGGAAGGAAGAGAAAGAAGCTGAGAAATTTTAAAAGCAGATGGGAAAGTTGGATGGCAGAGGATTAGCTGGGGTTCTCCTTGCCAAACCAAGATACTTGGACAAGGGCAAATTCTCATAAGAATGTATAAGATACTAGCCATCCCCTGCCACGCATTGCTGTGGCCCACTCTGGTGATCATGGGGGTTCTGTGTGGGAGGTTTGGCGCAATTCTATCGTTGGTGGAGTTCAGAATGCTCTGTGATTGTAAGTGAACTATAAATCCCGGCAACTTCAACTCCCAAATGTCAAGGTTCTATTTTCCCCAAACGCCACCAGTGTTCACATTTGGGCATATTGAGTATTCGTGTAAAGTTTGGTCCAGGTCCATCATTGTTTGAGTCCATAGTGATCTCTGAATGTAGGTGAACTACAACTCGAAAACCAAAGGACACTGCCCACCAAACTCTTTCAGTTTTTTCTGTTGGTCATGGGAGCCCTGTGTGCTAAGTTTGGTCCAATTCCATCATTGGTGGAGTTCAGAGTGCTCTTTGATTGTAGGTAAACTATAAATCCTGGCAACTACAACTCCCAAATGACAAAATCAAATCTTTTTGAGTGAAGGACGTACATTGGGTCGTTAAGTGTATGCTGTCCAAATTTGGTGTCAATTCCTCCAGTGGTTTTGAGTTCTGATGGTATCACAAACGAACATTACATTTTTATTTATATAGATTCAGAGAAAACACCTTTTTTGTTACTCTTTGAAATGTCATCCACTCACTTTTAACTTAATGCCATACTACACTCCTAGAAATTCTGATCTCTGAATGAAACTATATTTAATAATATAGTTAGAAGACTCAGGTCCGCAGCTTGGGTGTCCTCCTAGACTCATCGCTAACACTTGAAGCTCAGGCGTTGGCGGTGGCTGGGAGGGCCTTCGCTCAATTAAGACTCGTGCGCCAGCTGCGACCGTACCTTGTGTAGTCGGATCTGGCCATGGTGGTCCACGCCTTAGTCACCTCCAGATTGGATTACTGTAATGCACTCTACGTGGGGCTGCCCTTGAAGATGGCTCGGAATTTTCAATTGGTTCAACGGGCAGCAGCCAGGCTACTAACTGGGACGACTTACAGGGAGCGGTCAACCCCCCTGTTTAAGGAGCTCCATTGGCTGCCGTTCATTTTCCGATCCAAATTCAACGTGCAGGTTCTGACCTACAAAGCCCTGAATGGTTTGGGGCCCGCCTACCTGCGTGACCGCATCTCTGTGTACAAACCCACGCGATCTCTCCGATCATCTGGAGAGGCCCTGCTCTCGCTCCCACCTCCTTCGCAGGCGCAATTGGTGGGGACGAGGGAGAAGGCCTTCTCCATGGTGGCCCCCTGACTCTGGCACTCACTCCCCAAGGATATCAGACAAGCCCCCACATTGGCAATCTTTAGGAGGAGCCTGAAAAGCTGGCTGTTCCAGTGTGCCTTCCCTGAATAAAGGAAACAATCCCCAGCAAAATACCCTGAGAAGCACTTTAATTACCCGTTGGGTTGCTCTCCACTGTTGGTTCAAAACCCTCCTACTAGATAAATCCTCTGCTCATGTCCAGCATTTATTTTTAAAGTTTTAAGTATTACATCTGGCCCGGCCATAGGTTTTTAAAATTTTGTGTGCTAAGGTAAAGGTAGAGGTAGTCCCCTGACATTAAGTCCAGTCATGTCTGACTCTGGGGTGTGGTGCTCATCTCCATTTCTAAGCCGAAGAGCCAGCATTGTCCGTAGACACCTCCAAGGTCATGTGGCCAGCATGACTGCATGGAGCGCCGTTTGTGTGCTATTGTCTATGTTATACTGATTGTATTGTTTATTTTGCTTATTGCTTGTTGTTTTTACTGATATGTTGCTGGGCTTGGCCTCGTGTAAGCCGCTCCGAGTCCCTTGGGGAGATGGTGGCAGGGTATAAATAAAGTTTTTTTTAATTATTATTATTATTAATAATATTATTATTATAACAACATCCCAGAATATCAAGGAAGAAAATCCCACAATATCTGCTTTGAACTTCTTCTTTTTTGTCGTGTCAGGAGCATCCTGTTGTGAGAGAATTGGCCGTCTGCAAGGACGTTGCCCAGGGGACGCCTGGATGATTTTGATGTTTTATCATCCTTGTGGGAGGCTTCTCTCATGTCCCCGCATGAGGAGCTGGAGCTGATAGAGGGAGCTCATCCGCCTCTCCCCGGATTCGAACCTGCGACCTGTCGGTCTTCAGTCCTGCCGGCACAGGGGTTTAACCCACTGCGCCACCGGGGGCTCTTTGAACGGGGTTAGCTGAGTCCACAGTGCCATATATTCCTGTTCAAAGCAGATAATGTGGGATTTTCTGCCTTGATATTCTGGGATATATGGCTGTGTGGAAGGGCCCCCTGTTATCTGAGGCCACACTCAGATAATGTGGGATTTCCTGCCTTGATGTTCTTGGATATAGGGCTGTTTGGAAGGGCCCTGAGTCTACACTCAGCCAACATGAGCCAACAATGTGATGTAGCGGCAAAAAAATCCAATGGGATTTTGACCTGCATCAATAGGAGCATAGTGTCTAGATCTAGGGAAGTAATGCTACCCCTCTATTCTGCTCTGGTTAGACCACACCTGGAATATTGTGTCCAATTCTGGGCACCACAATTCAAGAGAGATATTGACAAGCTGGAATGTGTCCAGAGGAGGGCGACTAAAATGATCAAGGTCTGGAGAACAAGCCCTATGAGGAGCGGCTTAAGGAGCTGGGCATGTTTAGCCTGAAGAAAAGAAGGCTGAGAGGAGATATGATAGCCAGGTATAAATATGTGAGAGGAAGCCACAGGGAGGAGGGAGCAAGCTTGTTTTCTGCTTCCCTGGAGACTAGGACGGAACAATGGCTTCAAACTACAAGAAAGGAGATTCCATCTGAACATGAGGAAGAACTTCCTGACTGTGAGAGCCGTTCAGCAGTGGAACTCTCTGCCCTGGAGTGTGGTGGAGGCTCTTTCTTTGGAAACTTTTAAACAGAGGCTGGATGGCCATCTGTCAGGGGTGATTTGAATGCAATATTCCTGCTTCTTGGCAGGGGGTTGGACTGGATGGCCCAGGAGGTCTCTTCCAACTCTTTGATTCTATGATTCTATGATTCACTGCCACATAATCCAGTTCAAAATGGATATTGTGGATTTTTACAGTCTTCAGCCTCCTCTGCCCATTTGTGTCCCAGTATTCCATCGCATGGAAAATGGCCTGCCCCAAGGGAGCGTGCTTGCTCCATCCATGTTCAACATCTACACAAATGACCAGCCACTGCCAGAAGGGACAGAGAGTTTCATCTATGCTGATGATCGTGCCATCACCGCTCAAGCAGGGAGCTTTGAGATTGTAGAACAGAAGCTTCCGTAGCTCTAGGTGCCTTTACCACCCATTACAGGGAAAACCAGCTGATCCCTAATCCATCTAAAACACAGACATGTGCTTTTCACCTTAAAAACAGACAAGCATCCCGAGCTCTGAGGATTACCTGGGAAGGAATCCCACTGGAGCATTGCAGAACACCCAAATACCTGGGAGTCACTCTGGACCGTGCTCTGACCTACAAGAAGCACTGCCTGAACATCAAGCAAAAAGTGGGTGCTAGAAACAATATCATACGAAAGCTGACTAGCGCAATCTGGGGATCACAGCCAGACACAGTGAAGACATCTGCCCTTGAGCTGTGCTACTCTGCTGCTGAGTACGCATGTCCAGCGTGGAACACATCTCACCACACTAAAACAGTGGATGTGGCTCTTAATGAGACATGCCGCATTATCATGGGGTGTCTGCGCCCTACACCACTGGAGAAATTACACTATTTGTTTATCGTGTCATCAGCAACCATACCATTGTATTACAATTCTAACAGGACAAAACAAACACACAGATTAAAAAGAAGAAGAAAAACACACGGATTTTGCAAACTTGGTAGTTGGTTAAATGTCCTTTGACCAGTATCTGGCCACTTGGAGTGCCTCTGGTGTTGCCGCAAGAAGGTCCTCCATTGTGCATGTGGCAGGGCTCAGGGTTGCATTGCAGCAGGTGGTCAGTGGTTTGTTCTTCTCCGCACTCGCATGTCGAGGATTCCACTTTGTAGCCCCATTTCTTAAGATTGGCTCTGCATCTCGTGGTGCCAGAGCGCAGTCTGTTCAGCGCCTTCCAAGTCGCCCAGTCTTCTGTGTGCCCAGGAGGGAGTCTCTCATCTGTGGTGCTGGGTTTGAGCCTGCCACTTTTGGACTCTCGCTTGCTGAGGTGTTCCAGCGAGTGTCTCTGTAGATCTAAGAAAACTATTTCTTGATTTAAGTCGTTGACGTGCTGGCTGATACCCAAACAGGGGATGAGCTGGAGATGTCTCTGCCTTGGTCCTTTCACTATTGGCTGCCACTTCCTGGCAGATGTCAGGTGGTGCAATACCGGCTAAGCAGTGTAATTTCTCCAGTGGTGTAGGGCGCAGACACCCCATGATAATGCGGGCGTCCCCTGGGCAACGTCTTCGTAGACGGCTGATTCTCTCGATCCAGAAGCAACTAGAGTAATTACACTGCTTAGCCGGTATTGCACCACCTGACATTCGCCGGGAAGTAGCAGCCAATAGTGAAAGGACCAGGGCAGAGACATCTCCAGCTCATCCCTTTCAGTGGGACAATGAATTCTACGAACAGAAAGATGGAGTAGCTATGGGGAGCCCTCTCAGCCCGGTCATAGCTAACTTCTACATGGAACACTTTGAAAAACAAGCCCTGGAGACAGCAACCAAAAAGCCCACGATATGGTTCATATATGTGGATGACACCTTCACCATTTGGAGCCATGGAGAAGAAGAACTCAACAGGTTCCTGGACCATCTTAACAGCATCCACCCAAACATCCAGTTCACCATGGAAAAAGAAAATGAAGGAAGACTGCCTTTTCTAGATGTCCTAGTCA
Source organism: Anolis sagrei ordinatus (assembly GCF_025583915.1). Lineage (NCBI taxonomy): Eukaryota > Metazoa > Chordata > Lepidosauria > Squamata > Anolidae > Anolis > Anolis sagrei. Next base: position 36,912,724 of record NW_026847771.1, read on the forward strand.
TCCACAAACCAGATCAACAATTGGGTCACACAGTTTACAGAAAACCTACACACACAGATAGATACCTACATAAAAACTCCAACCATCACCCAAGTCAAAAAAGAAACACCATTAAAGCCTTGGCAGACCGTGCAAAAAGAATCTGCGAACCCCACCTCCTCCAAGATGAACTGAACACCTCAACTGGGCTCTCCAGGCCAATGGATACTCCACCTCAGACATCAGAAGAGCTGCAAGACCAAGAACAAGCCACGAGAGAAAAGATGAAGATCCACCCAGAGGAAAAGTGTTCCTGCCATACATCAAGGGAACCACTGATCGCATAGGGAAGCTGATGAGGAAACACAACATACAAACAATCTACAAACCCACCAAGGAAATCCAACAAATGCTACGTTCAGCAAAGGACAAGAGGGATCCTCTCACCTCTGCAGGAGTCTACCGTATACCATGCAGCTGTGGACAAGTCTACATAGGGACCACCAAACCATTGCCCAAACACGAATCAAGGAACATGAAAGGCACTGCAGACTACTTCAACCAGAGAAGTCAGCCATAGCAGAGCACCTGATGAACCAACCTGGACACAGCATATTATTTGAGAACACAGAAATGCTGGACCACTCCAACAACCACCATGTCAGACTACACAGCGAAGCCATTGAAATCCACAAGCATGTGGACAATTTCAACAGAAAGGAAGAGACCATGAAAATGAACAAAATCTGGCTACCAGTATTAAAAAACTCTAAAATTACAACAGCAAAACAACAGAGAGGAAACAACCAGGCACATCTTAACACCTCCCAGCAAGAGATTTTCCCAGGCTCAGGCAGGCCTTCAAATGCTAATGAAGGTGATCAGTTGAAACATTCACACCTAGCTGCAGCAGGGAAGAGCTCCTTGCCCCACCCCAGCCATTCCACAGATATATAAACCCATTGTCCTAATTCCAACAGACCTCACTACCTCTGAGGATGCTTGCCATAGATGCAGGCGAAACGTCAGGAGAAATGCCTCTAGAACATGGCTCTATAGCCCGAAAAAACCCACAAGAACCTAGACATTTAATCAACTACCAAATTCATAAATTCTGTATTTTCTCCGTTTGTTTGCTTTGTTCTGTTAGAAATGTAATATAATTGACTGGTTGCCCTGACACGACAAATAAATAAATCGCATGGAGCCAAAGGTGTCAAACTGCGTTAGTTCTCCAGTGTGGCTGCACCTTGGGACAGGTCACACTCTCGCTCAGCCTCAAAGGCACGCTCTCTCTGAAGAAATTTGGTTGGTTGTAGGAAGACAGTCATGATTACAAGTTATATGACAAGAACAGACCTCCTTCCAAAGGTCAGGCCCGATCTACTTGCTATCTCTCTCCAAGCCGCTCTATGTACTTCCGCTCAACCCAAGCGGGACAGCTACTTGGCTCACTTCCCTGGATGCGCGCGCATCCCCGAGGTGACGCAACGTGGTGGGCGGGTCTTAGTAACATATGCGGAAGAGCACGTCATACCTGCTGGCAGAGCAGCAGCAGTAGCCAGAGGAGAAGGAGGTGGAGGCTGCGTTGCTTCCATGCAGGAAGGTGAGTAACTGGGAGTCGGAGAGGGGGATCTTTCCCTCTGTGCTAGGCCTGAGGTTATGAAGTGTCGCCTTGTTGCTCTTTCTTTTTACTTTGACTCCCTTAGATAGAAAAGGGAGGAAGGGAAGACAGAATAGGGCAGGCATGGGCAAACTTCAGCCCTCCAGGTGTTTTGGACTTCAACTCCCACAATTCCTAACAGCCTCCCATTTCCGCTACTTTGGCAGCCACCTCTCCACAAAAGTCAGCATTGACACTGAAATACAACACCGCCTAAGCTTTGCAAGTGCAGCATTTTTCCGAATGAAGCGCAGAGGACTGGGACATCCGTAGGGAGACCAAGGTGCTTGTTTATACAGCTATTGTCCTCCCAACCCTGCTATACGCCTGCGAGACGTGGACTCTACAGACATCACATGCAACTCCTAGAACGATTCCATCGGCATTGCCTCCAAAAAATCCTGCAAATCTCTTGGGAAGACAAGCGGACAAATGTCAGCGTGCTGGAAGAAGCAAAGACCACCAGCATCAAAGCGATGGTCCTCCACCATCAACTCCGCTGGACCGGCCATGTTGTCCGGATGTCTGACCACTGTCTCTCATAGTAGTTTAATTGTTTTGATTTGCTTTAAGTTGTCGATTTGTTATGCTATGTTTTTGAGGCCTTGGCCTTTGTAAGCTGCATTGAGTCCTTCGGGAGATGCTAGCGGGGTACAAATAAAGTTAATAATAATAATAAATAATAATAGTTGCTCTACTCTGAACTCAAGAATGGAAAATGAAATGTTGGTGGGCAGGAAAAGACATTTAAAGATGGCCTTAAAGCCAACCTTAAAAACTCTGACATAGACACTGAGAACTGGAGTGCTCAAGCCCTGGCCCTTGAGCGCTCCAGCTAGAGGTCAGTTGTGACCAGCAGTGCTGCAGAATTTGAAGAGGCACGAATGGAGGACGAAAGAGAGAAACATGCCAAGAAGAAGGCGCATCAAGCCAACCCCAACCAGGACCACCTTCCACCTGGAAACCAATGCTCTCACTGCAGGAGAACATGCAGATCAAGAATAGGGCTCCACAGTCACCTACAGACCCACCGCCAGTACACCAATCTTGGAAGACCTACTCGGACAACAAGGGATCGCCTAAGTAAAGTAACCGGCTGTTAGGAATTGTGGGAGTTGAAGTCCAAAACACCTTTCCCATGCCGGGACTAGGGGGCTGCCTCCGCCTCTCTCCCCTCTGTGTGACATGACTTTAGTATGTGTTTGTCCTCTTTTTCCAACTCTGTCTTTCTCTCTTGTTTACAGTGGAGCCTTATATATGCCACCTCCTGTATGCCCACCTCGTTAAAATCAAAGGGATTCACTTCTAGGTAAGCAGAGCCAGCCTTGTGAGCCTTTGTTGACATCCCAAAAACTGACATCCCAAAAAGGAAGGACCCAAAACAGTAGTCTTGGATGACAGTCTGTACCTCTTGTGGGGAACCTGGGGACTGAGAAGAGCTTTATGGGACTTTTGGTTGACCCATTCCCCCTTTCCCAGTGGCTCCCAGCCATTGGTCCTCCAAGTGTTTTGGACTTCAGCTCCCAGAAATCCTGGCTGGTTGTCAAGCTGGCTGAAGCTCCTGGGAGCGGGAGTGCTGAACATCCAAAAAAAACCCTGCTTCTTAAACTGTAGGCCCTGATACCAACAAACTTGGGTCCTAGGGGTGTTTTGGACTTCAGCTCCCACAATTCCTTAACAGTCTGCCGGGAAGAAGTGACAAGTGGAGTGCCGCAGGGTTTCTTCCTGGGCTTGGTCCTGTTCAACACCTTCATTAATGACTTAGATGAAGGATAGTGGACAACAAGTTAAACATGAACTAACAATGTCATGCGGTGGCATAAAAAGCCAATGGGATTTTGGCCTTCATAAATAGGAGTCAAGTGCTTATATCCAGGGAAGTCATGCTCCCCCTCTCTTCTGCCTTGGTCAGACCACACCTGAAATCACACTGTGTCTAATTCTGGGCACTGCAATTGAAGGGAGATGTTGACAAGCTGGAAGGTGTCCAGAGGAGGATGACTAAAATAATCAAGGGTCTGGAGAATAAGTCCTATGGGGAGCACCTTAAAGAGCTAGGAGGAGTTATGATGGCCATGTATAAATATGTGAGGGGAAGTCATAGGGAGAAGGGAGCAAGCTTGTTTTCTGCTGATCTGGAGATTAGGATGTGGAACAATGGCTTCACACTACAGGAGAGGAGATTCCACCTGAGCATTAGGCAGTGGAACTCTCTGCCACGGAGTGTGGTGGAGACACTGTCTTTGGAGGCTTTTAAGCAGAGGCTGGAATGCCATCTATTGGGGTGCTTTGAATGCAGTTTTCCTGCTTCTTGGCAGGGGGTTGGACTGAATGGCCCACGAGGTCTCTTCCAACTCTATGATTCTATGACATAGTGGCTGTTTTAGGGACTCATCACACTAGAAAATGAATCCACTTTAAATCTGGCTGCTGCCTCCTGCAGAATTCTGGGGTTTGTAGTTTAGGGAGGAGCCTTTAACAACCTCACTAAACTACAAACCCCAGAATTCTGCATGAGTCAGAAAGCAGATTTAAAGTGGATTTATTCTCTAGTGTGGTGAAGTGTGATGTTTACAGTCCTTTCTGCAGAAGATGCTTCAGCTATACTTCATAAAAACGAACATCAGCCTGTTTAATAAGCCTTGCAAATGCTGATTTTGTTATCAATAAATATTTACTTCATATACCTATTTTATATAACTGTATACTCAGTGCCATGCAAACATTCCTCAAGCAGAAAGGGGTTGTGAGTGGAAAAAAGTTTAGGAAACCCTCCTTTAAACCATTCTGGACTAGGAGCCATGGGTTCAAATTACAGGAAAGGAGATTCCAGCTAAACATCAGGAAGAACTTCCTGACTGTAAGAGCTGTTCAACAGTGGGACTCTCTGCCACAGAGTGTGATGGAGGCTCCTTCCTTGAAGGCTTTTAAACAGAAGCTGGATGGTCATCTGTCAGTGGTACTTTGATTGTTCTTTTCCTGCATTGCAGGGGGTCGGACTAGATGGCCTATATTGTCTCTTCCAACTCTATGATTCTATTATCCTTTTACTGGCCAAAGTAGTAAATTGTTTCTTGTGTCCAGAAGTGAGGGTTCACCTTTCAAATATGTCATGAGGCTAGGCTACCTTGTTTGATGTATTTTAAATTGCCACTTTTTCTAACTCAGATGTCTACTTCTGGCCTCTTTCAGGTTTGGAGAAGTTTGATAGTCTGGATAGGTTCCCTGGGAGGGGGGGGGGCTATGGAAGCCTTGGATACTGATTTCACATGGTTAGCTTGGCATCAACTTCACAGTCATAAATCTTTCTAGTCTCTATAGCTTTTCACAGGTGTTTGCAGGGTTGTCATAGCATAAACATGTGTTTGGGAATAACTCCTATTGAACTCAGTATACTTCTCAGTTGACAGAGGCAGTCAGTTGAAGAAGGATCTTTGACCCATGGGCATATTGAGTATTTGTGACAAGTTTGGTCCAGATCCATCATTATTTGAGTCCACAGTGCAGGGTTTGGTGGGCATTGACCTTGAGTTTTGGAGTTGTAGTTCACCTAACCACAAGTTCCAAAACTCAAGGTCAGTGCCCACCAAACCCTTCCAGTATTTTCTGTTGGTCATGGGAGTTCTGTGTGCCAAGTTTGGCTCAATTCCCTCATTGGTGGAATTCAGAATGCTCTTTGACTGTAGGTGAACTATCAGTCCCAACAACTACAACCCCCAAATGACAAAATCAATACCCTCCCCCCAACCCCACCAGTATCTAAATGTGGGAGTATGGGGTATTTGTGCCAAATTTGGTCCAGTGAATGAAAATACATCCTGCATATCAGATATTGACATGACGATTTCATAACACTAGCAAAATGAGAGTCACGAAGCAGCAACAAAACTAATCTTATGGTTGGGGTTCACCACAACCTGAGGAACTGTATTAAGGGGTTGCGGCATTAGGAAGGTTAAAAAACATTAACATTAAAAAATCCTTATACATAAAAAGTTATCAAGTGTAGGCTTCCCAGCCTAATCTTCAATACTATGGCAATCCATAGTTTTCTACGTACAGGATTTCTTAAGCTTTGTTTCAAATAAAGTATTCAACCCCACGCCTGATGACATAGCTCAACTCAAAGCAGCCTTGAACAGGACGAAGGGAAAGTTCTAGGGAATGTGACAGCTGCTAACTCAACATAGTATAGTGCTAACGTGAGAAAGAGCAAAGTGGTACAGATTGAGCATCCCTTATCTGGAATTGTAAAACCAAAAATTGGCCGCCTGGGTGGCTGAAATAATGACACCTTTGCTTGTTGATGTTTCGATATACAACCTGGTTTCATGCATAAAATTATTGTGTACCAAATTACCTTCACGTTATGTGTACAATGTGTTTATGAAAGATACATGAATTTCCTGTTTAGACTTGTGTCCTATTTTCAAATTATCTCATTATGTATGTATGTGGAGATATAGGTATTCCAAAATACAAATACAAATTATGAAAATGGTCCCAATCATTTCAGATCAGGGGATAAACTGTACTTGAGGATGCTAATTATAGTGTCTCCTTGTCTTGTAAATCTAGGAAATGTTGGCATCATCCAAATGAGCAAAATGGCAATGCAGGGAAAGAAATGGCCACAACTGTGCTTTTAAGTATTTCCACCCCTCTCGCACAGAAAGAGAAGAGGAATGACATTTCAAAGCAAACCAATAACACATACTAATTTTCATGGTCCAATTAAATGAGGAGAGTGAAATTAAAATCTTTCTTCTCAAACTGGTTCTACCTCCTCAGAAAGTCTACCCACAGGTCCTTTCCTAGTTAACAGATGTGTGTGGCTTGCATCTGTGACATACAGAGACAAGAAACAAAATCCCCTAAGGAGACTATTTTTTTAATCATTTGTGTTTCCTCCTTTTAAATAAATCACACGCAACTTACTAAAAAGCTAAGGCCTTATTTGGCAGGAATATCACAGGCCCTCCCTTATATCTTTTCAGAAAGTAGTTCATTATGGGAATTATACATGTCTTGTGAGAAATAAACCACGTTGCAGTCCATGGGACTTGCTTCCAAGTAAGGGAGCATCTTTTAACTGCCACATCTCAATGCTATGGAATCACTGAAGGTTTTTTTGAAGTTTTTCCAGGTTTTTAGCCTTCTCTACCAAATAGTGTTGGTGCCTTAAGGCAAAGGATTCCCTTGACATTAAGTGTATCATGTCTGACTCTGGAGGGTGGTGCTCATCTCCATTTCTAAGCAGAAGAGCCGGTGTTGTCCGTAGACACCTCCAAGGTCATGTGGCCAGCATAACTACAAGGAGTGCCGTTACCTTCCCGCAGAAGCGGTACCTATCAATCTACTCTCATTTGCATGTTTTCAAACTGCTAGGTTGGCAGAAGCTGGGGCTAACAGCAGGAGCTCACCTCGCTCCCCAGATTTGAACTGCAGATCTTTTGGTCAGCAAGTTCAACAGCTCAGCAGTTTAATCCGCTGCAAGGTCATGTGGCCAGCATGACTACATGGAGTGCCGTTACCTTCCCGCAGAAGCGGTACCTATCAATCTACTCTCATTTGCATGTTTTCGAACATCTAAGTTGGCAGAAGCTGGGGCTAAGTTGGCAGAAGCTGGGGCTAACAGCGGGAGCTCACCCCACTCCCTGGATTCAAACCGGCAACCTTTTGGTCAGCAAGTTCATGAGCTCAGCGGTTTAACCTGCTGCGCCACCAGGGGCTCCTTTCTACTGATAGGTATTTATTAAATGTTTAAAACTAATTTTGGAACAAAAAAATAGATTAAAACTCCTTAAATATAGAAGAAAATGAATTTAACTATATAACCAGAACAGTATGATGACAAAGACAGCCTTTTGGGTGAAGGTGAATACAATTTGTACCAGTCTGGAGTAAACAGGTTTTTTAATCCTGTTACAGCAGACCATACTGATAGTAGCAGTTCAACAAGCTGTCCATATGGAACCACCTGGTACGATCGTGTCTCAGAATTCATATACAACCCCGCTCCCTGGTACAATTTCCTCCTCAATTTGTATAAATTCAAACTTTGTTTTCATTTCAAGGTGTGCATCCTGAACAGAAAGGAGAATGTCGTGGATACGAGAGGGAGAACTGTCCCTCTTGGAGAGATTCTGTGCCGGTATCATCAAGGTAAGTGTTAAAGTGATGCATATTTAGAAACATTCAAGTTCAGTGGTTGCACGTGAATGTGAAGACAGATGTGAAAGGTGTGTATATCTGAGCAGGGAGACATCTAGAGCAGTCTTTTCCTACCTGGATCCCTCCAGATTTTTTTGGACCTGTAATGTTACAAGGCATGTAGCTCTTGCGCGGAATTTTCTTTGGGAGAAGTTGGTATCACTGCCGTGTAGCAGGAAACCAGCAGAAGCAAACAAGCAGTGCCAGTCGTCAGTAGTTCAGCAACTGGCATTGGGGTGAAGGTTAGAGATTAGTGTCCTCATTCCGTTTCCTTCCAAGTGTGAAGTTTGTGCTGTAATACGCTACCTAAAGGCTAAGGGCACAAACGCCACTGCGATTCTTTGCAAAATCGCTTCAATTTATGGAGAGGGCATCATGTCAAGACAGCATGTGACAAAATGGGTACAGAATATATTGTGAAACCATGAAGAAACGTCACAGAGCCATCCAAAACAAACGTGGTGGGATGCTGATGGCGGGAGTCTGTCTCCTTCATGACAATGCGTGTCCGCACACCACTCATGCAACACAAGAGTTGTTGACTTCATTTGGTTGGGATGTTTGAAGTCACCCCTCTCATAGTCCCAGTCCCGCACCCAGTGACTCTCATCTGTTCACTAAATTGAAGGAACACCTGGGTGGAAAACACTTTGAAAATAGAAAAGATGAACTGGCTGAAAAAGGCGGCAGGAAACTTCTATGACACAGGCATAAAAAAAAACTTGTTGCACAGATGACACAATATATTTAATTGAATGGTACTTATGTGGAAAAATAATGTAATCCCTATGCTACAATCCATGTAATTATTAAATTATTATTATTAAAATATATTTTAATAATAATAATATATTATTATTAAAATATATTCATTTTTTGTATTAAAAAAAATCTTCTTACTTTCCGAATAACCCTTGTATTTGCGGCCCCCGCAGGGACCAAAAAAGAAGGAACATAGGTTCTTGTGGGTGTCTTCGGGCTATAGAGCCATGTTCCAGAGGCACTTCTCCTGACGTTTCGCCTGCATCTATGGCAAGCATCCTCACTACCTCTGAGGATGCTTGCCATAGATGCAGGCGAAACGTCAGGAGAAGTGCCTCTGGAACATGGCTCTATAGCCCGAAGACACCCACAAGAACCTAGTGATTCCAGCCATGAAAGCCTTCGACAATATATAGAAGGAACATACTCCCTCAGCACTATGTTCAGAACCTGGGAGTGGCCACTCTAAACTGCACATCAGAGGCACTTTTCCCCCTTTGCAGTCATGGGAGTTGACCTTGTTCCAAGTCTGTCATTTTCTTCTACTAAATTGTTAAGTGTTCCATAGTGGCTTTCTTTACACAGTGGCTCCAGTTTTCTGAATGTTCTCCAAGTTGTACAACTAATATTCAAAGGGAGGAGGTGGGAGGTTTTTACTTGTTCGTTTTGGAAACACATATGAGTCCCGGTGTTTCTACAACCGGTATTTCTTAGTTCTGTTGTAATCCTTGACCCTTTATGTCTGCCTTCTCTCTCATTTCCAGGCCAGCACTATGGGTCTGTTGGACTGCAACTCCTATCATCCTCAGGCATGATTATTAGGAATGAGGGGTGTTGCGGTCCAATATGTCATGGGCTCCAGACGGCAAGGGGTTGTTAGATGTTCAATGTAAAATCAAACTGCTTTTCATTCTACCTTTCCTCTCTTTGCTTTCCGCATTCAGGCAGGGCCAATGCCTAAACACATTGCATTCATCATGGATGGCAATCGCCGTTATGCCCAGAAACATAAGGTGAAGAAACTGGAAGGGCATTCACAGGGATTTGCAAAACTTGCACAGGTGAGTCATCCTGTGTTCTTTTCTGAGCACTTCTACTTTCCTTGTAGTTTCCAGGCCCAATCCAAATTAATTGAATATATGATTTATACTCAATCTATCCTCATAGAAGCTCAGGGCAAAGTAATAAATATAGTAAAGAGGAAGGTTTTCCCCTGACATTAAGTCTAGTCGTGTCTGATTCTGGGGATTGGTGCTCATCTCCAATTTTAAGCTGAAGAGTGGATTCCTTGGTATTTGACATTCTATTAAGGGGGAAGTTTGCAATGAGTCTTTCCCCTTTGTTGTCTAGGGATGTGTCTACACTGCAGAATGAATGCAGTTTGTCACTACTGCCTTGCCTCAATGCTGTCAGATCTAGGATTGATAGTTTGGTGAGATATTAGATCATGATGGGGGGTGGTTCTCCTCTCCATTTCTAAGCTGAAGAGCCAGCGTTGTCCATAGACACCTCCAAGGTCATGTGGCCAGCATGACTGCATGGAGTGCCGTTACCTTCCCACCAGAGCGGTACCTATTGTTCTACTCACAATTGCATGTTTTCGAACTGCTAGTTTGGCAGAAACTAAAGCTAACAGGAGCCCCCGGTGGCGCAGTGGGTTAAAGCACTGAGCTGCTGAGCTTGTTGACCGAAAGGAAGCAGGTTCGATTCCGGGGAGTGGCATAAGCTTCCGCTGCCAGCCCTAGCTTCTGCCAACCTAGCAGTTCAAAAACATTCAAATGTGAGATCAATAGGTAACGGCGGGAAGGTAACGGTGCTCTATGCAGTCATGCCAGCCACATGACCTTGGAGGTGTCTATGGACAACGCCGGCTCTTCGGCTTAGAAATGGAGATGAGCACCACACCCCAGAGTCAGACATGACTGGACTTAATGTTAGGGGACAACCTTTACCTTTTACTAAAGCTAACAGCAGGAGCTCACCCCGCTCCCTGAATTCGAACCACCGACCTTTCGGACAGCAAGTTCAGCAGCTCAGTGGTTTAACCTGCTGTACCACTGGGGCCTCCTTTATATGCCTGTCGTTAAATAAAAAATGGCGGACACGTTAAATCAATGGTGACAAAATACAATACAGGTAATATGGCAGTGGAATAAATTGCCTTGATAGAGAGATGGCAGTCTCTCTATCTTTGGAGGCCTTTACACTGAGTTGGGTAGGCACCTTTAGGGAGTGCTTTAGATGTGTATTCCTTCTTGGCAAGGGCTAAACTAGATGACCTTTGTGATCCCTTCCAACTGTAAGATGCTATATGTAAACAGCAAAAGGAGGCAAGTTAGACACAGGTCTTTTAGGTTGCTGTGACCTATTGCCTGAGAGTTGAGAGTGGGAGGCATAACCAGACAACCAGGTTACAGTGTCTCATAATCAGCGGAGGTAGGTCAACCTTCATCACTCATTCAGGCAGGAGTGGCAACCTGCAGACACACCCGAACCCTCTTAGAAGATGATCACTGCCCATGGAGATTTTATTTGCCCCACAAGGCATGGAGAGAGGCAAAATGGGATGTCTGTGTCCAAATCCGACTTAGATCCCTCTCCAATGCCAGCATGGAACTGCTAACAGACCAAAAAAGATTCATCTTTCCTTCTGTTACACGTTTTCCTTTTACATCAGGTAAACACCCAGGGGATTTTCTCTTGGATACTTGTGCTTGAATTCAGAGGTTTGGGATAAACACAACTGGTTTGATATAAGACAGAGAGACTGATATAGTGTGTTGGGAGTGGGAGACAAATGACCCTCCAGGAGTTGCTAGACTGGAACTCCCATCAGACCTCACCTGTATTGGTTCTGGTCCTAGAGCTGATATGTAGTTGTAGCTAACAATATTGGAGGGAGGGGCAAGGAGATTCCCAACCATGCAATATTGTATGAGAGCTCGCAGACTAGTAAACTATCAAGTTAGTTCAAAACTGTAGAGACATTCAAAGCAATTGACCCGCTAAACAAGCCCTTATAAAAACGAAAAGAATGGAAGAGGTGCCGCAGTATAGACTAGGTATTAAAAGCTCCACATCTCCTCCTGAGAAAAATGTATAATATCACAAAGGACTACCACCTTACCCGCCTCATAGGAAACCTGCTACAAAACAGGAGCTTTTTTGTTGAGTTCCAGGGCCAGAGAAGCAGATAGCAGAAACAGAAGAACGGCCTGCCTCAGGGGAGCGTGCTTGCTCCATCCATGTTCAACATCTACACAAATGACCAGCCACTGCCAGAAGGGACAGAGAGTTCATCTATGCTGATGATCGTGCCATTACTGCTCAAGCAGGGAGCTTTGAGATGGTTGAACAGAAGCTCTCCGAAGCTCTAGGTGCTCTTACTGCCTATTACAGGGAAAACCAGCTGATCCCTAATCCATCTAAAACACAGACATGTGCCTTTCATCTCAAGAACAGAGAAGCATCCCGAGCTCTGAGGATCACCTGGGAAGGAATCCCACTGGAGCATTGCAGCACACCCAAATACCTGGGAGTCACCCTGGACCGTGCTCTGACCTACAAGAAGCACTGCCTGAACATCAAGCAAAAAGTGGGCGCTAGAAACAATATCATACGAAAGCTGACTGGCACAACCTGGGGATCACAACCAGACACAGTGAAGACATCTGCCCTTGCGCTATGCTACTCTGCTGCTGAGTATGCATGCCCAGTGTGGAACAAATCTCACCACACCAAAACAGTGGATGTGGCTCTTAATGAGACATGCCGCATTATCATGGGGTATCTGCACCCTACACCACAGGAGAAATTACACTGTTTAGCCAGTATTGCACCACCTGACATCCGCCGGGAAGTACCAGCGAATAGTGAAAGGACCAAGGCAGAGACATCTCCAACTCATCCCTTGTTTGGGTATCAGCCAGCACGCCAACGACTTAAATCAAGAATAGTTTTCTAAGATCTACAGAGACACTCGCTGGAACACCTCAGCAAGCGAGAGTCCAAAAGTGGCAGGCTCAAACCCAGAACCTCAATCAATGGCTGATACCAAATGAGAGACTCCCCCCTGGGCACACAGAAAACTGGGCGACTTGGAAGGCACTGAACAGACGGCGCTCTGGCACCACGAGATGCAGAGCCAACCTTCAGAAATGGGGCTACAAAGTGGAATCCATAACATGCGAGTATGGAGAAGAGCAAACTACAGACCACCTGCTGCCATGCAACCTGAGCCCTGCTACATGCACAATGGAGGACCTTCTTGCAGCAACACCAGAAGCACTCCAAGTGGCCAGATACTGGTCAAAGGACATTTAATCAACTACCAAGCTTGCAAACTCTGTGTCTTTTGTATGTTTGTTTGTTTGTTCTGTCAAAAATGTAATACAACTGTTCGGTTGCCTGACACGATAAATAAATATCATCCACATGTCACCTGAACAAGTTATGAAATCTTAATGAAATCCCATTGAGGAGGTAACATCCCTCAAACCCTCAACAAGGTCCCCAATGACCTTCTGACAAACAAACTAGTCTAATATGGGCTAGGCAAAGCTACGGTTCGATGGTTCTGTATTTGGTTGAGCAAATGAACCCAGAGGGTACATCTCCGCAAAGCTTCCTCTTCACCCTGGAAAAAGGTGACAAGTGGAGTGCCATCAGGAGTGTTCCATCCTGGGCCCGGTCCTGTTCAGGATCTTCATTGATGACTTAGATGAAGGGTTAGAAGGCATGATCATCAAGTTTGCAGAGGACACCAAATAGGGATGGATAGCTAATATTCCAGAAGACAGGAGCAGAATCTATTTATTTATTTATTTACAACATTTATATGCCGCCCTTCTCACCCCAGAGAGGACTCAGAATGGCTTACAAGATATATAGATACATACAATATATTATATTATTAGCATAGTATAATATCAGTATTATATATTACTATATTGTACTGTACCATTATATTGTAATATTATTAGTAATATTACATGTAGTATAAAATATATAATTATAGTATTGTTATTATTAGTAGTATTATATTGTATTACAGTATAATATTATAAATATTCTATGTATATACAATATATTATATTATGTTAGTAAAGCACAGGAGGCAAGATGGAACTGTCTTCTGCCCCCCTCTCTCTTCACTCTGGCCAGAGCAGCAGTTGGTGCTCAAAACGATCTTCACAGATTAGAGAGATAATTGGCCAAAACTAAAAAAATGAAGTTCGACAGGGACAAATGCAAAATACTCCACTTAGGCAGAAAAAAATGAAATGCAAAGATACAGAATGGGGAAGATGCCTGGCTTGACAGCAGGACATGTGGAAAAGATCTTGGAGCCCTCGTGGACAGGAAGGGAAACATGAGCCAACAATGTCATGTGACGGCTTAAAAAGCCAATGGGATTTTGGCCTGCATAAATAGGAGTCTAGTGTCGAGATCCAGGAAAGTCATGCCCCCCCTCTATTCTATTTTTCCTTGGTCAGACCACTTTACCTGGAATCACACTCTGTCCAATTCTGGCCACCGCAATTGAAGGGAGATGTTGACTCTAAGTTGGAATGTGTCCAAAGGAGGGTGACTCAAAGGATCAAGGGTCCAGAGAACAAGCCCTATGAGGAGCGACTTAAAAAGCTGGGCATGTTTAGCCTGCGGAAGAGAAGGCTGAGAGGAGACATGATGAGGGCCATGTATCAAGATGTGAGGGGAAATCATAAGAGGAGGGAGCAAGCTTCCTTTCTGCTACCCTGGAGACTAAGACGAGGAACAGTGGCCTCAAACTACAGGAAAGGAGATTCCACTTGAACATTAGGAAGAACTTCCTGACTGTGAGAACTGTTCAGCAAGGGAACTCTCTGCCCTGGAGTGTGGTGGAGGCTCCTTCTTTGGAGGCTTTTAAGCAGAGGCTTGGATGGCCATCTGTCGGGAGTGCTTTGAATGCGATTTTCCTGCGGGGTTGGACTGGATGGCCCATGAGGGCTCTTCCAGCTCAATGATTCTATGAAAATAATCAGGAAGGGAATTCCAAGTGGAGACCACAGCCATGAAGGCACTTCTTCTAGCTAGGTGCTGTGAAGAAAGGGAGGAGAGTTCAGTCAATCTCAGTAAGAAATAAGCCTTTCACTACTATTGACCTAATGAGCAGTTGAATATTCCTAACCTTTGTTTTATGTAGGAGTTAATAGCTCATTTGCATATTATGTTAAAGTATATGCAATTATTGTATTGGCTCCCCTTGCACATTCTGAATTAATTCTCTGGTGTATGTAGCTCCACCCTAGGAATCTCCTTGCAAAATCCATGAATTCTAAAAAGGATTGGACCAACCCATTATGTTGCTTTGAGAAGAAACTGTTGAGGAAGAGCATTTCTGTAAGACCTCTAGCCCTCTGAAGCACAGATAACGTTTAGATTAAACAGATCATTAAGTCATTTTCCCACGTAAACGCTATGATTCTTAACTGTAGATTCTTTATTTGAAGAGTAGGTCAGTTTGGATTAGGAGATGTTTCAATACTTATGAACAGAAATGTCTTGTTAATATTTCTTTACTGATCCTTAAATTGGATGTTGTGTGAAAGGAAGTTGTTTGCTTTCTCCCACAAGGTTGCGGAACACAAACTTGTTTGGGATGTGTTCATGTTGGAATTGCTCAATATCATCCCTTGAGGAGGGATGGTTTTGGAGGTGGCAATGTCATTAGCAGTGACACCACTTACCAGTTATTTATTTAAAATATTTATATTCCACCCTTCTCACCCCGAAGGGAACTCAGGGCGGAGCACAGCATATACAGCAAACATTCAATGCCGGGACACAAATTCATATACACAAGTTAATAACTTCAGTATTTTGTTAAGGATGATTTCTTGGACCTATACTACAGATTGTGAGCATTGAGAAGACTTCCTCCACATGAAAAGCAAATTCTGTGAGATAGGCTGAAATTCTTTCTACCTTTGGTGAACAACATAGTCCCAAAAAACCCCATGATAGGTTCAGCTTAGAATTGCCAGAAGTTGGAAACAATTTACTTACTTACTTAGGTGATTCCTCGTTGTTCAAGTATGTTGGCCTTCCAAGTGTAATGTCTTGGCGGTGGATAAGTAGGTGGCTGTGGAGACCTATTGTTAACTTGCATGTTCTTCCACAGTGAGGGCATCAGTTTTCAGGTAGAAGGTGGTTCCAGTCAGGGTTGGCTTGATGTGCCTTCTTCCTCTTGGTAGTTTCTCCTTTTCACAAGAACGGCCTACCTCAGGGGAGTGTGCTTGCTCCATCCATGTTCAACATCTACACAAATGACCAGCCACTGCCAGAAGGGACAGAGAGTTTTCATCTATGCTGATGATCGTGCCATTACTGCTCAAGCAGGGAAGCTTTTCGAAGCTCTAGGTGCTCTTACTGCCTATTACAGGGAAAACCAGCTGATCCCCAACCCATCTAAAACACAGACATGTGCCTTTCATCTCAAGAACAGACAAGCATCCCGAGCTCTGAAGATCACCTGGGAAGGAATCCCACTGGAGCATTGCAGCACACCCAAATACCTGGGAGTCACTCTGGACCGTGCTCTGACCTACAAGAAGCACTGCCTGAACATCAAGCAAAAAGTGGGTGCTAGAAACAATATCATACGAAAGCTGACGGGCACAACCTGGGGATCACAACCAGATACAGTGAAGACATCTGCCCTTGCGCTGTGCTACTCTGCTGCTGAGTATGCATGCCCAGTGTGGAACACATCTCACCACACTAAAACAGTGGATGTGGCTCTTAATGAGACATGCCGCATTATCACGGGGTGTCTGCACCCTACACCACTGGAGAAATTATACTGTCTAGCCGGTATCGCAACTCCTGACATCCAATGCAGAGACATCTCCAGCTCATCCCCTGTTTGGGTATCAGCCAGCACGTCAACGACTTAAATCCAGACATAGTTTTCTAAGATCTACAGAGACACTCGCTGGAACACCTCAGCAAGCGAGAGTCCAAAAGTGGCAGGCTCAAACCCAGAACCTCAACCAATGGCTGATACCAAATGAGAGACTCCCCCCTGGACACACAGAGGACTGGGCGACTTGGAAGGCACTGAACAGACTGCGCTCTGGCACCACGAGATGCAGAGCCAACCTTCAGAAATGGGGCTACAAAGTGGAATCCTTGACATGCGAGTGCGGAGAAGAGCAAACCACAGACCACCTGCTGCAATGAACCTGAGCCCTGCCACATGCACCATGGAGGACCTTCTTGCGGCAACACCAGAGGCACTCCAAGTGGCCAGATACTGGTCAAAGGACATTTAATCAACTACCAAACTCACACATTTTGTATTTTCTCCGTTTGTTTGCTTTGTTCTGTTAGAAATGTAATATAATTGACTGGTTGCCCTGACACGAGAAATAAATAAACCCTCCATTTGTGCGTTTTCCAGTTCCGCA
Source organism: Anolis sagrei ordinatus (assembly GCF_025583915.1). Lineage (NCBI taxonomy): Eukaryota > Metazoa > Chordata > Lepidosauria > Squamata > Anolidae > Anolis > Anolis sagrei. The sequence goes on from NW_026847771.1 coordinate 36,929,791, forward strand.
GCACTTCTGGTCACAGATGACCTCCAGTTAGGATGCTGAAGGGCCAGGGCTTCCCAGTTCTCAGTGTCTATATCACAATTTTCTAAGATTAGGTTTAAGCCCATTTTAAAAACTCTTTTCTTGTCCACCAACATTAAGTTTTCCAATCTTGAGTTGGGAGTATAGTAACTGCTTTGAGAGACGGTGATCAGGCATTCGGACAACATGGCCAGTCCAGCAGAGTTGATGGCATAGGGGCATCACTTCAGTGCTGGTGGTCTTTGCTTCTTCCACCACCCTGACAATTGTCCGTCTGTCTTCTCAAGAGATTTGCAGGATTTTTCTGAGGCAATGCTGATGGAATCATCCCAGAAGTTGAGTGTGATGTCTGTAGACAGTCCACTTTTTGCAGGTGTATAAGAGAGGACAATAGCTTTAAAAACAAGCACCTTGGTCTCCTTACGGATGTCCCGATCCTCAAACACTCTCTGTTTCATTCAGAAAAATGCTGCACTCGCAGAGCTCAGGCAGTGTTGTATTTCAATGGCAATGTTGACTTTTGTGGAGAGGGGGCTGCCAAGGGAACAGAAATGGTCAACATTTTCTAATGTTATATCATTAAGCTGTATTTCTGGCATTGGAGAGGCATTTTCTGGTGACTGCTGGAAGAGCATGTTGGTTTTCTTCATGTTCAGTGAGAGGCCGAGCTTCTAATATGCTTCTGCAAAGGTGTTTAGTGTGGCTTGTAGGTCTTCTTCATGTGCACAGACTATGTTATTATCAGCATAAACAACAGCTGGAAACAATTTAAAGGCAAACAACAACCACAAAGGCCTTTAGCAATCTCCTAGTTGCACAACTTTGTACTAGAGCCAGGTCTCACCCTTTTCCATTAACTAATTCATGGTTCAACTGGTGTTAAGTGCCCTCTTTTGCCCTGTCTTACAGACATTGCAGTGGTGCCTGAGTCTGGGCGTTCGTGAAGTCACAGTTTATGCCTTTAGTATTGAAAATTTCAAGCGACCCCGAGAAGAAGTGGATGGCCTGATGCAATTGGCAAGAGAAAAGTTCACTCGTCTTCTAGAAGAACAGTAAGACCCTTCTCTACTGCTTGCTACTGTAAACCTTTATGGATACCTTTCTAAGGAATGTAACCTTTTCTGTAGGCATTACAATTAGGAAACCATGATGAAAATTTCTGTCATTTCCATCTTTGGATGAAATTTGCATAGGGCTATAATTTTTGCTTGGATGGAGAATTTCACCTGCTCCCACAAACCCCACAAATTTTTGCACCCAAAGATCCTTTGTTAATCTTGAGAGCATGTTTGGGGGTCACCTGGTAGACATTCTGGGTCCCCTAGTAGACATTTTGAGACATTTAAAGGTTTAAAAAGGACCAAGAAAGAAGTCCAAGAGGCCTCCAGACATGTTGGAATGCCTTCTACACCCCAAAGATATGTTTTTGGAGCATTTTGTCTACCTCGAGATCACAATCATTGAACTCAGTGGGGCTTATTCTCAGATCAGTATGTATAGCGGTATAGCCCAAGTAGCCTAACTGCATTCACATGCAATCAATTCAGTAATGCATTTTCAACTCAGACTAACCTTAAATTGTGGCTCCCACATTATGCGTATCTTAAATATATTTCTAAGGTATATTGAGTTTAAATATTTTGGCAAGAAGACGCCAAATCTGTTGCCTCCTTGTTTCCTTTCTCCTGGCTCATTTTCTAAGGAAATCATTGTGATGTATTATGTTCAACCATTCCAAATATCTCCTATTTTACTATCTTCAAGATCAGGCATGTAGCCAGGAGGAGGGGAGGGCTTGAGGGGCTTCAGCCCCCCCCCCCCCCCCATTCTCAGGGTGGTCCACAAGAAGGCCTTACTGATACATTATTTAAACTGTTATGTTTATTCATATCATGATCTGATCACCATGCTCAATATATCCCATATGCATGGGGGTATTGGGGTAACGATACAAAAGGTTTGCTAGGGTAGACCCTCTGTCACTCAGATTCAGCCCCCTGGCTAAATGACAAAACAAACACCCCCCCCCCCCCCCCCCAATCAAAATCCTGGCTACGGGCCTGTTCAAGATGTTAGCTGAATTTATCTGTTGCAGCAAAAAAAAAATAGAGATCTTTATGACACATCTAAAACTGACAATTGGCATATTGTGTTATGAACTGCAGCCCAATGCATCTAGAAAAATGCACCTAGTCTATAAAAGCTCATGCCAAATACAAGTTGTTAGCCTCTGATACTACTTGACTCTTCACTCCTGTTTTCAAGATGCAAACAACTTCTTTTGGAAACCTCTCTAGATGACCAAAGGTCAACTAAACTGCCCTTAGGAATCTCAGGCATTTATTGGCATTGAAAAGGTGTGACTTGTCTTTGTTTGACTTCACTTGTCTTTTCATGCTTTGTAGAGAAAACTTAGAAAAGCATGGGGTGTGTGTCCGAATCCTTGGAGACCTACCTCTGCTGCCACGAGATATCCAGGAGCTGATTGCCAAGGTTGTGCTGGCAACAAAACAGTACAATACGTGAGTCCTCTTGTGCTTCTTTGAACTTCTTCTCATTTGCACAAAAACACTTTCCTGCCTTGTCCTCTGATTCTCGCAAATAAAATTCAAAATGACAGCTCAGTTGTCTTTATTCTCTGATATTATTATTATTATTTATGTATATTCTGCCCTATCTCCCCAAGGGAATTCAGGGCGAATTCCAAAAAACAAAACAAAACAAAACAAAAAAACATAGAGACAAACATTCAGTGCATCACCAAAAGTGTAAACATAAATTCATTTGCAACCCACCCAATTCCAAAGCAACAAACATCAAACAACCAATTATTAAATAAAATCTAAAATTACACAAATTACTCTCTTAAGTTGTATCTAACAATAAAAACAAATTATTTCAACCATAAAACATGAACCTCGGTTTGATGAGCTCCCAGAGGTTCACTAAAAACCTTTAAAAAGCTGGTTTTTTGTCCACACAACCCATGCTCTCTTGTATTTTTCTTAAAAGGTGTTTCTTGAATATTGCCTTTGCATATACATCGAGAGAAGAAATCAGCAATGCGGTTAAAGAGCTGGCTTGGGGTGTCGAGGAAGGGCTGCTTCAACCCAGGTAAATCTGTATATATGCATGATACATGTTTTTATTGATTTTATTGATTCTGTTATGGTTTTAATATTCAATTGTTTTATTATATTGAAATTGTATTTTATGGTCTTGGTACCAACTGTAAACCATCCCTAGTTGTCTGCGGGCAGAGAGGGATGATATATAAATGCAGTAAATAAATAAATAATACCCCATACGATTTCAGATGCGAGACCAGTTTTACACATTTGAGGCTTAGGACTATGTGCTTTTTTCATTCGTACCTCCTTCTCGGCGATGCAACTTGCTCTTATGGCAGTCACCAGATTCACACAATGTTGACTGGCTAGTCCTTGTCAACCCTCCCAAATGCCACTGTGCTCATGCTATTGATAGACTGGTCCTTGTGTCAGCAAGGAATCAGTGCCCTTCCTTTGGTAGATCATTTTCCAAAGATTTCAAAAGTATGTGTGTTTAAACTTCCGAAGCATAGCAGGGCATGCTTCATTCTTGTAAGATATACATTTGTGTCTCACCAAAACCCAGAGCTCCATTAACTGGAGTCAAGTGCAAAAGATGGACATGTAGAATTGCAGAAATGATGCCGCTCAGCATGGAAATGGGTTTTGGTACAACAACTGTAATGAGCTCATGATTTTTCATCCCAAGGCTTGGGCAGTTCTTGTTATCCCAGGCCATCTTCATTTCATATATATATGAGTGAGTGCGTTATTTAAGCAGTGAACCAGTGCCTGGTCACGGTGACGGTCTGGACAAGGGCGAACAAATTGAAGCTGAATCCAGACAAGACAGGTCCTCCTAGTCAGTCGCAAGGCCAAACAGGGTATAGCGTTATAGCCTGTACTGGATGGGGTTACCCTCTCCATGAAGGTGCAGGTTCACAGCTTGGGAGTCCTCCTAGACCAGTGGTTCTCAACCTGGGGTCCCCAGATGTTTTTGGCCTACAACTCCCAGAAATCCCAGCCAGTTTACCAGCTGTTAGAATTTCTGGGAGTTGAAGGCCAAAAACATCTGGGGACCCCAGGTTGAGAACCACTGTCCTAAACTCATCGCTGAGCCTGGAACCTCAGGCTGCGGCAGTGGCTAGGGAGGGCTTACACACAATTAAAACTTGTGCGCCCGTTGTGCTTGTACCTTCCGAAATCAGACTTGGCCACGATGGTCCACTCTTGATACATCTAAGATAGACTACTGCAATGCACTCTACATGTGGTTGCCTTTGAAGAATGTTTGGAAGTTTCAAATAGTCCAACGAGAGGCAGCCAGGTTAATAACTGGGGCGGCATACAGGGAGCACACAATTCCAATGTTATGTCAGCTCCACTATGTGCCACTTAGCTACTGAGGATAATTTAAAGTGCTGGCTTTGGCCTAGAAAGCCCTAAATGGCCCCAACCCAGTTTATCTGTCATAGAATCATAGAATCAAAGAGTTGGAAGAGACCTCATGGGACATCCAGTCCAACCTGCCAAGAAGCAGGAATATTGCATTCAAATCACCCCTGACAGATGGCCATCCAGCCTCTGTTTAAAAGCTTCCAAAGGAGGAGCCTCCACCACACTCCGGGCAGAGAGTTCCACTGCTGAATGGCTCTCACAGTCAGGAAGTTCTTCCTCGTGTTCTGATGAAATCTCCTCTCTTGTAGTTTGAAGCCATTGTTCCGCGTCCTAGTCTCCAAGGAAGCAGAAAACAAGCTTGCTCCCTCCTCCCTGTGGCTTCCTCTCACATATTTATACATGGCTATCATATCTCCTCTCAGCCTTTCTTCAGGCTAAACATGCCCAGCTCTTTAAGCCGCTCCTCATAGGGCTTGTTCTCCAGACCCTTGATCATTTTAGTCGCCCTCCTCTGGACACATTCCAGCTTGTCAATATCTCTCTTGAATTGTGGTGCCCAGAACTGGACACAATATTCCAGGTGTGGTCTAACCAAAGCAGAATAGAGGGGTAGCATGACTTCCCTAGATCTAGACACTATGCTCCTATTGATGCAGGCCAAAATCCCATTGGCTTTTTTTGCCGCCACATCACATTGTTGGCTCATGTTTAACTTGTTGTCCACGAGGACTCCAAGATCGTTTTCACACGTACTGCTCTCGAGCCAGGCATTGTCCCCCATTTTGTATCTTTGCATTTCGTTTTTCCTGTCCAAACGCAGCTCCCTCTATGTACCACAGCGGAGATTAAATTCTTCCGGGGAGGCCCTGCTCTCAGTCTTGCCATTGTCACAGGCGCGACTAGTAGGGACGAGAGAGAGGGCCTTCTCAGTGATTTCCCCCTGGCTATGGAACTTCCTCCCTGACAAGATTAGATCAGTCCCTTCCCTCCTGTCCTTCAGAAAGATGGTAAAAACTTGGCTGTGGGACCAAGCCTTTGGGACAGTGCAGTAAGACAACAATAGGAAACTTTACCCTGCTGATCCGAGATAGTTTTAAACAATTGATTTTAAAGTGGAGATAATTGATTTTAATATTTATGTATACTTATAGTTTATTTTATGTTCCAGCATCGAATGCTTGCCATGTACAGTATATGTTGTTCTCCGCCCTGACTCCCCTTTGGGGTGAGAAGGGTGGAATATAAAGTTTTTAAATAAATAAATAATCAAAAGTGCCAAACAGTCATAATTTCTAACTTCATAACATCCTACTTCGAAGTGATCCAGATATCTACCATTAGATCACAAACTAGTTTTGCTTACCAAAATATCCAAGCAGACACCTTAGGAAAATCAATATACACTGCTCTTGAAAATACCAGCAAAACAAATATGAAACATGGGAAGGAGAATTTGAACCGCTGTGAGTCGCCTCCGGGCTGAGAATAGCGGTATAGAAGTAAAATAAATAAATAAATAAACCTGGTCTTTCTTCAGCTCTCCAGTTGTTAGTCTAACTTCTACTGGTTATTGGTTTTGCAAAACTACAAAAAACCACAACCAAATACCCATCAGTGCTCACCAGTTGCATTACTTTTCTGACACCTTCCATGTACACTGAAACCATTATTCCCAAACAGCATGAGGGAATCAGATGATTCCAAATTGCTACTTCAACTTGGAATGAGAGGTAGAAAGCAGTTCCTGGATACGTTAATATAGAAGAACACAATTGTTCAGAAAAATTGGTATCTTACCCTTCAGTTAAAACCAGGAGTTTTGTGGTTATGAAAGGAGCTATGAACTAAGTTCTTATCTTGACCACAAATTCATGCACTCAGAGGCACCTGGTTGTTTAACCTGAAGCATATATCTGCCTCCCTATTCAATTACTTTGGGCTTGATTTCGGTGGAATCTTGGATAAGTTACTTTTAACTAACATAAGACTTCTATAAGTTACAGCCCCCAAATATATTTTTCCAAAATTTTGTGTGCCATAGTCCTTAGCTAACTTGTGGAACTCACTGTTGCAAGTTGTGGTGATGCTTTTTAACTTTGCATTGACTCTTAGGAGGCATCTGGTTTGTTGCTACTTGTGATATGCGATGCCTGAGTGAGCAGAACTGCTTTTATGATCTGCTTTTCGTAGCAATGGGCATGTTGGTTATACATGAGAATGCCAATTGTAACTTGAGTTCTTGTGTCTCTTTCTCTTAGTGATGTGTCAGAATCGCTAATCGACAAATGCCTGTACAGCTCCAAATCGCCTCATCCAGACATCCTGATCAGAACCTCCGGAGAGGTCCGGCTTAGTGATTTCATGCTCTGGCAGGTAAACCTTAATTACATTGTCTCCTATGTTGACCAAGGGCCCACTGGTGGTGCAGCTGGTTAAACCGCTGAGCTGCTGAACTTGCTAACTGAAAGGTATTATATTTTACTGTATTGTACTATACCACCATAATGCAATATTATTAGTAATATTGCATGTAATATAAATAGATAATTATTATATTATATTGTATTGTGTTATTATTAGTATTATATTGCATTACATTATAATATTATGATCAATATTATATATACATACAATATATTGTATTATTTATTTATCGTGTCAGGAGCAACCAGACAGTTGTATTACATTTTTAACAAAACAAACAAGACAGACAAAACACAAGTTTGCAAGCTTGGTAGTTGATTAAATGTCCTTTGACCAGTATCTGGCCACTTGGAGTGCCTCTGGTGTTGCCGCAAGAAGGTCCTCCATTGTGCATGTGGCAGGGCTCAGGTTGCATTGCAGCAGGTGGTCTGTGGTTTGCTCTTCTCCACACTCGCATGTCGTGGATTCCACTTTGTAGCCCCATTTCTTAAGGTTGGCTCTGCATCTCGTGGTGCCAGAGCGCAGTCTGTTCAGCGCCTTCCAAGTCGCCCAGTTTTCAGTGTGCCCAGGGGGGAGTCTCTCATTTGGTATCAGCCATTGATTGACGTTCTGGGTTTGAGCCTGCCACTTTTGGACTCTCACTTGCTGGGGTGTTCCAGCGAGTGTCTCTGTAGATCTTAGAAAACTATTTCTTGATTTAAGTAGTTGACGTACTGGCTGATACCCAAACAAAGGATGAGCTGGAGATGTCGCTGCCTTGGTCCTTTCACTATTGGCTGCTACTTCCCGGCGGATGTCAGGTGGTGCAATACCGGCTGGACAGTGTAATTTCTCCAGTGGTTTTTTTGTTGTTGTTGTTGTGTCAGGAGCAACTTGGAAACTGCAAGTTGCTTCTGGTGTGAGAGAATTGGCTGTCTGCAAGGACGTTGCCCAAGGGATGCCTGGATGATTTGATGTTTTTGTCATCCTTGTGGGAAGCTTCTCTCACGTCCCCGCATGAGGAGCTGGAGCTGATAGAGGGAGCTCATCCACCTCTCCCCGGATTCGAACCTGCGACCTGTCGGTCTTCGGTCCTGCCGGCACAGGGGTTTAACCCACTGTGCCACCAGGGGCTCCATTCTCCAGTGGTGTAGGGTGCAGACACCCCGTGATAATGCGGCATGTCTCATTAAGAGCCACATCCACTGTTTTAGCATGGTGAGATGTGTTCCACGCTGGGCATGCATATTCAGCAGCAGAGTAGCATAGCGCAAGGGCAGATGTCTTCACTGTGTCTGGTTGTGATCCCCAGGTTGTGCCAGTCAGCTTTCGTATGATATTGTTTCTAGCACCCACTTTTTGCTTGATATTCAGGCAGTGCTTCTTGTGGTCAGAGAACGTATTGTATTATTAGCATAGCACAGTATTGGTAATATATATTACTATATTGTACTGTACCACTAAGGAACCCCCAGTGGCACAGTGGGTTAGACCGCTGAGCTGCTGAACTGGCAGTTCGAATCCGGGGAGTGGGGTGAGTTCCCGCTGTTGGCCTCAGTTTCTGCCAACCTAGCAGTTTGAAAACATGCAAATGTGAGTAGATCAATAGGTACCACTTCTGCAGTCATGCTGGCCACATGACCGTGGAGGCGTCTACAGAAAACCCTGGCTCTTCGGCTTAGAAATGGAGATGAGCCACACCACCCCGAGTCCGACACGACTAGACTTAATGTCAGGAGAAACCTTTGCCTTTACCTATGTTGACCAGCAGGATCTACTTTGCTAGGCCCCATTTCAAGAAATACATTAATAAATTTGAGTCCTCTAGTAGACAATATTATAATGCACAACCCAGGATATTGATGGACCTAGCACAGCATGAACGGAAGCTCTAGTTTTGAACCAAAGCAAAACAGATTGGGCAGTAGTTGGGAAATGGTTCCAGGTATTCCAGCTGCCTTGAGTCTCCTTGGGGAGAAAGGTAGGATATAAATACAGATAATAATAATAATAATAATAATAATTCATCCCCTTTTCTTCTTTCATGGACCATCTATTTACATCCTTGTCTTTCTTTCCTCAGACATCCCATTCTTGCCTGGTGTTCCAGCCTGTGTTGTGGCCAGAATACTCTTTCTGGAATTTATGGGAAGCTATCCTTCAGTTCCAGATGAATTACAGTGCTTTGCAGGTAGGATAGCAAGTTAGAGGGTGGGGCAGATGAGCAAACTTTAAATTATCTACAGAAATCTGCCTGGTTGAAGATTTAGGAAACCCGTATTGCCTATGTCCAATCTTGGCAGCTGTACAATTTCACTGGAAAGGTTTATGTGTCAAGATTTGACTGGGTTTTTCTACTACTAAACTAAAAATTTACTAAAATCTACTAAAAAATTTCAAATGAGTTTTTTTCCAGAAGCTTGCTGCTCAATCCCATGGACATCCTAGCTTCACTGCAAATTTGTGCAAAAAAAATATATTATTGCATGCAAGAATATTCATGTACTTTTATAGCTAAGTTATTTTAAATTCTGCACTTCAATTAATAAAATCCAGGAGGGAATAAGAGGAAAATACAGGAATAATTAATACGTATATATAAAATCAAGAATATTTTAGGCACACATGTTACATCATAAGATTGTACGGAAGCATAAGGGCCATCTAGTCCAATTTACTGATTTACAGGACACAACTAAAGCAATCCTTTGAGATGGCCATCCAATTGTTTGTCACTGAAACAAGCCATCCTACTGTTGCATAGCTGTTAGAGTAAAGGGCTGGACTTTAGCACAGCTGGTTAATCACCAGCAGCAATAGATCTTTCCCAACCAAAAGGCTGGGAGCTCGAGCCCGGGTCAGGGTGAGCATCCGACCTTTAGCCCAGCTTACTGTCCACCTAACCAGTTCGAAAACAGCTGTAGCTGTGAGTAGAAAAATTAGGCACCACTTAAGCTGGGAGTTATTTTATGGCACCATAAAAAAAACAGCAATCAAAGAACAGGAGGAAAGTCTGTGATCAAAAAAAGGCTCGTCATCATAGATGATAGAGCGACAGCAACCCCCGTGACCAGATTCAAACATAGCCTCCAGTATTTGAAGTTGGAAAAATGCCGAGACGCATACCTCTATCAGCCTGTCCTGTATGTCTAATGGCATTGAAAGTTTGCCATGTATTTGTTCTGTGATCCACCCTGAGTCCCTTTGGGGTGAGAAGGGTAGAATATAAATGCTGTAAATAAATAAATAAATAAGGGGCTTCCTATGTTTGGTGGATGATTACATCATTTAGTACAGGCATGGCCTAAATTTTGGCCGTCCAGGTGTTTTGGACTTCAACTCCCACAATTCCTAGCAGTGGTAGGCTGTTAGGAATTGTGGGAGTTGAAGTCCAAAACACCTGGACAAGCCAAAGTTTGCTCATGCCTGATTTAGTATATCTATATTACCTGCAAATGTGGAAGAATGGCATAATTTTACAGGTCTGAATTTGGAATAAACAATTGAAAAACATAGTAATAATAAATAATAAACCTTTATTTATACCCGGCTACCATCTCCCGCAGGACTCAGTGCGGCTTACAAGAGGCCAAGCCCAAATACATCATAAAACATAACAACAACAAAACAACAATAAATAACTCATAACGAAGCAAACAATACAATAATGACGCGACACATTTTAAAAACCTGTGGCAGGGCCAAATGTAAGAATTAAAATTTTAAAATGCTGGGCATGTCCAGGGGAAATAGGGTGGATATTTTAGGGATAGGTGGGCGTGCAGACAGTTCTAAGCCTCTCGTAAAGTGCATTTAGGACATATTGCTTAGGATTCCTTTTTCTGGGAAGGCACACTGGAACACGCACATTTTCAAGCTCCTTCTGAAGACTGCCAACGTTGGGGCCTGCCTGATGTCCTTGGGGAGGGAGTTCCAGAGTCGTGGGGCCACCACCGAGAAGGCCCTGTCCGTCGTTCCCACCAATCGCGCTTGCGATGCAGGTGGGATCGTGAGCAGGGCTTCTCTAGATGAACGAAGAGATCGTGTGGGTTCATATACAGAAATGCGGTATACATACAGACTCTTTGCCCTTTTTGATTGTGATATTATGATAATTTACCTTTGACGTATACTTGGAAGGAATTCTCACTGGAAATCAATTAGACATGGTTTCAAATTCATCTGTACAGAATCATGGGTATTCGCCACCTTTTTCATAGGCAGTTCATGAGATTTAGAAACATTCTTGTGGAATCTAGCAAAAAAATATAGAGAGAGAGTTTGGCGCCTTACAATCTGCAGTTGAGAACAGATTTTGTACTTTAAGGTAATTCTAAAAACCAATGTATCATTATTATTTTTCCCCTTTTCAGAAAGCCAGGGATTTATACCTGGAGGAGAGGAAGTGGCAGCAGATGGAAACCGACAAGGCCTGCATCTTGGAGAAGCTGAAGGAGGAAGGGTCTGCATCCTGTGCGGACGCTCAGAGACGGAGGACACTCTTGCAGGAATTAAGGGCCAACCGGGAAGAGAGAGTCCAGGGTTTTTTGGAAGCGCTGGAAAACAAAAGAATGGACTTCCTAGAAAAATTGACAGTGGCATCTGTGTGACGAGAAGAACTCGTAGTGCCTGAAATGGGGGCAGAAAGGTGACGGGGAGGGAAAACATGAGCCGAGACACAAAAAGTCCAGCTGCTACACAGAAGTGTTCATTTAAATAATGAAAGCATAAGTTTGGGTGTATATGTTTTTTGCAAACATATGCAAGACTTTACCTCAGGTTTGGTAAAAGTGCAGTCCTCCAATTGTTGCATGACTACAACTCCCATCATCCTTGAGCATTGACCATGCTGGCTGGGGTTGATGTGAGCTGGAATACAATGACATGTACTTTACTTCTGTATTGTTTCCAGTTCTGATTCACTGTGCAGTTTGGGAACCTATTGGCCAAAGGAGATTTATCTTATCGCACTTGGCTATGGTTTAAAGATAGCTGGAGAAAGGAGAATTTGTTGTGAGTTCTGTTAATAAATAAATGGAGTTGGTACGCACGTGGGAAGAATTGTGCATGCAGTAGGGATTTTCTTCCATTTCCCAAAATACTAACATTTTTATATTGCAAATCAAGAGGCAATAAAATCCAAATCATCCGTTGTGACGATTAAACCTTTCTCAACCCCATCAAAAGGTGTTAGCTTTTGAAACTCACTGAATTCTTAGTAAAAAAAAAAAAAAAAGCCAGTAGGCCTTGAAAGCTAGCATGATGAATTTTGCAACTTTCGGGGCTAATGAAGCTGTTACCATGGTGTGTATTTAGGGTTTTCTTGCACAACTAACACACCTACTGTCACCTATAAATCTGTGTGTAATGAAGTCTAAAAATGTTGCTGTTCGTAAAGTTACAAGGGGTGTTCATTAAAGATTTCCCCTGACCCACTTGCTGTGGACTGGGAGCAATGAAACTTGGTACAGTTATGAGTCCTTCTCTCCATTGGTGCCACCTACGGACACACAGTGCTCCCATCTTTTAAAGCAACTGTCAACACCTTGCTTGTAGAAATCGACAGGTTGCTCCAAAAGCCACGTTGTGACTTCAGAAACCAGAGTCTCATCATCTGAAAAATGCTTGCCCTTCAAAAATAACTTCATTATTGGAAAGAGGTGGAAGTCCGATGGTTCAAGGTTGGGTGAATAAGGAGGATGCAGTCAAATTTCAAAGCCACAGGAGCATGCTTCCATTTGAGCAACAGGTGAGTTAACTGGTGCACTGTCTTGCAGAAGGCAGACACCTTTGGTGAGCATGTCACATTATCTCTTGGTTTTGATGGCTTCCCGCAATTTCTGCAGCAGTGAAGCCTAGTCTGCCCCAGTAATCATGGTCCCCTTTGCTAAGAAATCCATCCATACTAATCCGTGCTGGTCCCAAAATACTGTGAGGATGACCTTGCCTGCCGAGAGCTGGGCATGTGCCTTCTTTGGAGATGGTGAGTCATGATGCTTCCATTGCATCAAGTGGACTTTACTCTCAGGATCATAGTGATGGACCCAGCTTTCATCCTGTGTGATCAGTCTGTTGAAAAAGTCCTCCTGTTTTCCATGGCACATCATTGAGCCTGAGAGCATTCAACTCTTTCCTGTTTCTGGAAAGTTGAGCATTCGGGGTACCCAGCAAGCAGATACCTTATGCATGTGAAGATGGTCTGGGATTACTTTTCCCACAGACCCCAACTAATCTTGACATTTTGGGCTAGATGGCTAATGGTTACACAGTGATTTTCCAAAAGGGCAACCTCCACTTGCTGGATGGTGTGTTCATCAATAGTAGAGTGGGGTCACCCTGGAATTGGAGCTGTTTCCACCGAAGTTCTATCACATTTGAATTGACGATGCCAATTCTTGACTATATCATATGATGGGGAATCCTCATCGCAAACCCCTTTTATCTCATCCAATATCTTTGGGGTGCGGCCTTTCAAGTAACAGAATTTGATGACTGCTGTTTTTCACTGGGTCTGTTATCAAATCTCACACCACTTCAGCACCTGTAAAATTAAGATAGTTATTTCTAAAGTTGTAAATTGGCACGTAACCTGATACAGACTTATATCATTACACATGTGCAGTGACAGCATCCTGTGATAAATAGAAGTGGATCAGGAGAAATCTTAAATGAATTACCGCCATGACCCCCTTTACGTCCTGGTGAGGTTTGGGGAACAATGGATGATGGGATTTGTAGTTCTTTCCGACCCTGTGGCCCCCAATAAAGACCGATAAAGACCAAACTTGGCACACAGCGCCCCCATTGCGCACTTTACATCCTGGTGCAGTTTGGAGGAGGGTGGACCATGGATGATGGGACTTGAAGTACCTCCTCTCACTTCCCYAGACTGCTGCGATACTCATCCGAATGACTGATCAAGACCAAACGTGGCACACAGAGCCCCCATGACCCACTCTACATCCTACTGCAGTTTGGAGGAGGGCGGACCATGGATGATGGGACTTGAAGTACCTTCACTCACTTCCCGAGASTGCTCCAACCCTCATTCAATGACTAATCATGACCAACCTTGGCACACAATACCTTTCTCAAATAACCTGGGCCACCAAGCTAAGATATATATCTATACACACACACATACACACACACACACACACACATACACACACACACACACACAGAGAGAGAGAGAGAGAGAGAGAGAGAGCATATAAGCCGCTCCGAGCCCCAGGGGAGTGGCGGCATATAAGTTTGAATAATAAATAAATATAATATATCTGTGAAGATTAAATTATCAGGCTTTTTTCTAAAAGACTTGGGACAGTCATCTTTTACACAACATGAACCAATGATTATTAAAAATAACTATTTTAAGGCTAAATGAATACAAAGAAATGTGTCTTGTCTTCTTTTGGTATTTTATTTTGAACTGGAGATCTGTGGACTGCTGATAATGGCATTCGACAAGCTTTGTAAGAGTTGCATTTGATGCATATAGCTACAGCTAACCACATCGGAGCAGGGCTTTTGGTAGGAGGATTCATCTTCTGTTTCTAAAAAGGAAGAAAAAGACAGGTGGGGGGATCTTTAGCCTTCTCTGCTGAAGGGGTTCCTAAGACCATCAGAAATATATGTTTTCTGATGGTCTTTGGTGACCCCTCTGACACCCTCCTCACGATCCACCCAGGAGTCCCGGCCTCCAGGTTGAGAAACATTGTACTACATGGAGGGGCAAGACATGTGCTGGCTCTGTTGGCTGCAATACTGATAGCAGAACAACAACAAAACTGAGAGAGCAAGGATGGAACCACGTTATGTCAGATGTTATCTTCCCTTAATTCATGGAGACAGCCAGGACAATGCAGTCCTAAGTAACTTTCACTCCCTCATGACCCCTCTCCCAGGTTGAGAAACACAGAGGTAAATGATCCTGATAATGCATGAAACACTCTAATCAATATTCCAGATGCATCTCTTTGATATGAAATTACAGCTTGAGTACACCTTACCTGAAATGCTTGGGAGCAGAAGTATTCCATATTTTGGGTTGTTTTTTTCCAAAGTTTGGAATACTTGCTGTGACGATGTGTAAATTTTATTCCTTTGGTTATGTGTAATTTAAACAGTAGTTTAGGGATGGTAAGTATGGGAGACTATGTTTGTTGGAGATGGTGGCTTGGCGTTAGCTGAGTTGCCATAGCAACAGGGGCGGAGCCAACTGCCTCTTCACGAGGCAGTTGTTTTAAAAGGTCAGTCAGTAGCCAGAGAGCTACTGAGAGGACTGAGTTTCTGGGTGGAGATTCAGGGAATGTGTCTGTAGCCGGTGTGCTATAGGAAAGACTGGATCTCAGGGTGGAGATTCAGGGAATCAATTGGTGACCAAAGTGGTTGCAGAGAAGGACCCGGTAGTGAGAGAGCTACAGGGGGTTGTTGATTCTAAATTAAGAATCAAGGTTTGGCTGGGTTTAAGCCTGCTGTGCCTGCTGTGAAACGTTTTGAAGTCTGTGCCTGAGATTACTCATGAAACCTTTCCAATGTAACCATCAAGATTTGTGCCTCCTGAGAAGAAACAGTTAAACATGTTATACTCCTGTTAAAATAAACTTGTTACCGCATTGAGTCGCCTGTTAAGGGCTGAAAAATGCGGTATAGAAATGAAGCAAATAAATAAAATAATAATACTGTTTTCCTCAAGCCTTGCCTGATACAGTTTCTTCTAAGTTGAACAGCCTGCAATAGTAAAGTCAGCCAGAAACAGTAAATGCTACGCTATCAACTGAATAAAACCTTCTGTAATTAACAGTCCCTTTATAAAATAGTTCCTAGGCTGATATTGATCGTTGCCCGGCTTCCCTCACAGATTAGGTGGCAGTGGGTGTTTTACAACACGCACCTTCACAATTGGTGGCATTCGGTGGCATTAAAATGGTCTTCTTTACACTTGCAAATACAAGATGTCTTGGAGATGGGTCCCATGTCTGAACATGAAATTAGCCTGATAACAATTTTATACAAAATATAATTTAATAACTTTGCTCGTGAAACAAAGCTTGTGTACACTGAACCACCAGAGAGCAAAGGTTTCACAATCCAAGCCACCAATGTGGACACATTTTGGATTTCTGGACAAGGGATACTCAACTGTACAACCAAATTCTAAGG
This sequence comes from Anolis sagrei ordinatus, assembly GCF_025583915.1. NCBI lineage: Eukaryota > Metazoa > Chordata > Lepidosauria > Squamata > Anolidae > Anolis > Anolis sagrei. Next base: position 36,945,825 of record NW_026847771.1, read on the forward strand.
TCAATTAACAATTCTTCAGGATGGCAAGGATGGCACTTGAATGCAGAGTTACTTGACACAAAGACATGAACCAGAATCCTGCCAGACTAGATAATATTCAGAGGTGTCATGTTGAATTTCCTTAGTAATTTCTGGGTTATATTACTATCGCCAGGGTTCTCCAGAAATGAAAAGTCCCTGGAAGTATCAAAACCTTCCAGTTCTTTTTGTTTTAACCACAGATTTGTGGTTTTGTATCCAAACTTTACGGTGAGTGGCCCCCACTCCCTCATGTCCTTTGCTCTCTCACTTGATCAAGTGTCACATCTAGATGCAGGCAGTGTTTCAGAAATTGACCTTCACGAATTTCCACTGAAACCTTTTAGGGTCCCCAAATGATGGCCCTTGGGCCAGATGCAGCCCTCCTTGTTCATTTACCCAGTCCTCATCCTAAACTTTAGACTTAGAGTCGTCCTAAATCTGAAATGACTTGGAGATACACAACAACAACAACAATCCTAATTAACTTGACTCTCTCATCAGCCAAATGCAGGCCCGCACGTTCCATTGAAATATTGGTAAGTTTATGGTGGTAAAAAATGTTCTTCATTTTAAATCTTCTATTGTTCTTTCATGTGTGTGTGTGCTTTGCATTGCAAATAAGGTATGTGCAGGAATTTGTTCATGTTTTTTCAAACTATAGTCAAACTATAGACTGCCCCCCAACAGTCTGAACTGGCCCGTGGCATATACAGAAGTTATAGTCAATGAGTAAAGTATTGTCGAAGGCTTTCTTGGCCAGAATCATTGGGTTGCTGTGAGTTTTCCAGGCTGTATGGCCATGTTCCAGAAGCATTCTCTCCTGACATTTTGTCTGCATCTATGGCAGGCATCCTCAGCGGTTGGGAGGTCTGTTAGAAACTAGGCAAGGTGGATTTATATATCCGTGGAATGTCCAGGGTTGGAGAAATAACTTGTCTGTTTGAGGCAGGTGTGAATGTTGCAATTGACCACCCTGATTAGCATTCAATTCCTTGCAGCTTCAAGGTCTGGCTTCTTACTGCCTGGGGGAATCCACTGTTGGGAGGTGATTAACTGGCCCTGATTACTTCTTGTCTAGAATTCCCCTGCTTTTAAGTGTTGTTCTTTATTTACTGTCCTGATTTTAGAGTTTTTAATACTGGTAGCCAGATTTTGTTCATTTTCTTCCTTTAACATGCTTGTGGATTTCAGTGGCTTCTCTGTGTAGTCTGACATGGTGGTTGTTAGAGCGGTCCAGCATTTCTGTGTTCTCAAATAATATGCTGTATTCAGGTCGGTTCATCACGTGCTCTGTTATAGCTGAAGTAGTCTGCAGTGTCTTTCATGTTCCTTGATTCGTGCTTGGGTGCTGCGTTTGGATGTCCCTATGTAGACTTGTCCACAGCCGCATGGTATATGGTAGATTCCTGCAGATGTGAGGGGATCCCTCTTATCCTTTGCTAAATGTAGCATTTGTTGGATTTTCTTAGAGGGTCTGTAGATAGAACAAGCCATAAGAGTAAAGACAAAGATCCACCCAGAGCAAAAGTGTTCTTACCATACATCAAGGGAACACTGACCGCAGAGAGAAGCTGATGAAACACAACCTACAAACAATCTACAAACCCTCTAAGAAAATCCAACAAATGTTACGTTCAGCAAAGGATAAGAGGGATCCTCTCACCTCTGCAGGAGTGTATTATAAACAGTAAAGTGTTTTAGCAGTATTGTGCTCATTAAGGATTTAGATCACCTCTTCTATAGTTAGGATCTTTCTCTCCCTCATGTGATCCCTGTTCAGTCTTCTGACCTGGGAGCGGTCGGGTATAACAGCCATGGATAGGAGCATTTCATTTTGGAAAATACAACGGGTATTTGGTTCGCTTTCATTATCCCCTGTGGATATCAAAATCTATGGAAGCTCAAATTTCATTATACACAATGGCGTAGTAAAATGATGTCCTTTGTTTATAACGGTAAAATAAAGATTTGCTTTTTGGATTATAAAGAAATCTTCAAGCCATGGAAAATTGAATCTATTGATACTAAGGGGCAGCTGTTGCGCGTTACTTTAAACTAACCGGCAGAAGAGGAAGAAAAAGTTGTTGACAATGCTAAGAATTTCCAGGAGGCTTTGGGATGCAAAAATTGTGTAGAAATCCAAAATCAAATTAATTTGTACAGGAGGAAAACCTTAGAGTCCTAAGATATTTTCTTATCTGGAAAGACTCGTGGAGACGATTTCTGGAGGAATCTAGAATCTTCCCTTCAATTTTGTCTTCAAATAGCACTTTTCCTTGCAATTTAAAAAAAATCTGAATATAAACAATGGATTTTACTTCCTGGATGTCCATTTTGAGGCTAAAGGCATGCTGTTCATTATAAGGCATATCCCAGGGGGCCCTTGTCCACAAACTAGTTTAGCAGGTTAAAGTTAAATACGGTGGATACTCTTCTACATATTTCTGGAAGATGCAGTTTTTGCTCAGCCTGATGCAATAGTACAGAGTTTACCCAATTTGGAATGAATTACAGCCTCACTAAAGAGCATGTTTACAATTTGTGAATCTTCCTTGCCTTTCTCACAGATTTCTATTGGGATTTCCACCTTTGATCTATCATTCCCAAGAAAGATTGCCAGTTGGTGTAGACAATGTTATGCTAGAAGGACAAACCATTAAGAAGGGAGGTTCCTATGCTATGATAAGGAAGGCTGATATTCCAAAGCACATATTGGTGTCGACAGCCCCCGCCCAGAAATTGCTCCGCACTGCAGCGGAGAGTTCCGCAGTTCCTGGTAGCCAAAAAATTGGAAAAAGTGGTGTAATGTGACCCAACAGGCAGCTCTGACTGCAAATGCACTCAGCCTCTGTTACCTTCCCTCCGGCACTGACTTTGTATCTATTTTCGAATAGAGGCACTTCAACTTTGCAACTTTTAACTTTTCCGCTTGATACATTGTATCTTCCCCTGCCTCAAACAAACTCAAACCTGAAATAAACTTCTTTCTGGGCTCCGGACAGCAGTGAGCCCGCCTGAGATGCCTTCTGGGCGTCCCAGGGAGGCAGAATCTGCGGCCATTAAAACCGCGGATACTGAATCTTTCCCTTCGGATCTCAGTATCCACAAAATCTTAAAGTATCAGATTAACTCCATTTCTGTGCCATATTTTTCCATGGTTAATTCTAAGCCTAACTGCTATCTCGCTTTTCTCACTTTGGACCCCTACGCCCGGGAAATAATTGTTTGTTTTAAGTAATATATTTTGACAGAAAACAGCTGTTTGTCAAACTCTGCCGGCCCTGCGCAAAGCAACCTATTTCTCCTGCTGCCGCTCGCTCCTGCCCAGCCCCAACACCCGGGGGCTTGCTGTGGATGCCCATAGGAGACGGCCGGACAGGAGGCCCAGTCCTTGGGCGGGAGCCATAGTTTCCCAAGGACCGGGCAATGGATTTTGTTGTCTTTCAACCCAGCGCCCATCTGCTAGCTCTTGCCTGCAAAAGTGACTCTCTGCTGCATGATTTGGACTGTTTGCCACATCCATGGCCACGAGCTCTCCACAGGAGCATGGGATTTTTAATCTTAATTTTAATAAAATTGAATGGGATATGGGTTAGGAATGGGGTTTCCCTTATGAACTATGTATAAGAAAATATTGTATGAAATGTAATATGTTCCCCCTGCCTTTCCTTTGACTTTTGCCCTACAAAAAGTGACCAGAAACTGTTGCAATGCTAGAGGGAAATTCTCTGCTTCCCTTGAGACTCATCCCTGATTGACTTATCTGCATGGAACAATAGCTGTTGATTCCCTCATCTCGCCCTCTGAGCTTGACTAGCGAGAATGAGGAAGTCTACAGAAACCTGGAAAAAAGAATGATTAAATTTACAAAGGACAGCGTTGATCCCCTTTTGAGGTCCACTGTCCGACTCAGCCGTTTCTTCCCCCCAGAGCCATTTCCAACAGGAAGACCTTTGTTTACAGCGATCACACCTGGCCGGCCAGAACAAAGCCTCACATTCCATCCTGGCTGGCCAGCTGTAATCCCATCATTTCTCCATTGTATGTGATCATCCCGCCCTCTCGCTCCTGATTCGTCCATTCTCGGGAGCGAGAGGAATGTTCTGATTGGCCCTCCAGAGGCGGAGAAGCATGCTGATTGGCTCAGAGGTGGGGCAGGCCGCCAAGCCTCCTCCCAGCTGTTCAGCGGCCAGCCAATCAGCGCGAAGCCGGCCGGCAGAGGGCGGGCGGGAAATTTGAACTGTTTTCCTTTGTGTTTTCTCTATAAATATGTTTGTAACCGCCCTAGCTGTATGCTTGTGGTGGAATGATCCCTGCAATGCATCCTATCTCAGCTGAATCGCTAATAAAGTCACCTCGATTGCTGTACTTCTTCCGCTTTGGTGAGATTTATTAATTTTAATATCTTTAACATTGAGATTGGCATCCGCTGGCCTCACCAAGGTTCTAGGGCCCTTTTGAGCGGTCCTCAGGGATCTCCTCCGCTGGGGAGACCCTCCAAAAAGCAGCTCAATATCAATATCTGGATCCAGAGGCGGCCTTAGGTAATTTTTAATGGTAAACAAACAGTATTTTGGCACCCCTCCCCCCCAACCAATCACTGATATATATTTTCTGTTCGTCGTGGGAGTTCTGTGTGCCATATTTGGTTCAATTCCATCATTGGTGGAGTTCAGAATGCTATTTGATTGTAGGTGAACTATACATCCCAGTAACTACAACTCGCATATGTCCAGGCCTATTTTCCCCCAAGAGCGCCTCAAGAGCGCCCCTGGGCAAAATCAACTGTACTGCAAATGCTTACTTTGCGTAATGGGTTGAGCCGCCCCTGTCTGGATCTTAAAATTTTATAGGACAAGCAATTACAATTATGTTATGGCATAAGCAATAAAATGGATAAAGAAACGTGCTGGAAGAATGTAAGTCAACACTGCTGAATCAGGAGCTTTTTGAACTTTCTGGAGGAAAATGTGTCCCACAGCAGCCAACCACCTGCTTTCAAGAAACTCATAAACAGATGTGTGATGATCATATCTGTGATGTGTGATGACCATCACTGCCAATGTGTTCCTTTAGCAAGTCGTATTCAAGGCAACCTGCCTCTTCACACAGAATGTTAGCTGGTTACTTCCTCTACAGTGCCAATGAACAATTACAGCACATTTGAAGACCAGTACTCTTTTCAATTTGCATTTTGGGCTGTGACTACATCTATACTGACAATTTAATGCAGTTCAAAGCTTTGAACTGCACCAGCCCAACAATGAAGTCCCATTGAAATGCATGAAAGCCCTTATTGCAGATTAGTGTTCTATGGTTTGTGTAATCATCATCCGGTCCTCAAAGAGGTTCCAGGATTTCCTATGTCACCATCAGCACAGCGAAACCACTTTCTTCAATACAGGTTTGAAACTGCATTAAATGGTTGATGTAGGTGGGGTCCAAGATGGGGGCGACCAGGGACTGAATCCACAGGTCAAAATCCACTCAGCCATAGGAACCCATGGGTGATTTTGGGCAACTGGCTCACATCTTCAGCCTCAGAGGAAAGCAAGAAAAATCCCCTGAAGAAATAATGCAAGAAAACTCCATGGTAGAGTCACAATAAACAGTTGGTTTTTATTTATAGCAGCAATTATTTTTCATTGCTGATCAAAGGTTTGGATTTTTTGGTGTCAGGGGCGACTTGAGAAACTGCAAGTTGCTTCTGGTGAGAGAACTGGCTGTCTGTATTAGCAAAAGTGGAGTTTAAAATTCACAATTAAAACTCTCCAGCATGAACTTTGTGTCACATGCAAAATTATTCAAAATATTGTATAGAACGGCCTTCACGCTTATGTATATAAGGAGGCGCATAGCAAACACGCCTTTATTTTACTTTAGAGTATGTCATATCCCCTACATTTAGTATAATGCCAAGTTTTTAACTTTGTGGTTTTTTATACATTATAACTGTCTTCTCAATTAACTTCTGACACGATAAATAAATATCCCCTACATTTAGTCATTACAGTTTATGGGCCTGTATCTCTTATAGGGGGTCGGTTCAACCTCCGTTTTACTTGTAAACTGAATGACCATGTTGCAAAATGACATATGTTGAAAAAGCATGTCACCAGTATGAAAGGTTTGAAAGCTCTGCTCTGTTGCCTCCCTTTTTGTTTGTTTATTCGTTCAGTCACTTCCAACTCTTCATGATTTCATGGACCAGCCCAGGCCAGAGCTTCCCATGGGCCATGGCCATCCCCAGCTTCTTCAAGGCTGAGTCAGTCACTTCAAGATCCATCCACCTTGCCCTTGGTCGGCCCCTCTTCCATTTTCCTTCCATTTCCCCCAGCAACATTATCTTCTCCAAGCTTTTCTATCTTATTATGTGGCTAAAGTACTTCATCTTTGCCCCTAATATCCTTCCCTCCACTGAGCAATTGGGTTTTATTTCCTGGAGTATGGACTAGTTCAATATTCTTGCGGTCCAAGGCACTCTCAGAATTTTCCTTCAACATCACAGTTCAAAAGCATCTATCTTCCTTCGCTCAGTCTTCCTTACGGTCCAGCTCTCACATACCACTGCTTTAACTATGTAGACTTTCATTGTCAGTGTGATGTATCTACTCTTAACTCTTTTATTGAGATTGGTCATTGCTCTCCTCCCAAGAAGGAAACACCTTCTGATATCCTAGCAGCAGTCTTCCATCTAGAAATAGTTATCTTTTGCCACATTATTTTAGAGCTTCCCAAACATTTTTTCTACATGCATCGTTTATGCAACACGGTAATTCGGTTTTACCCACAAACTGGGTGCAATGAGAGATGGAGGCACATCTGTACATGGTGCTAAATGTGACACAGCTCTCGCTGAAAATCTTGTGCTAAAAATATAGGATTGCTTGCTTGCTTCGCATAAGACTGAGGTTTCTTTGTTGGGTCCCAAGAAGAAATGTTTATGGACTCTTTGAGATGATTTATATCCTTCAGTATAATATATATATGCACACATTGTCTTCTACTCTTTATCCCACAGTCTCAAAGTGTTGTTCGGACCTTTTTGTACACTGTTCTGTTGTTTTAGATCAGGGTTTCTCAAACTTTTTAAACAGAGGGCCAGGTCACGGTCCCTCAAACTGTTGGAGGGCTGGATTATAATTTGAAAAAAACATAAATAAATTCCTATGCACACTGCACATATTTTATTTGTAGTGTAAAAACACCTAAAAACAATACAGTAATTAAAATGACAAACATTTTAAAAAAATGTAAACTTAGTATTTCAATGGGAAGTGTAGGCCTGCTTTTGGCTGGTGAGATAGGATTGTTGTTGTTATTGTGTGCTTTCAAGTCATTTCAGACTTAGGTTGACCCTGAGCGAGGTAAATGACCTTAGAGGGCAGTATCTGGCCCTCGGGCCTTAGTTTGAGGACCCGTTTTAGATGATTGCATGCTATGCGGCTTTATTTCTTGAAATATGGACTGGTTGGATCTTCTCGCTGTCCAAGGCACTCTCAGAACTTTCCTCCAGCACCACAGTTCAAAAGCATCTATCTTCCTTCGCTGCAGTAATCTTTGCACCTAGAAATACAAAATCTGTCACGGCCTCCACGTTTTCTCCCTCTATTTCCCAGTTATCAGTCAGAAATAAGTGTCTCCTGATTTCCTGGCTGCAGTCTGCGTCTGCAGTAATCTTTCCACCTAGAAATACAAAGTCTGTCACTGCCTCCATGTTTTCTCCCTCTATTTCCCAGTTATCAGTCAGTCTTGTTGCCATGATCTTGCTGGGCTTTTTTATGTTTAACTGCAACCCAGCTTTTGCGCTTTCTTCTTTCACTTTGATTAGAAGGCTCCTCAGCTCCTCCACACTTTCAGCCATCAAAGTAGTGTCATCTGCATATCTAAGGTTGTTAATGTTCCTTCCAGCAATTTTCACCCCAGCCGTGCATTTGTCAAGCCCCACACATCGCATGATGTGTTCTGTATACAAGTTGAATAGGTTGGGTGAGAGTATACAACCCTGCCATACGCCTTTCTCAATCTTGAACCAGAAGAGTCGGAAACGACTGAACGAATGAACAACCACTTGCTATGCGGATCTTCATTGCCACTTTGATGTCTCTACTCTTAATTATTTTGTACTGATCAGTTTAATTTTCCTGGCAAGAATACTGGGGTGGGTTGCCATTATCTTCCCCGGGGATCATATTTAGTCTGACTTCTCTGCATGACCTTCTCTAGATCTCAGGGTTTGGAGAACAAGCCCTGGAGAACAAGGAGCGGCTTAAGGACCTGGGCATGTTTCGCCTGAAGAAGAGAAGGCTGAGAGGAGATATGATAGCCATGTATAAATATGTGAGAGGAAGCCACAGGGAGGAGGGAGCAAGCTTGTTTTCTGCTTCCCTGGAGACTAGGACACGAAACAATTGCTTCAAACTACAAGAGAGGAGATTCCATCTGAACATGAGGAAGAACTTCCTGACTGTGAGAGCCGTTCAGCAGTGGAACTCTCTGCCCCGGAGTGTGGTGGAGGCTCCTTCTTTGGAAGCTTTTAAGCAGAGGCTGGATGGCCATCTGTCAGGGGTGATTTGAATGCAATATTCCTGCTTCTTGGCAAAGGGTTGGACTGGATGGCCCATGAGGTCTCTTCCAACTCTTTGCTATGATTCTTGTCTTGGTGTCCCTTCACAGCTTCAGTTGTGGCGTCACTGAGATGCTTGAGGTCCAGCACCACAAGGCAGCAATCCTTTGAAGGAGTCAACTCGCTTCTGACACGATAAATATTATTTTTTATTATTATTAAACTTTATTTGTACCCCGCTAGCATCTCCCGAAGGACTCGATGCGGCTTACAAAGGCCAAGGCCTCAACACAACAACAGCAAACAATAACAACACGATACAAAGCAAATTAAAAACATAAGCAATAACAAAACATTACACTATTGCGCAATAAAACCAGGGCTGGTCCATTGATGGGTAGAGGTTAAAAAGTGCTGGGTGTGACAGATGGTATGTTGGAATTCTGGGCAAGTGCAATGTGCAGAGAGTCTTAAACTCAAATAAGGTGCTTCTGGGGACATAGTGCTGGGGGTTGTCCTATTCTGGAAAGGCACATTGGAATAGCCAGGTCTTCAAGTTCTTCCTAAAGACTGCCAACGTGGGTGCTAGTCTAATGTCTTTGGGGAGGGTGTTCCAAAGTCGGGGGGCAACCACAGAGAAGGCCCTGTCCCTCGTCCCCACCAAACGCGCCTGCGACGCAGGTGGGATCGCGAGCAGGGCCTCTCCGGATGAACGAAGGGAGCGCGTGGGTTCATAAACGGAGATGCGGTCACGCAGGTAGGCAGGTCCCAAACCGTTTAGGGCTTTGTAGGTAAGCACCTGCACCTTGAATTGGGTTCGGTAGGTAAACGGCAGTCAATGGAGCTCCTTAAGCAGGAGGGTTGACCTCTCTCTGTAAGGAGTGCCAGTTAACACCCTGGCCGCCGCCCGTTGGACCAGTACATAAAATACATTTTATGGGATTTAGACTCCGCATCTCTTGCCACCGTATTGTCCTCATTTCGACTCCACGTCTCTATTCGAAAGCCTAATTCGTTTTCCTTGGCTTTGGGATTGGGGGGATAAGAAAAAACAAACCCAAAGTGGTGCTGAAATGGACAGCAAAAACACAACCCCCTTTACCCTCATTTCTGTGACTTTTTCCCTCCCTTCCCTGCTCTTTTCTATTATTATCATCGATTTAAAATGTCTTAAGAGAAGAGAAGACCCTTCTCGTTGGGAAGGAAGGGGGCGCTCTGGGTTGCTTTTCCAGTCGTCGTCGATGAAGCAACGACCGCACCTTCCTCTGAGGGAAAGGAGAGGCCATTATGTTTTTGCACAGCTTTGGTTTCATTTTGTGTGGTTTGGATTACCTCAGGAAAGGAAGGGGAAAAGGTTTTAAATAAGAGACGTTTCTTCCCGCCCTGCGGCTTGGGGAGAAATGGAGGCGCTTTCCCCTTGGACAGGTACGCCTTTGGCGTACCTGTCCAAGGGGAAGAAAGCGCATCATTTCTCCCAAGCCGCAGGGCGGGAAGAAACGTTTATGGACTCTGAGGTGATTTATATTCCTCGTCCTTTCGTATATATCCATATCTAGAATCTTCCACTCTTTACCCCAGAGTACCAAAGTGTTGTTCTGTCCTATTTGCACATTGTTATGTTGTTTAAGTCGCCTCATTTTGTGGGGAGCAACAAGCCAAACCTCGTCTCTACAAGGCCAGGCGCCGACTGGCTGCTCCACTCCTCGCCCGCGCCGCCCCTTCGGCGAGGCCCCGCCCACGTGACGCGCCTCGCCCAATCCGCGTCTGGGGCGGTGGGGGATCCGGCTGGAACCGGTTGGGGCCGCGTCCGGCTCTCGGTATATAAAACTTTATAAACACCCCGATTCAAATTAGTGGGGTCGCGAGCGGCACGGCACGAAGGAAGCAAGCGAAGGCATATTTTTTTTGTCCCTTTGGCCTTGCCGTCGTTTCCCGCCTCGTTGAGAGACCTTTTTTCGGTTGCTTCATTTTCTCTCTTTCTGTCCTTTTTTTTCCTGTCACGCGCCGTCGACATGCCCAAGAGAAAGGTAGGTGTCAAAAGGGGATTTGGATTGATTAATAAAAGGGAGGGAAATGGGATGGTGTTGTTTGCGGGGGTGCCAATCAGGTCAGCGGCCATTTTCTCTCTCTCTCTTTTCTTATTGCCCTCGTTTCGTTCTCCTTCATGGCGATTAACGGTTGTCTTGTCAGAAATGGGAGGGAGGGGTGGAAAAAGAAGCGCGTGCGCGCGAAGAACCTTTTCCAACGGTTGTCGAGACTTTAAATTGGGGGGAAAAAAGAGGGGGAGGAGTGGGCGGGGCCAAAGCCGAGAGCGAGCGACCGTTAACTGCCGCGCATTCTGCCCCGGCCAATCAGGGAGCGCGAAGGGGGAGGGGCGAAGGCGCGCGCCTCTTCTCAGCTGCCGCCCGTCACGCAAGCCCCGCCCCTTTCTGGCCCTGGGAGGGAAAAGCGCGCGCGCCCGAGGTTGATCATAATGGATTTGAGGAGGGGGTGGGGGGCATCCGTGAGTCTAGGCTGCTCTACTTGGTCTTTTTCGGCGGGAGGCTGGTTGACACGTGTTTGGGCAATGGTTTTACCAGAGTCCGATTTTCTTCCAACAGTACAGTATGTAAGGCATCGAATCGTGCATATTCAGAGACAGTTTAT